>BLSH010239013.1:779143-789649 GCA_018402905.1 Glandirana rugosa
CCCCCCCCCCCCCCCCCCCCCCCCCCCCCCCCCCCCCCCCCCCCCCCCCCCCCCCCCCCCCCCCCCCCCCCCAACCCGCTACATCAATGCCCTTGATTTCAGAATGTGACCTGATGGCCTCAGCCAGCGGCTCCAGGGCCAAAATGAAAAGTGGCGAGAGTGGGCACCCTTGTTGAGTACCCCTCGCAATTGCAAAAATATGTGATTCAAAGCCACAATATTAAATTTTTTCTCTAGGGGAGCTATAGATGCCCGTCAGCCAACTTAGGAAAGGGGCTCCGAAACCAAAAGCGACAGAGGACCGCCAGGAGGTATGGCCATGATAAAAGTATCGAAGGCCTTGTTCGCATCGAGAGACAAGAGCATCGATTCCAAAAGAGCCGTTGTGGGCTATCTGTTGTAGCTGTACAATTCGTCGGATAGCATCCCCTGCCTGTCTCTGAGGCACGAACCCCACTTGATCTTTTTTAATCAAGCAAGGAAGAAACTAACTTAACCTGTGGGCTAGAATTTTTATTAAAAATTTCATATCTACATCAATCAAAGATATGGGTCTATAATTGGCCCATGAGGAGTGGTCGCGGTCAGGTTTGGGGAGCATTAATATATTTACTGTCAGCATGTCAGGCGTGAGGGTCTTACCCTTTTGAATGGAGTTGAACATAGATACCAGGTAAGGGAGTATGACGTCTGCCATTTTTCCATAAAAAAGTACTGTGTATCCGTCTGGGCCTGGTCTTTTACCCACATTTAGCTCCTTAATGCAAAGGAGGACCTCTGAAGTTTGAATGGGTTTATCCATAAGGGACACATGAGCATCTTGCAAAGTAGGGAGTGACAGTCCATTGAGAAAAGATTCTATGTCCGAATTTTCCATCCGATCTAGGGCTGCGTATAATTTGGAGAGATGATGGAATTCGTCCAAGATTTTAACTGGATTGCTGGTGAGTACATTGTGCCTGGTGTGCAGCGTTATTGGGGTAAATTTAGGTGCAAATGTACGGAGTATGTTAGCCAGCATCCGGTTTGGCCTATTGGACTTTGAGTACCATCTTTGATGGGACCATCTCAAGGTACATTCAGCTTCATCAGTGAAACACAAATTTAGTTCCGTACGGGTTTGATCTAGTAATTTACAATGGGCCTGAGTGGGAGATTTTTTAACTGCTTCCCGACCGCGCGCCGTCTTTTCACGGCGGCAGTCGGGGAGCTGGGCGCGAATCGCCGTGAATAAACGGCGATTCGCATTTTGGCCACCAGGGGGCGCGCGCCGCCGGCGGCGCGCACACCCGCCGCACTCCCGAGGAGTGTGCCCGCGGCTCGGGCGGACCCGATGTCCGCCGGCGAGCCGCGATGAGTGGCTACAGGGAAAAGAAGGGGATCCGCCGATGTAAACACGGCGGTTCCCCGCCCTGTCAGTGGGGCATGACAGATCTACTGATCCCTGTCACTGGGATCAGTTAGATCTCTCATGCCCATGTTAGCCCAACCCCCCCACAGTAAGAACACACCCAGGGAACACAGTTAACCCCTAGCTCCCCCCCCCCCAGGTTAACCCCTTCACTGCCAATGACATTTATACAGTAATCAGTGGACATTTAAATTTCTGATCGCTGAATAAATGTCATTGGTCCCAAAAAAAGTGTCAAAAATGTCCGACATGCCCGCTGCAATATCGCAGTACCGCTAAAAATCGCAGATCGCCGCCATTACTAGTAAAAAATAAAAAAAAAAAATAAAAACCCCAGAAATGAATTCTCATCATCCGTAAACGCGGCCACTTTTGCGCAAACCAATCAATAAACGCCGATTGAGATTTTTTTTTATCGCAAATATGAGGAAGAATATAAATCGGCCAAAAAAAAAATGTTTTTTTTGTATTTTTTTTTTTATTTGAATTTTAGCAAAAAGTAAGAAATTTGGGTTTTTTTGCAAAATGGTCGCTCTTCTTTTGTTTATAGCGGCGATCAGAAATGACGCAGAGGCGATCAAATACCACCAAAAGAAAGCTCTATTTGTGGGAAAAAAAAGGACGCAAATTTTGTTTGGGTACAACGTCGCACGACCGCGCAATTGTCCGTTAAAGCGACGCAGTGCCGAATCGCAAAAAGTGCTCTGGTCCTAAAGCTGCAAAACCTTCCGGGGCTGAAGTGGTTAAATGTCGCAGAAACCTGTTCCAAGCAGGCTTCCAATTCTTTCTGACGATGAATCCTCTCCCTTTTGCGCTTCAAGGCTATTTGTACTGCAGAGCGCTTTCAAAACCTCAAAGGGTTCACACGGGGGGCGATCTGATTTTGGGGCGACTTTGCTAGGTGATTTTAACGGCGACCTCTGTGCAACTTACAACACAACTCCATGTCAGGTGACTGCCTGTGGCCAAAGAAGGGAGGGAAGGGGTTGCCGGGGTAAAATTATTTCTTTCCTGTAAGTTGCTTCAATATAGATAGGGGAATCAGACTTTGATGTGACTCCCATTGAATTCTATGGGCACAGTAAGTAGTACAGGAACCTTTTTATGAAGTCCAAGTGACTTCAGTAGTGTACCCTGGCAACCCCCCCTCCCTCCCTTCTATGATTGGCCACAGACAAAGTCGCTTGGCATGGAGTCATGCAAGTTGCCCAAAGTCACGCTGAACTCGCCATAAAAAAAAAAAAAAAAAAAAAAAAATCGCCTAGCAAAGTCACGCTGAAGTCGGATCGCCCCTGTGTGAACGTAGGCTTAAAAAAGGTATCAGTCAGGAGAAAGGTACAAAAGAATTTCCAAGGCATTAGATATACCACGGAACACAGCGAGGACAGTCATCAAGTGGAGAAAATATGGCACAACAACAATGACATTACCAAGAACTGGATGTCCCTCCAAAATTGATGAAAAGACAAGTAGAAAACTGGTCAGGGAGGCTGCCAAGAGGCCAACAGTAACAATAAAAGGAGCTGCAGGAATATGTGGCAAGTACTGGCAGCTGTGTGGTACCATGTGACAACACTCTCCAGTATTCTTAATGTCTGGGATATGGGGTAGATTGGCAAGACAGACGACTTAAGAAAAACATCCAAGCCCGGCAAAAATACATCTGAAGTCTCCCAAAAGCATGTGGGAAAATGTGTTATGGTCTGATGAAACCAAAGTTGACCTTTTTGGCTATAATTTCCAAAATATATGTTTGGTGGAAAAACACAGCACATGACCAAAAAGAACACCACACCAACAGTCAAGCATGGTGGTGGCAGCATCATGCTTTGGGGCGGTTTTTCTTCAGCTGGAACAGGGGGCTTAGTCAAGGTAGAGGGAATTATGAACAGTTCCAAATACCAGTCAATATTGGCACTCTTGCACTTTATTAACTGGTTCTTTATAGAGCTGCACGATTCTAGCCAAAATGAGAATCACAATTTTTTTGCTTAGAATAAAGATCACGATTCTCGCGGCGTAATATATTAAATATACAAAAAAATGGGGCTAACAGCACTGTTTAGTTTTTTGAAAGGGTAATTTTTTTAAAAAAAATTGCGTTTAAAAGTCCGCTGCGCAAACAGCGCGACATAAAATATTGCAACAACCGCCATCTTATTCTCTAGGGTCTCTGCTAAAAAAAAAAAAATTATATAATGTTTGGTGGTTCTAAGTCATTTTCTAGCACAAAATAAATGGTTAAACCAAAAATCTATACAAGGGGAGTTCACTCAGAGTTCAATGCCTTTGAAGTAAATTACTTTGTATCTTTTCTCAGAAGTTGGCCATCTGCCCAGACTTTGGCTGTCTCCCCTGAGACTCAAGACTTAGTAAAGACTTCAGGCGACTTGCAGTAACATTTATTACTGTCAAGTCGCGCTGAGTCGCCCCACAAGTCGGACCCCATTAACTGCACAGAAAAATTGCGGTAATGCCCAATGGAGATCGCAAAGGGGGGGGGGGGGGGCGAGTAGATCGAGATCGCAATTTTAATACGATTAATCGTGCAGCTCTAGTTCTTTGCATTACCTTATCATATACGGTTTAAGGTCTCGATTTTTGATTTTTTTTTTTTTTTTTTGCGCACTTCATATAATTTGTTGCACTTCCATATCACATATGGTACTGATCATGTTCTATACACTAGTTGTATTTGATTTATATAAGCTATATGAATTCCTATAGCGTGACACTTTTTTTAAATTGCAAAAAAAGGTTATATTAAGTATAAAAACCACCGGAGAGATATGCAAGTATAACACAACAGTGCAACAGGCACCACAATAAGTACACATTGATGAACATGCATAAGGCTTTGCATAGTACGTAAAAGCATTAATTACATCCTTGGTTGCCACTGGGGTAGGAAGCATATATGTAACTGTAAAGCATATTGCGGGACCGAGCTAAGGGGGGTAGAGACCTCAGGCGGTACCATCACACATGGAGGAGTCCTTCAGCCACCTGTCCCAGATGTTGTGGTATTTCTTGGGGCACCCCCTATGCATATAAAGGACTTTTTTGTATGGAAGGACAACGTTGACCGCTCTTATCCATTGCTGTAGCATTACCGTAAAATCATTTTCTCTGAGTTCACTGACAGACGCAGCTCATCATGACGTGTGGGGTTTATGCTCGTCCCACTGGGAGTTAACTAGGCAGGGAAAAGAAACAGCTGGCCCCTCCCTTGGGGGCCGTCCTCTCTTCCTACATAAAACCCCCTCATAGCATAGCTCTTCAGTTCGTACACAAGCCGTACCAGAACAGAGCACTGAGGGGTGGGAGCTGCGTCTGTCAGTGAACTCGGAGAAAAGGATTTTCCGGTAAGTTTTAATAAAATCCCTTTTTCTCCTATCGTTCACTGACAGACTGGCCGCCTTGCACACCTGTGACACCGAGGCCTGGTGTCTGAAAGCCCAGGAAGTGCTAACAGCCCGGGTAGAATGAGCCGTGACCGGAAAAGGGGGAACCTCGCCCCGAACAGAATACGCATGGGTCACGGTTTTTCTAATCCAATGAGAAATCGTAGCAGACGAGGCCGCCAATCCCTTGCGCGGGCCCTCTGGCAGTACAAACAAGGCATCAGCTTTTCGAAAAGAAGCTGTAGCAGCCAAGTACACCGTAAGGCCCTCACCACGTCCAAAGCATGCAACTCAAACTCCTTTGGGTGCTATGGGCGAGGGTACAATGAAGGCAGAATAATATCTTCATTAATGTGAAAAGAAGAAACCACCTTCGGAAGGAAGGAAGGAAGGAAGGAAGGAAGGAAGGAGAGGGTCGCAAGACCGCCTTATCCTTATGCATGACTAAGTAGGGAGACTTGCACGATAGTGCTGCCAATTCCGACACCCGTCTGGCGGAAGTGATGGCAACTAAAAAGGCCACCTTCTGCGACAGCAGTTGTAATGAAATCTCCTTGATATTCTCATAAGGTGGTTTCTGAAGAACAGAAAGCACCAAATTCAGATCCCACGGAGCCATCGGAGTCCTCACCCGAGGCGCCACATGTCGCACACCTTGTACAAAGGTACGAATCAACGAGTGCGAAGCTAAAGGTCTCTGAAAGAGAATCGCCAGAGCCCATATCTGGCCCTTGAGAGTACTCAAAGCCAGTTTTTAGTTCAGGCCCTGTTGTAAAAAGTCAGGACCCTACACACGACATAAGAGCGAGGGTTATGACCCTCCGCCTCGCATCAAGCTATGTAAGCCTTCCAGGTGCAGTGATAGATCTTGCGAGAAGTACACTTGCGAGCTTTTAACAAAGTAGGGATTACGGAGTCTGCGACTCCCCTGTCCCTTAGCACCTGGGACTCAATAGCCAAGCCGTCAAAGCCAGCGAGGGTAAAGCAGGGTGCAAGATGGGCCCCTGACACAGAAGATAGTCTCGCAGCGGGAGCCGAGCCGCCAAGGGGCGTCTGCCACCATTTGCACCACATCGGCGTACCAAGTGCGCCGAGGCCAATCTGGAGCCACCAGGATAATTGGTATCCCCTCTGCCACTATCCTGGGTATCAATCTCGGAAGCAGTCAAGGCGTACAGAAAACGATAACGGCTCCAGGGGGCCAGCAGAGCCACTGCCAACGGATCCTTCATTCTGGACACAAAGGTCTCCACCTTGTGATTGAACCGAGACGCCATGAGATCCATGTCCGGCGTCCCCCATCTGCGGCAAATTTTCTTGAACACCTCCGGGTGGAGGGACCACTTTCCCTGGTCCAGCGTCTGGCGACTGAGAAAGTCTGCCTGCCAGTTCTCCACCCCTGGAATGTAAATGGCTGAGATCGCCAGAATGTGAAGTTCAGCCCAACGCAGTATCAGAGCTGCCTCCGCTGCAGCTGCTGAACTCCTTGTGCCGCCCTGATGGTTCACATACGCCACTGCTGTGGCATTGTCTGATTGAATTCGAATCGGACGACCCTGCAATCTCACTGTCCGGTGGAAAAGGCACAATCTGATTGCCCTCAGCTCCATTACGTTGATGGGGAGGCGGGCTTCCTGTGCCGACCAACGACCCTGGGCAGATAGATGCCCCAGGATCCCTCCCCAGCCCAAAAGACTGGCATCCGTGGTGATGATCACCCACTGAAGAGGCAGGAACGTCTTCCCCTGAGTTAGGGCTGAGTACCGAAGCCACCAGGTCAGAGACGCCCTGGTCTGGGAGCTCAGACGGATCAGAAGGTCCAACGACCGAGGGGACCTGTCCCACCGAGCCAGAATCGCTCGCTGAAGAAGACGAGTGTGACTCTGGGCGAAAGGTATCGCCTCGAACGACGAGACCATGAGTCCCAGCACCCGCATACAGAACCGCAATGAAGATTGACAGTGCCATAAAAGGGTGCGCACTGCTGACTGCAGACACAGCAACTTGGCCGGAGGGAGGAAAACCTTCGCCTGCTCTGTGCCCAGAATTAGACCCAGATACTCCAGGCGACGGGATGGAGACACCGATGACTTCTGTAGGTTCAGTAACCAGCCGAAGTCCAGCAGTGGTGTCATTGTGATACCCACATTCTCCTCCAGAGCCAAGGCGGACTACGCCCGCAGGAGCAGATCATCCAGGAATGCCACTACCGCAATGCCTCTCTGTCGTAGCAACGCCAACACCGGGGCTAGCAATTTTGTGAAGACTCGAGGTGCTGAGGCCAGGCCGAAGGGGAGTGCCACAAATTGAAAATGAAGGTCTCCCACCGCAAAACGCAGATGGCGTGGATGAATGGGTACATGGAGGTACGCATTCCTGATGTCCAGGGACGCCAAAAATTCTCCCTGATGAAGGGCGGCCACGACCGAGCGGACAGATTCCATCCGCAATTTCCGCGCAGACATACCGGTTCAGGGCCTTCAGGTCCAGTACGGGCCGAACCCCCCCACCCCCCTTTTTTGGGAACCACGAAGAGATTCGAGTAGAACCCTCGAAACCTCTCCTCTGGGGGCACTGGTATGATCACCCCCTGGTCTGAGAGCGCTTGTACAGCCCCAAGGAGGGCCTCCCGGCGTTCCTGCGGGAGCCCTAAATTTGATGGGAAGAACCTGTCTGGGGGTAGAGATATGAACTCTATACTGTACCCGGTTGACACCACTTCCCGGACCCAGCGGTCGGAAATGTGAGCCAGCCACCGGTCTGCGAACCCCAGAAGACATCCCCCCACCCGAAACCCGGGTGGGGGCAACCCATCAGGCTGAGGAGGACCTCCGCCTTTTCGGTTTTGCGCTGCCACTGCAGTCTTCCGGCCCCTGCAGCGACCTTACCGGAGCGGGTCCCTTTACCTGTTGCGCCCGGGGCGTGAAAAAACTTCTGTCCCGAAGGAGGGGGCCCTGTCTACGGCGAGACTCACGCCTGCGGGGCTCTGGAAGGAAGGTACTCTTACCTCCCGTGAAGTCCTTAATAATCTCATCCAAAACGTGGGCCAAATAGACGTCCACCTTGGAAAGGGAGGTCAGCCAGACCTTTTTTGGAAGCGTGGTCACCGGACCAAGAACGCAACCAAAGTATCCGTCTAAGTATGACGGCAATTATCGTTATTCTGGACAACAATCGGCAGAAAATCAACGGCCGCATCACAAAGGTACTTGAACCCTTGGAGCAAAAACTCAGCCTTCTGCGGCGCATCCATCAGGCGACCACCTCCCAGGTCCTTCAGGAGCTCTTCCATACACTCGGATAAATGTTGTGCCGCCATGGCGGACGCCAAGGCTGGTCGCACAGCGGAACCTGCCACCAGGAACAGCGACTTTAAAAGCGCCTCTGTTTTTCTATCAGCGGGATCCTTAAAAGGAGTCCCTTCCAGAGGAATGGTCGTCGCCTTACTAAGGCGTGCTATCGGTGGGTCCACCACAGGCGATTCCAATTTTTTTAAAAAGCTTTCCTCAAAGGGATAGCGAGCAGCGAACCGTTTTGACAGCGAAGAAGAGTGCTGTGGACGCTGCCATTCACAATAAAGAAAATGATAAAAAAAAAAAAAAAAGAGTCATTGTAGGGATAAGCCTTGGGGGCCTAGAGGACCCACACACAAACGCAGCAGACCGATTCACCATCCTGATCCAGCTGCAGCTTAGTGCGAATGCCAGCGATAATGGTAGCCACTAACGGTTTTTCGCACGCAGCCGCCGCCCCCTGATCCCCCTCGCCGTCCGATGGACCCAGTTTCCCATCGGATAAGTCCGCTGGGGTCCCCGAGACCCCTGAGGCCACTTCCGGCTTAGAATCCTCCCCTGATGAATGAGGAGGAGGGGGACGCTTCTTGGGGACCTGTTGGGCGACCGCCGCCCGGGGGAGAAATTCGCTAAAGACCGCCCGCAGCTGGTCCAAAAATGCTCCTTGCGCAGATTACGCTTCCTCAGCAGGTTCAGCAGTGTAATCTGCCATTGCATTCTTCCAAGAAAAGGCTCTTCGTGACACACAGGGAGATTAAGGAGAATGAGGCACCCCCAGACTGCCGCACACCAACACCCCACAGTGCACCAGGGAACCCAGGAGGACTGCACCCACCACCACCAGCACCCACAGGGAGCCCAGCTATACTTGCTGTTCCGCTGCCTGTTTTTGGATGGATCGTCAGAGGAGCTGCGCCATCAGATCACCACCGTTCCACAGAGAAGGCAGATGCTGCAGACACGTGTATTTGCAGAGCATGCAGTCAAAATGGCCGCCGTTAAACACTAGAGGCCAAAACACACCTTCAGGGAACGTGCAGTACCGCGAATGGCCGCTCTGAGCGCTAGAGGGAAAGCCCCATAGGCCCAAAATGTCTGCGGCTACGGCAAAATGGAGGTGACAAATCGATACGAATGCCCAGACGATCGGTGCGGGGGGTGAACGGGAGCTCCATGCGTCCCACCAGCGGCTACCCAGCAAGAAAAAGGGATTGTTTGTATACTTACCGTAAAATCCTTTTCTCTGAGTTCACTGACAGACGCAGCCTTCTTATGACACATGGGGTTATGCTCATCCTACTAGGAGTAGCCTAGGCAAAACAAACAAAAGTGTAGGTTGGCCCCTCCCAGGGGACCGTCCTCACCTTAGCATATAATCCCCCTGCTCTGTACAGCACATCAGTTCGTAACAAGCCGTACAAAACCAACGCAGAGGGGTGGGTGCTGCGTCTGTCAGTGAACTCAGAGAAAAGGATTACACGGTAAGTTACACAAAAAATCCCTTTTTCTCTTCCGTTCACTGACAGACGCAGCCTTCTTATGACACATGGGGACGTCCCAAAGCTGTGCCAATCAAGAGGGGTGGGCAAACCATAACTGTACCCAACAGAAAAACGCCCTCTCAGGCGGCGCTAACCGCGCTTATACTGCCGCTTGCAACACCTTGCGGCCAAAAGCAGCATCCGAGGATGCCGAAAACATCAATTTTGTAAAACTTAGTAAATATGTGCACTGAGGCCCAAGTAGCTGCCTTGCACACCTGAGACACCGAAGCCTGGTGTCTAAACGCCCAGGAAGTACTAACTGCCCTGGTGGAATGAGCCGGGAACGGGGGAACCTTACCCCGAATCTCATATGCATGAGTCACGGTCTTCCGTATCCAACGAGGCCGCCATACCTTTGCGCGACCCTTCCGTCAGAAAAAATAAAGAATCAGACTTCCCGAAAGGAAGCTGTAGAACTTAAATACACCCGCAAGGCCCTCACCACATCCAAAGAATGCAACTCAACTTCTTTGGGATGTGACGGTGCGGGCACAATGAGGGGAGAACAGTATCCTCATTTAAATGAAAGGAAGAAACCACCTTTGGAAGAGACGAAGGGGAAGGCCGCAGAACTGCCTTGTCCTTATAGAGGACCAAGCAAGGTGACCTGCAGGATAATGCAGCTAACACCTTGCACTAGGCAAATAAAAACTGATGTGCTGTACAGAGCAGGGGGATTATATGCTAAGGTAAGAATGGCCCCCTGGGAGGTGCCAACCTACACTTTTGTTTGTTTTGCCTAGGCTACTCCTAGTAGGATGAGCATAACCCCATGTGTCATAAGAAGGCTGCGTCTGTCAGTGAACGGAAGAGGAAAAAAAAAAAATTTTTTTTTTGTTTTTCGGCCGTCGGTC
>BLSH010239013.1:796317-815306 GCA_018402905.1 Glandirana rugosa
CCGACACCATTATATCTTCAAGACTGTTTGTTCCCTGCCTAGTTAACTCCTAGTGAGACGAGCATAAACCCCACACGTCATGATGAGCTGCGTCTGTCAGTGAACGATAGGAGAAATAGTGTTTCCTGAAGAAAGCTATTCAAGTACTTGTCCTCAGGGAGGGAGAGGATCCCCAAGTGTTGGGGAAATTGCATATTTCATATTCCTCATTAAGGTTGGCCTCACAAATATCTATTATAGCCTCTAATATCCTGGTTACCTTGCATGACTCAACTTATTGGCATTTGAACTGCCTTATATGGACAAGCTAGCCCCCTCTCCTCAGGAATGTAAAGGTCATATCTTTGCTTACCAGGGTGTTGGCTGGGGGTGTGGTCTACAGAACTTCTATATTACCACAGCCAAAATCTATAAGAGTTAGTCTCACCCAGAACAGCCATGAGGCATGTGTCTGGTCCTGGTCACCTGTGCCATGACAGGGACCCATGGCGGGAAACAAGCACCTTTAGTTAAGTATTCTTGATATTTTCTTTATCTTTACCTGTATCTGTCATTACTTGTAATAAATGTTATATTTTTAAGTATTTGCATGATCTCTCTTTGCACATATCGAACACAACCCCAAAAACGTGACAAGAGACCAAGATGCATTGACGCGGGCAGAGTGTTAAGGGGGAGCCCATTCTGTCATGCAGGAAGCCGGTGATCTGCACCCAGTATCCCTGGATGACCGGGCAAGACCAGAGGAGGTGGAAAAAAGAGCTTTCAGGGTCAGCACATCTAGGACACAGAGAGCTATAGTTCGGGTCTTATTTAAGGATGCGATGTGGTGTGATGTAGGACCTATGCAGGATATATAGTTGTGTGAGGCGATCAGATAGTTTGGAGGATGCTAATTTACAGACCGCCAGTGCCTCCTCCCAGTCATCCTCCGCGATATCACCCAGATCTGGCTCCCATCTAGATTTGAGCTGGTGCGCCTGGACTGTAGCCCCGGGGATCAAAAGGCTGATGTAACATACTGATATGAGCTTTTTTGGAGTCCTGCCCCAGCAGAATATCAACCAGAGGCAGCGTCTCCAGCTGGGGGCAGACCCTCGGAATTGGGACTGCAGAGCGTGGCAGAGTTGGAGATAGCAAAAAAACATAGAATTGGGGAGGGAGTACTGGTCCTTCAGGGCTTGAAAGGTCTTTACGGTTCCACTTACGATGACCTGTGAGATACACAAAGCCCCTGGCAGTCCACACCCAGTGATCTGGGACAGAGGACAACTCAGGGAGATGCCGGGAGTCCCATAGAGGTGTGTGAGAGTGGAGTGAAGGGGCCCCGCTTCATCGTGCAGCAAGTCGTCAGATCTCGCAGTGATGCGAGAGCATGGTGCCTCCGCTACCTGGGTGGGATCTCTTGCAATTATCACGGAATAGGAGTTGAAATGGGTGGGTCACTAAGTGGGAAGGCTGAGGACACGCCAATGCGATGTACCTCTCCCTGTCAGTGTGGTGGAGGTGAAAGAAATGGTAGTTGTGAGGCGATGTAGTACAGCGTCAAGTCGGGAAGTGCAGTGCCCCCCAGGTCAGTTGGGCGTTTCAGGGCAGTCCACGGCAATTTGTGGTGTAAAGTCCCCCAAATGAAGGTAATAATGGATTCCATTTTTTTGAATAGGCGGAGTGGAATAAAGATTGGGGTATGGCAAAAAATAGAGGAGTTTTGGGAGAAGAATCATTTTTACTAGGTTAATCCGACCCATCACCCCGAGAGGCAAATCGGGACCAGACTTGGGTTTTAGCTTTGAGCATATCGAAGAGGGGTTCAAGATTGAGGGTTACATAAATCGGCGGGGGATCTGGAGACCTGGACACCTAGGTATTTGATCTGGCTAGCGCGAATGAGGGGCAGGGAAGCCTGATCAGATGAGGGAGCCCTGACATCGACCGGCAGGATCAGTGATTTGTTCCAATTTATGCGAAGACCAGAAAAAGTGCAAAATTGTTCGATAAGTTGCAAAGTGGTCTGGAGTGAGGGGCCCGCGTCCACCAGATAGAGAAGCATGTAGTCAGTGTACAAGCTGACAACCTCCACCAGTGGACCTGAACGGAGGCCCCCCAACACCAGGGTGGGCCCTGAGCGCAATGGCCAATGGTTCCACGGCCAAGCGTACAGGAGTGGGGAGATGGGACATCCTTGGCGAGTCCCACGGGTAAGGGAAAAGGGGTCCGAAAGCTTGCCATTAAACTGGATGCGGGCAGTGGGGGCTTGGTACAAGCAATTTGAGCCATTTAATAAAATTGAGACCGAATCTGAAGCGTCGCAGGCATTCCCATTCTACTGAATCGAATGCCTTTGCGGCGTCGAGACTGACCACCACCCTGGAGCCTATGTCCTCATGTTGTGCTTGGAGGTTTAAATATAGACGCCTGAGGTTGAAGGCTGTGTTTTTGTTGGGCATGAACCCTGTCTGGTCTGGGTGGAATAAGCTTAGGATAACTTTATTAAGGAGAAGGGCAAGAATTTTGGCGAGTATCTTGACATCTAGTTTGAGCAGAGAGATTGGGCGATAGGAATCAGGGTATAGAGGGTCTTTGCCAGGTTTGGGTATCAGCACAATCAGGGCTTCACCCATGGGGGGGGGAGAAATAGAGGTGTCAAAGATGTGGGAATATAACGCTCGAAGTTTGGGGACATTTACCTCGTCAAACTGCCTATAGAACTCTATAGGGAGTCTGTCCGACCCCGGGGCCTTGGAAGAGGGAAGAGAGCATGGCCGTCACTATGCAGTCAGTAGTGATAGATGCCTCCAATATTGCCCGCTGAACGAGGGACAACTGGGGGAACTCCATGCCCTGAAGGAATTCAGTCAGTTCCTCACTGGCATAACTGATTGTAGACATGTATAAATCAGCATAAAAGGATCTAAACTCTGCAGCCACCAATTCAGGGGCAGTAATCAGGCCCCCAGCGGACTGAAGTTCCACCACTACAGGGGGTTTGCTGTCAAGGTGGGCCATATAGGTGAGTAATTTGCCCGCACGTTCCCAATGCTCGTATACGCGCTGCTTGGTAAAGATACCCCAGTTGGCCTTCTCAAAATGTAATTGATCAACGAGTCTAGTCTGGGTGCATAATGAGGCTGCATTGGAAGGGGAGGGGTCCCTAAGGAAGGCTTGCTCAGATTCATCCAGCCGGTCCTCCGCCTGTTGAAGCACCAGCTTGGACGAGGGCTTATGTCTATTTATTCGTGCCGAAAGATGCATGAGAGCATGGCTCTTAAAGGCCTCCCAGACGGAGCCAACCGGGGCCGAACCATCATTTATACGGAAAAATTGTGTCCACTCCCTTGCAACGTCCCCCATATTGGCCAGGATGGAGAGCCAGAACGCATTCAGTCTCCAGACCCGCACCACAGGGGGGTGGGCAAACGGAGAGTAACCCAATATGGGTAATGATCAGCCAATATCCTAGCACTGAATCCCGCACCGAGGAGATTCGACGGTAGGGTAGGGGTGGTGAGGATCATATCAATACGGGACATGGTGGAGTGGGCTGGGGTGAAACAAGAAAACCATAACATCAGGGTATTTATGCCTCCAGGTATCAATTAGGGAGGACTTTGTAAGAAACCTACCAAATCTGGTGGTAGAAGGCAGACCAGAGGAGGCGGGACGGAGGCCCTGCCTGTCGACCAGGGGGTTGATGACCATATTGAAATCCCCCATCCAGATCGCCGGCACTGCAGGGTGGCGGGCCATAAAGGCCACCCCCTGTTGTAGCGGGCCAAACTGAAATGGAGGGGGGATGTAATAAGCCAACAAGAGAACCTCCAACCCATTCACAGTGGCATGAAGGAATATGGAGCGACCCTGTGGGTCCGACTGCAAGTCGTGTAGCTGGAAACGCACAGTTTTAGCGATGAGAAATGCAACACCCCTGGAGTTGGAGATGAAGTGGGCCTGGTACAACTACCCGACCCAGGGTTTCTTAAGGGCCAGTTGTGCTTGTCCCGTTAAGTGAGTTTCCAGCAGAACTGAAATATCAGCTCGTAGGGACTTTAGGTGTGAGAGGACCGCAGAACGTTTGGGTCTGGCAGCTAGGCCCCGGACGTTCCAAGAGTAAGAGACATTGCAAATTAAGGGGGAGGAAATAGTAGGATGCAGTCGGACCCACAGGGACGGCGTTCAGTTGGTGTTGTAGGCGCTCTGTAGTCCCCTGCAATGGCGGCAAGTCATTTTCCATGCAGCTAATGCGGCGCTCCGAGTCCGTGACTCTCTCCCTCAGGTTATGGACATCCTGGCGTATCAAAGATATGTCCACCTTTACCTCCTCGATCCGCGCCGTGAGGTTGGACTGGCAAAGGGAAATAGCTTCCAGAACTCTGGTAGTTTCTGCCGAGACCAGCGCTTCAGCATCTGGGGGAGGGGAGGCGCCATCTTCTTCAGGCAGGCCGCGTTCTTCATGGCGGAATTTCCCCAGTTTAGCAATGGCCTCCGATGTTCTCTTCGGCGGAGACATGTCGGGGAGGGTGATAGCCAGCAGCAGATAGCACACCGTGTGTCTGACAGAAAGGATAGTGGCCCCAGGATAATAGAAGGAGAATGATCGAACGGCGCTCTCACACAGCACACCCTACTCCATGCAGCTCCAGACCACGCCCCCAGCACGACACTTTTTAACATACGAGTTTACTGTGATATCACACGGTCTGTCTCAGCTGATATACTTTCTTTAGCACGGCATGAACCCAATAAAACCTTCAGGCTTCTGCTTGAAAGCTGAACACGAAAAGGAACTTCATCTTTCAGCAGGACAACGACCCAAATACAACCAAATCAAAGGAATGGCTTCACCAGAAGATTAAAAAAAGTTTTGGAATGGCCCAGCCAGAGCCCAGACCTGAATCCGATTGAAAATCTGTGGGGTGATTTGAAGAGGGCTGTTCACTGGAGATGCCCTGGCAATCTGACAGATCTGGAATTTTTTTGCAAACAAGAGTGGGCAAATATTGCCAAGTCAAGATGCTGATAGACTCATACCAAAGACTGATTGCTGTAATAAAATCAAAAGGTGCTTCAAAAGTATTAGTTTAACCACTTCAGCCCTGGAAGAATTTCCCAGGTTAGGACCAGAGCACTTTTTGCGATTCGGCACTGCCTCGCTTTAACTGACAATTGCACGGTCGTGCGATGTTGTACCCAAACTAAATTTGCGTCCTTTTTTCCCCACAAATAGAGCTCTCTTTTGGTGGTATTTGATCCCCTCTGCGTCATTTCTGATCGCCGCCATAAACAAAAAAAGAGCGACAATTTTGAAAAAAAATATATATATTTTTTACTTTTTGCTATAATAAATATCCAAAAATAAAAAATAAATAAATAAAAAAAAACACAAATGTATTCATCAGTTTTGGCCGATATATATTCTACATATTTTTGTTAAAAAAAAAAAAATATTTCGCAAATCGGCGTTTATTGATTGGGTCGTGCAAAAGTTATAGCACCTACAAACTATGGACATTGATTTATGGAGTTATTTTCTTTTTTACCGGTAATGGCGGCGATCTGCAATTTTTATCGGTACTGCGATATTTGATACTTTTTTGGGACCAATGACATTTATACAGCGATCAGAAATTTAAATGTCCACTGATTACTGTATAAATGTCATTGGCAGTGAAGGGGTTAACCTGCAGGGGCAGTGAAGGGGTTAACTATGTTCCCTGGGTGTGTTCCAACTGTGGGGGGGCGGGGTTGACAGGGGCATGACAGATCTAACTGATCCCAGTGACAGGGATCAGTAGATCTGACATGCCCCCCCCCCCCTCACAGAACGGGGAACCGCCGTGCTTACTTCGGCGGTTCCCCGTTCCTCCTCTCTGTAAGGAGATCGCGGGTCTCCAGCGGACATCGGGTCCGCCCGACCAGCGGGCACACTCCCGCAGCGTGCAGCGGCACATGCTCACGCCCGCGGGAGCGCGCCCAGCACGAGCCAAATGGGAGGACGTCTATAGACGTCCTCCCGGCATTTTAGAGCCGCGCTGTAGCCATCAGTCGGCTATTGCGTGGATGGGAGGAGGTTAAAATGAACACAAGAACAATTTCCAACATTTTGGTGGAACCGAGTTTTACAGAACATTGGTTAAGCTCATTACCTGAAATTAAGGTTAATATAATATACTAAATCTTCAGTTTTACTCAAATTAGTTGATGCAAAAATGAATACACCCCACAACAAAACTAACTAAATCTAGCATTTTGTAAGACCACCATGATTTGTAAGGATAGCACCAAGTCTTCTAGGCGTGGAATGAACAACGACACGTTGCAACATCTATCTTTTTCCATTCTTCAAGAATGACCTCTTAGAGCCGGGATGCTGGATGGAGAGAGATGCTCAACTTGTCTCTTCAAAATTACCCATAGGTGTTCCCAGATTGGGTTCACATCAGGAGATGTACCTGGCCACTGAATCACTTTCACCCCATTCTTCAGAAATGGCGCAGTGGCCTTGGATGCGTGTTTTGGATCATTGTCAAGCTGGAATAGTCCATGACGTCCAAGGGCACGGGGCATCTTCTTTCAAATATACAGTAGTAAATCTGTGAATTCAGGATATCAATGAAACACAGCTCTCTGAACACTAGCAGCACTCATGTAGCCCCACAAAAGAACACTCCCATCACCAGGTTTCACTGTAGGCACCATGCATTTTTCTTTGTGCTCCTCACCTTTTGCTTTTTTGTGCATGAGCTTTAGGAGAGGCTTCACGCCATTCCTCTGCAGTGTATGCCATATTGTGTCACAGGAAACCCCAGTTTGGGGAATTCATTTTTGCAACATGGTCTTGAATTAAGTTGTTTGGACAATGTCCCATAGAAAATGTTGATTCTGAAAAGGTTTGACGAAAAAAAAAAAAAAAAAAAAAAAATATTTTGGGGGATGGAAAGATAGAAAACACACACCTTTGTGGCATAGAGATTCAACAAGATGTTAAAAATCAGATTGCGGTCTATAGCAACATGATACCATCACACAGTTGCTGCAGATTTGTTAGCTGCGCATCCATGATGTGAATCTTCAGTTCCGCCACATCCCAAAGGTGCTCTATTGGATTGAGATCTGGTGAGCGTGGAGGCCATTGGAGTACAGTGACCTCATTGTCATGTTCAAGAAACCAGTGGTGAGATGATTGGCGCTTTGTTACATGGTGCATTATCCTGCTGGAAGGAGCCATCAGAAGATGGGTACACTGTAGTCATAAAGGGATGGACATGGTCAGCAACAATACTCAGGTAGGCCATGGCGTTAAAACGATGCTCAATTGGTACGAAGGAGCCCCCCAAAAAAAAAAAAAAAACAACACAGACACCACACAAAATCCCCCCATACCATTACACCACCACCACCAGCCTGAACTGTTGATACAAGGCAGGAAGGATCCATGCTTTCATGTGTATGCAAAATTCTGACCCTACCACCTGAAATCGACACTCAGACCAGGCAATGTTTTTCCAATCTTCTATTGTCCAATTTTGGTGAGCCTGGGGGAATTGTAGCCTCAGTTTCCTATTCTTAGCTGACAGGAGTGGCGCCTGGTGTGGTCTTCTGCTGCTTCAAGGTTCGATGTGTTGTGCATTCAGAGATGGTATTCTGCATACCTTGGTTGTAATTAGTGGTTATTGGAGTTACTGTTGCGTTTCTATATGCAACCAGTCTGCCCATTCTCCAAAATCAAGGCATTTTCCTCCACATGACACTCCCCAGATATTTTCTCTCTCTTTCGGACCAGTCTCTGTAAACCCTAGAGATGGTGGTGAATGAAAATCCCAGTAGAACAGCAGTTTTTGAAATACTCAGACCAGCCAGTATGCCACACTCAGTCACTTAAATCCCCTTTCTTCACCATTCTGATGCTCGGTTTTAACTTCAGCAAGGAGGGAGAGAGGGAGAGAAAGAAAGAAAGAAAATAATAATACATACACACACACACACACACCTCTCACAGGAGTACACCCCTCACATTTTTGTAAATATTTTATTACATCTTTTCATGTGACAACACTGAAGAAAAAGAAACTTTGCTACAAAGTAGTCAGTGTACAGCTTGTATAACTGTGTAAATTTGCTAAATACTAAACATAGTTTAGACATACTAAAGCAGAGCGTGATCCCCTCCCTTTGGAGACTGGGCTGCAGGGCAGTATTCCAACATAACGACCCCAACACACCTCCAAGACGGCCACTGCCTTGCTAAAGGAGCTGAGGGTAAAGGTGATGGACTGGCCAAGCATGTCTCCAGACCTAAACTCTATTGAGCATCTGTGGGGCATCCTTAAAAAAACGGAAGGTGGAGGAGCGCAAGGTTTCGAACATCCACCAGCTCCGTGATATTGTCATGAAGAAGCGGAAGAGGACTCAAGTGGCAACCTGTGGCGCTCTGGTGAAATCCATGCCCAAGAGGGTTAAGGCAGTGCTGGAAAATAATGGTGGCCACACAAAACATTGACACTTTGGGCCCAATTTGGAAATTTTCACTTAGGGGTGTACTCTTTTGTTGCCAGCGGTTTAGACATTAATGGCTGTGTGAGTTATTTTGAGGGGACAGCAAATTTACACTGTTATACAAGCTGTACACTCACTACTTTACATTGTAGCAAAGTGTCATTGCTTCAGTGTTGTCACATGAAAAGATAGAATAAAAATATTTACAAAAAATGTGAGGGGGTGTACTCACTTTTGTGAGATATCTATATGCTCATAAGTTTACATACCCTGACAGAATTTATGATTTGTTGGCCATTTTTCAGAGAATATGAATGATAAACTTTTTACACTCATGGTTGGTGTTTGGCTGAAGTCATGTATGATCAACCATGTTTACTAATTCTAAAGCCGAGTTCCACGCAAAAGTGGAACTTAAGCTGGTTGGATTCCCCCCCCCCAGGTGTCACATTTAGCACCTTTCGGGGGGCGCGCGCTAAGAGAGGACAGCTGTCTGGATAGGTGTACTTTTCCACACATTCAGGAGCACGGGCCGGTAGCCACTGACGTCAGCAGCCCGGCTCCCTCCTCGCACTGCTACTGGGCCAATAGCAGAGCGAAGCGGAGCCTTGTGCCTGCGCAGTAGGGTGCCCGGCATGAAGCTGTAATGCTACACTGCTGAGTTCCCTATCCCGCAATGGACGCGGCTGCACCCGACCCCTGATCCGAAGATTGGCGGCGGGTGCAAACATTGCTTAAATCCAGGACAGGCAAGTATCCTATTAAAAGTAATCAGCTACAGTATGTGTATTAACTTAATTTTTTTTGTATTGGGCGGACCTCCTCATGACAACAGAAACTACCCAAAGGACCCTGATCAAAAGTTTACATACCCCCGTTCTTAATACCGTGTAACATCAACATCAATGACAGCTTGAAGTCATTTGTGGATGAGGCTCTTTATCTTCTGAGATGGTAAAGCTGCCCATGCCTCTTAGCAAAAAGCCTCCATTTCCTGGAAATTCTTGGGCTGTCTTGCATGAACTACACATTTGAGATCTCCCCAGAGTGGCTCAATGATATGGAGGTCAGGAGACTGAGATGGCCACTCCAGAACCTTCACTTTATTCTGCTTTAGCCAATGACAGGTCGACTTGGCCTTATGTTTTGGATCATTGTCATGTTGGAATGTCCAAGTATGTCCCATGAGCAGCTTCCTGGCTGATAAATGCAAATTGTTCCTCCAGTATTTTTTTGATAACATACTGCATTCATCTTGCCATCAATTCTGACCAAATTTCCTGTGCCTTTGTAGCTCACACATCCCCAAAACATCAGTGATCCACCACCCTGTTTCACAGTAGGAATAGTGTACCTTTGATCACAGACCTTGTTGACTCCACTCAAAATTAGCGTTTATGGTTGTGGCCAAAAAGCACAATTTTGGTCTCATCACTCCAAATGACTGTGCCAGAAGGTTTGAGGCTTGTCTCTGTGCCGTTTGGCGTATTGTAAGTGGGATACTTTGTGACATTTGTGTAGTAATGGCTTTCTTCTGGCGACTTAACCATGCAGCCCATCTTCAAGTGCTTCCTTATTGTGCATCTTGAAACAGTCACACCACATGTTTTCAGAGTCCTGTATTGCACCTGAATTGGTTTGTGGGTTTTTCTTTGCGTCCCGAACAATTTTCCTGGCAGTTGTGGCTGAAAATAACCAGTTACACTTACCGATAACGGTATTTCTGGGAAGTCTTCCAGGACGGCACACCCTGAGAGATGACTGGTCCCACCTGACAGGAAACACAGTCAAGACAGAGTTTAAAAGCACTCGGCTCTCCCATGCTCCTCAGTTTTTTGCAAAAGTATTGACCCACATCAGTGCATGAGAGTAAACAAAGAGTTTCATATAACAGATAGTCCTACCACAAGATCGGGTGGGAAGTAGGCCTGCCGTCCTGGAAGACTTCCCAGAAATACCGTTACCGTTAAGTGTAACTGGTTATTTTCTCAAGTCGTCTTCCAGGATGGCTCACCCTGAGATAGAAGCAAGAAGCTCAGGCCTACCTTAGGGCGGGACGACAGCCTGTAGGACTTTCCTACCGAAGGCTAGGTCCTGAGGGTACAGAAGTTCAACCCTGTAATGCCTCAGGAAAGTGTTCCGGCTTGCCCACGTTGCTGCTCTGCAGATGTGGTCTACCGATGCTCCGGCCTTTTCTGCCAAGAAAGTCGCCAGAGACCTCGTAGAGTGAGCTTTTAGACTAGGGGGTACTGCTTTCCCTGTCTGTTCATATGCTATGGTAAAGGTCTGTCTAATCCATCTAGCAATGGTTGTTTTAGAGGTCTGTTCTCCCTTCTTGACCACTAAAACCTGCTAATGGATGATTTGATTTACGGAAATCTTTCACCCCCTCTAAATAAATCATAAGACACCGTCTGACATCCAACGCGTGAGGTGATTTTCCCCCTCATTCTGGGGGTTTTCACAGAATGAAGGAAGGACAATCTCCTGTGTCCTATGAAAACTTGACGGTACCTTGGGTAGATACAGGGGGTCTTGGTTGCTAGCCTCTGATCCACCCCGTCCTGGAGAAAGTCCAGAACGGTGTGAATCTCTTGTTGGGAAGTCCCTCTTGCCTGACACCACCGAGAGAACACTCCCCAAACCTTGGTATAGAATCACCTAGTCACCTGCTTTTGACTCATCAGAAGAGTTTCAATCACTCTCTGAGCAGCCTTTGCGCTGCATGCTTTTCCTTTTCAGAGCCACGTCGTCAGACTGAAGAAGGCGGGATTCTAGTGAACAACTGGGCTCTGAAGGAGGAGATCCTGCCGATCCGGAAGGTGCTGAGGAGGACTTACCGCCCAATTTTTTTAGAGTGGAATACCACGTCCTTTTGGGCCACCACAGCGCTACCAGAATTAGTCTGCCACCTGACTGACTCGGTTTGTGTAGCACTCTTGGGATCACAGCCAAAGGGGGAAAGGCATAGGCCAGCCTGAAATTCCACTCATAAGCCTATGCATCTACCCCCTCTGAACCGCTCTCTGTACAGGGAAAAGCATCTCCTGACTTTCCTGTTGCTTCCTCTGGCAAAGAGGGCCACCTCTGGTGTCCCGAAGCTTTGACATACCCTCGAAAACACCTCGGGGTGTAGCTCCCCAAAAGTGGATGGCTGAGAGCGAGGAAATCCTCGTCTCTGCCCATTCCAGAATTTCCTGCGTTAAGTTCATCGGGGAACTGGACTTTGTACCCCCTTGACAATTCAGGAAGGCCACCTTAGTGGAGTTGTCTGAAAAGATCTGGACCTTTTTTCCCCTTGATCCTTTCCTGGAAAGCCTTTAAGGCCTCTCTGACCACTAGGAGCTCTCTGAAATTGGAGAAGGAGCCCTCTGACTCTCATTCCAAATCCCACTGGGCACAAAGTTCCTCTAGATGGGCCCCCCCAACACCAGGGGCTTGCATCGGTCGTGACCTTGCTGGCTGGAACTGGTTCCACCGAAAGGCCCTGGCCGTTGACCTGTCCGGGTTGAGCTACCACAAAGCGACTCCTTTACCTTCCTTGGAACCAGCACCTTTTGGTCCAAGGATCCATATTTTCCCCGTCCCAGGAGGAGAGAAGGTATCCCTGGAGAGGTCTGGAGTGAAACTGAGCCCAAGGCACCGTGCGGATGCAGGATGTCATCAGTCCTAATACCCTCATAATGAACCTGTGAGAAAACTCTCTGGGTTCTAGAAGATACTCTACTGTCCCTACATAGGTCTCCACCTTCGCTTGGGGCAAAATGAGCTTTTGTGTCACAGATTCTATCAGCATCTAGATACATCTTGGTCTGGGAGGGAGCCAGTGAGGACTTCTCCCGACTGATCAGCCATCCCAGGGACTCCAGTGTGGTTACTACCCTATCCAGGTCCACCATCAACTGTACCTGTGACTGGTTGTAGACCAACAGGTCGTCCAGGTACAGGATCAGCGCAATTCCCTCCAGATGGAGGAAAAATACTACTTCCACCAGAACCTTGGTAAAGATTCTCGGGTTGGATGCCAAACCGAAGGGCAAGGCGCTGAACTGCCAGTGCTGGACACTCCTAGGTGCACACTGCAAACCACAGCAGACTCTGGTGTTCCGTACAAATGGGGACATGAAGGTACGCGTCCTTTAGGTCTATTGTGACCATGAAGACATCCTTTAACAGATGCTTTTTGACTATGTAAATATTCTCCCCACTGAACTTCCTGTACCGTATGAACTTGTTCAGCCTTCTCGTTTATGATAAGGCGAAACTTCCCTGAAGGCTTAGGGACTACAAAAATGAGAGAGTTAAACCCCCTCCTTTTTGGGGGCCTCTGAAAAAATTTTCACTTAGCCTTCACCGGGAATTTTTTCCCCTTTTTCTGTAGATCTGGCCAGGGCTTCACCCATAAGGCTCTTCTAGCCGAATTTAGCAGGGCTGCAGATTTTGCTGTTGTACACACAGTTTCAACTGCAGCGCCTGCTAGATAGGCTACCGCTTTACCAATCAATTCCAGGGAGTCGAACATCTGTTTTGACTTGGCTGTATGCGCAACATGGTCCCGGAGCTTGCTCACCCACATGTCCGCATTTCTAGCCACACAAGCTGAGGCCAGGGCCAGCTCATTGCCGCCACATAGGCCTCCCAGGCTCTGTGTAGTAGAGTTTCAGATGACCTATCCCTCTGGTCTCTAATATTACCTGCATCCTCAAAGGAGGAGGTCGGATTGTTTTGAGACCTGAGCCAGGGAAGCGTTTAACCTAAGAGTCTTAAAGAATCTCTCCTCTTTTTTAAAGGGGACGTCTACGCTTCCAAGTTTTTTAGTTTTAAGAGTTTCCTCTCTGGCCCCTTCCATTCCCTCAGGATAATGTCTTTTAGAGCCTGATGTATTGGAAGAACCTTAGCCTGTGGGCTGACAAACTCTGTACATTTTATCTTGAGCTGACATATGTGCAGCAGGCTCCTGAATCTCCTCAGAGGCATAGATGGCCTTGAGGAGACCCTCCATCTTATCAGCCAAAAAAATGTGTCTGCCTGGTCTGGGTCCTCCTGGTTGTCCTCATCCAGGCAACTCTGCTCAGAACCTTCTGCTTCTGCCTCCTCCTCAGAGTCCTGTGTGGCAGGAACCCTGAGAGCGGCCCGCTTAAGTGGCCTTTCCAGGCCTGACGGCCCTTCTCGTGAGGAAGAACCCTTAACACTAGACAGTGCCTAGGTTTAAGGGTTGCTTGAACAGACCTGAGAGTGGTCAACATCTGTCCGCACAGCAAGAAAATCCTTCATAACCTGAGAAGTTTCTTTCCCTGCTTTAATTGATAA
This sequence comes from Glandirana rugosa, assembly GCA_018402905.1. Classification (NCBI taxonomy): domain Eukaryota; kingdom Metazoa; phylum Chordata; class Amphibia; order Anura; family Ranidae; genus Glandirana; species Glandirana rugosa. Next base: position 810,121 of record BLSH010239013.1, read on the forward strand.
AATTGCGTAAAAAATGCTGGGGAAGATGAGTGGAATTTATATGAAGCAAAATGGTGGCGAATAATGAATTGATGGATTATAAAAATTCATAATTTATTGATAGACATATAATCAAAGAAGTACATGATTGACATTGTGTATGCAAATTACTTTGGTTAAAAAAAAAAAACCACAAAAAAAAACAAAAAAAAAAAAAAAAACACTTGATTTCATTTCATCACAGTATTGACATGAATACATACAACGCCCCAATCCATCAAAATTGCATAATTGTACATATCTGGGTAGGACTGATTTAAGACTCAAGTACATAAGAGCCTGGCCTGTGACCCTTAGCACCCTAGGGAGAGGATAAATAGGATATTGCTGTCCATAGACAAAAGCAGGTGAATAATGCACGGCGATGAAAGCCCTAGGTGTTTCATGGCAAGTTTAAGCCTTTCATCAGGAGCAAACTGTAGCATGGCTGAAAAAGATAATAGGGTATATGTATAAACAACTGACAAAAATGGTAGCAATATATGCATAGGGGGAATGACAAAGCAGCCCCCATATGACAATAGACAATGAGACTTACAGCTTCTGCGCGCCGGCGGCGGATCGCCAAGACGGGGAGGCCAGCCACGACCGAGCAGCCTGACCATTGCCGCGCATTATTCACCTGCTTTTGTCTATGGACAGCAATATCCTATTTATCCTCTCCCTAGGGCGCTAAGAGTCACAGGCCAGACTTATGTACTTGAGTCTTAAATCAGTCCTACCCAGATATGTACAATTATGCAATTTTGATGGATTGGGGCGTTGTATTTATTCAGGTCAATACTGTGATGTAATGAAACAACGTTTTTTTACCAATGTAATTTGCATACGCAATGTCAATCATGTACTTCTTACATGATTATAGGTCTATCAATAAATTATACATTTTTATAATCCATCAATTCATTATTCGCCACCATTTTGCTTCATATAAAGTCCCACTCATCTTCCCCAGCTTTTTTTATGCAATTTTATCAATTGTAGTAGGGATGGAAGTGCTTGGCCTTACCAGGTCCTCAGTGTCACTTCATTCAAAGTCCCAATTTGCCCCTCCCCCCCCCTCTTTTCCCTGCTTTAAAGCGGAAGTTAGGCCAGGTACTATAACTCCTGCAGCCACCAAGCCAGTCACCTGCAGCTTCAATCCAAGCACACTACATGTAGGATTTGAACTTACAGCTGCATAGGCTCACATTAACACAACCTGTGCATTTACCCTCCAAGCTACAGTCACAGGTGCTTCTGATGAATACATTTAAAGCAGAAGGGTTTTGTGTGTTCCTGCGGCAGTTTATCATTGCAGTAACCACCTTTTATAGCGGGAAGAGGTCTTAGACTAAGTCCTGCTGGAGCCTCCCTGGGCCAGGGATTCCACGTCTGCAAGACAAATGCACCTGCATTAATCTCTACCGCATCCTGCAGGGGTAATATTCAGGGTCCCACCTCACCAGTACCCCTGCCAGCCGGCCGACTCACCCACTGTGGTGTCCTCTGTGGCTGTGACCGTTGCTGGTCCCTCCTCTCTGTCCATCCTTGTAGAAGCCAGAGCCGCTGTGGCTCTACTGACAGAGCAGGAGGATTGTGGACGCCCGCTCCGCTGATGCTGGTCGCTCCTCTCCTGTGAACAGGACGCCGCCGCCACCATTTTAGTGAAGTCCTGCAGACTAGAAACACCCTCTAGCGGCTGTGACATCACTTCCGGTCACGAGGGGGTGGGGTGGGGAGAGTAAATAGATCTGGCTCCAAGCCGCCCCTTCCTCCTCCCCCAGAGTTTCCATGCAGCTCCACTGCCTGCTGATTGCACAGGAGCCGGGCTCTCCTGCAATGGAGGCCCGTAGGACAACGGACACAGCCCAGCCTCTTCAATCCCGGACAACCCAGCCAGGTAAGAAGAGGGAGGGGGAAAATGGTCCCTGAAGTGTCTGGCCACCCCACTGTGCCCGGGGTCCTTCAGTTCTCAGAGGGGCTCTTCAAGTCCTGCTGCCCCCCCGAGAAGACTGCTACCAATCTGGGGAATAGCCCCCCTGGGAGGCTGGGAGGAGTAACAGAGACCCCACCTGACCCTCCAGCCACTCAGCCTGCGGTCTGGTTCCCAGGGGGAGACACTCAGCTCCAAACATTGGACCTTAGGAGGAAAAAAAACAAACTGTTATTAGGCCAAAGTCACCAGGGTATGTAAACTTTTGATCAGGGTTTAAAAAGAGTAAACACAGTTGCTTGATAAATGAATGGCTTTAGCCAAACACTAACCATGAGTTTAAGAAATGTTTTCGTTTTATCATTCAAATTCTCTGAAAAATGGCTAAGAAATCATAAATTCTGCCAGGGTATGTAAACCTATAAGTATCTATCTAACTGGAGTACTTCATTAAGTGCTGGTTCACATCTATGAGACTGACAATCAATATTCTACGTGGCTTGCTTGCAAGTTCATTAACAGACATCAATGCAAGTCACTCCAAAGTAGTGCAGTCGCACCAATTAGTACAGTTCCATTGGTTGGTGTGACTTGTCACGCGACTTTGATCTCTCAAGGAACATGGAAAGTTGCAGCGGTGTAAACCAAGCCTAAATGAGAAGCACGGCCAAGTTCTGCAAGCCACATTTTTGGGGTGTAGTGTCATTTATTGATAACCCCACAAAAATGGAAACCGGAAGCGACGTTCCATCGATGTCATGTTGCTACACCCGCACTATGGATACAGAGAAGGCAGCAAGCGGACATCTTTGTACACCCACCGGAGTTTTTAATTTCACATTAACAGAAAATGGAGCATACATACTGAAATACAGTACATAGAAACACACAACACTGTTTTGACGTTACATTTTAAAAGCAGCAGCAAGCCTGCCAATCTCACAGCCTTGCAAATGTCACAAAACGCTGCCGAATGTATGTATGTAAAAATGTATCATCAAAATAGTGTCACGTATTTCTATATCCTGTATTTCAGTAAGCTCAGTTTACTGTTAAAAATAAGTGTGAAATTAAAAACTCCAGTGGGTGTAAAAAGATGTCCGCTTGCCGTCTTCTCTGTATCCTTCATGCGGACAAGTGCGGGTGTAGCAACATGGCGATATGGAACGTCACTTCCGGTTTCCAATTTTGTGGGGTTATCAATAAAGGACACTACAGGGCCAGTTTGTATACAGCACTGCCAACCAGTCCCTGCCCATTGGAATGAATGGGCAGTACTTCTGAAGCGTCTGAAAAGCGTTGCGGAAGGTCCACAACATGGGCGTTTTTAACCCCTCGTTAACCCCTTCTTGGGGGTTAAACGCCCTGCTAGTAGCTGCAAAGCGCCGAGGAAACAGCGGTAAAGCGCTGCTAAAACTGGCAGCGCTTTACCGCTAACAGACCCAGCGACCTGGTGTGAAAGGGGTCTAAAAGAGTGCTCTTAGTTCTGCACTCCAGATTCAGTTGACCGACCGGCACTCCAGTGAGTTCTGGAGGGGGCACAGCACAGTGTGGTGACCAACAGTCAGCACTCTGTACCCAAAGCGCACCTGAGAGAGTGTAGCGATCAGAGGCCTTTGAATACTCAGTATTTGGTGTAAAGGCGGCAGACGACGCTGACGATGATGCTTCAGCCTTCTAGGAGAGTATGCATATTTATTGATTTTAAACACCACACTTCCCTTTAAAGAGATAGTTCATACCATGTCCACTGCGCTGTGTTTTTGCAGCACATCATTGCACATATATGGGGTGTACTGGACATGGTAAACAGAAAAAAAAAAATGGTTTTGGGGAGGCTGTTCTTATCAAGACAAGAATCCACCTGAATGGGTACCCAGAGAAATCAAAAAAAGAGCATCAAACCAAAAAGGTCCAAAATAACTAACGGCTTATAATAATGTGGTCACAAAAGACAGCTAGGAGAACATACCTGGTTTTGGATGGCTTTCTTCAATAACTGCTTCCCGCGACACAGAACCGGCTAAAAGGAAAAATTTTTTTTTTTTTTTAAAAAGTGCAATGGTACATGAAAGGGTAGAAGATCACCACTGTGGCTTACATGCACAAGCTGGTAAAATGGAACACCACACAAGTTTCTCTACAATTTACAAAAGCCCCTCTTACCTCTAAATTCTCTGCAGCTTGCCGTTTGCAGTGCCCACCTCTTCTATTTTTCACTGAGCTTCCATCAGTCTTATCTAAAGCTTTTCTGCTCCCAGTCACCACATAATTAACATCCTTGCTCAGAAAGCTTTCGATAACCTGTGAAAAAAAGAGGGGACACAGATGGGGAACTGTAAACAAGATTCACAGCTTTCTTCTATATGTAAATAACATCTAATATTTTTACCAAAATTACAGAAAACCTTAAATCAGGGTACGAGTATTGCAAGACCGGCATTATAAAGAAAGCACTTTTAGAGCCGTTCACGCCTAGACGATCCAACCTTGTTAGGCAAATTGAACAAGACTTCAAGGCGACTTACAAAACACAACCTGAAGTGACCTCCATGCCAGGTGACTTTGGCTGTGGCCAATCAGAGAAGAGAGGGAGGGGTGTTGCCTTAAAAAAATATTTTTCTTTGACCCGACTTCCATTGACTTCTATGCGCTCAAATCGCCTAAAAGTCGGCATGAAATAGTACAGGAACCTTTTCTAAAGTCACCTTGGAGTTAGAGCGACTTGAGTAGTACATATTAGTATGGCTCCATTCATTTCAATGGGATTTCTGATGTCAGGCGATTTGAGGAGACAAGTCGGATCGCAAATCGTCTAGGTGTGAACGGACCCTTAACGTATACCTGGACTTTCACTTCTTTAACCACTTCCAAACCGCCCACCGTCGTTATACAATCGGTCCTTTGACGCCTACTACAGTGATGGCACAGCGGGTGGGCCGCTTTCAGACAGATAAAAGTGGTCTCCGCTGCGGATACGTTGGATGGGAGCGACCTCAAAACATCACTTCCACCCTTAACCACTTCAGCCCCGGAAGGATTTCACACTTTAGGACCAGAGCACTTTTTGCGATTCGGCACTGCGTCGCTTTAACTGACAATTTGCGTCCTTTTTTTGCCACAAATAGAGCTTTCTTTTGGGGGTATTTGATCACCACTGCATCATTTCTGATCGCCGCTATAAACAAAAGAAGAAGAGCGACAATTTTGCAAAAAAAAAAAAAAAAAAAAA
>BLSH010239013.1:856002-866800 GCA_018402905.1 Glandirana rugosa
TACGTATCCACACTTAGTCCGGAGGCTCTCTTCTCTAGATCCGTCCCAACTATTGTGACGAGTCTTAGACCACCCTCCCTTTTTGGTCTCAATCTGAATGGCCATTGAGCCAAAGACCCTCAGCAGGTCCTGTCGTGATCTCTCTATCTCGAGGAGGAGGCTTCCGTCCTTTGTGTTCCTAATTCAGAAATTTTCCCGCGGAGGGGAAGGAGAGGAGTCAGAAATTGGCTCTTGAGGCCTTTCCAAAGACTTTCTTTGTTTGTGTGAGCAGGTTTCAATATTGTCGTATATCCCTCCCTTAGGGACGACAGGACCTACTGAGGGTCTTTGTCTCAATGGAGTTAGACTTACCGGTAACTCTGTTTCTGGGAGTCATCCAGGACAGCAGGGATTCCCTCCCTATATGCTGTTATAACTTTGGACGAGTGTGTTTGTTTCTTTCAGAAACCTTTCCGGAGTTCTCGGTTAAAGACTGAGGAGAGGAAGGGGAGGCGCCCTTTTAAAGACTTAATCCTTGTGTTTCCTGCCTTCGGAGGAGGAGCTCTATCTCTCTAGTGCTGTCCTGGACGACTCCCAGAAACCGAGTTACCGGTAAGTCTAACTCTGGTTTTTCCCTCCCACCAGATTCTGAGCAGTGTTATCAACCCTGCCTAGATCTCTTCTCTCGGAGGCCTGATTCACACCTATGCATTTTTAGTGTTCCATAGGAAACCATGTTAAATGGACTGCAGTGCAAAGCTGCAAAATGCACTAAAAATGCAATGGTGTGAATATGGCCTAAATACAGAAGACCATCCTCAAATCATATGAGGGAGGTCTTCTGCAGTCCACGGGAAGAACCAGGCAGGGCTCGTAACACTCGTTAGGATTTCAGTGCAGCAGAGAAATGGTCTTCGGCTCCAAGAAGGAAGAGTGCTTTGGATTTCTGGCAGATCAGTGGGTATTTTTTTCGTACTTTCAAAGGTTTTTAAGAGACAATACATTGGGAAGTGCACATGTATTGCCGATATGTACTGTGTTGTTTTTTCTTTTTGTTGTCCCGAAATACACTTGAGTTGTACTATTATTCTTCGGGGCAAGTTTTCATAAATGTCTTGATGGCATCACTGTTAAAATATGGATACACTCACTGTAGACTTGATTTCCTTAATTATGGTTACTGAAGATGAGGTTGAAGAAGTTACTAGTTCAATAGGCGCCCAGAACGCTGAAAAATGTATCCTTTCTGTTACACAATTGACTTGGATATACATCAGGAAGCACTTGTCTGTTTTTAAGGGGCATATTCATAGGAAATGCCCAAATCCCAGGCACATTCACAAGGGTGGATAGACCCCTTAGGGGGAGATTTACTAAAGCTTTGACAATACCTGGAAGCTGATTAGTTACTATGCACAACTGCACCAGATTTTCTGTCGACCAGTTTTAGTAAATCTCTTGCATTATGTATTCTTTTCACATATAAAATGGCCACTACAAAGTAGAAGGCGAACACACTGCATTAGTTTACATGATGAAAGCTTATTTTAGACATGTCAGGCTTGAGATGCAAACTAATCTTCAAAAGCTTATCTACTTTTAGTTTTCATATTGCAATGGTAACATTTGTAGAGTTTAGTCTGATTGGCATTTTTAAAGCGCTCCTGGCCATAGAGTGGAGGTCAGAGAGGGAAAGTGTTGGGATGATGATCCTATCTTGCTTCTCGTTTGTTCCTCCATCTCTGTAGCTCTTCTGTCAACTTCAATCAACATCTCAGAGCACTGTTCCTACGCCCGATTCTTCCACAACTTGTGTAGGCATTTGCTTGCATCGGAGCCACTTTTCTCTCCGTATTAGAGAATGCAAAAGCAGTTTAGAAAGAGGTTAACAGCACCTGTGAGGGATATTCAGAGCATCTCATTTGCAAGCTGAATGCTGCATTTGTCAATCTACACATCTCTCCCTTATTCTGCCATAGTAAGACTGAATTACATGTGGCTAAGAAAGTGATTTTAAACCTCAGACATGAAATACGAATTAGTAGACATTTCTGTCTACTCTGAGTGCTCGGCCCATGTACATTGTCAAGACCAGCCTATCTCAAACTTTGCAACACCGAGGAACCCTTGAAATAATTCTCTGGTCTTGGAGAACCGCTGCTAAAAATGAAAAATCTACAACTCCTGATACATTAGTGTGATGGTCAATGGGAAGAATGTTCCTTACACTTGTGGTCATTGGGAAGAATTACCCCCTTACAGATAGCTAAAAAGATCAATTATGTCAATGGGAATTTATCTGAGAGGTAGAAACCCTTGCAACCTCTGGAGGAACCCTGGTTGAGAAACCCTGGTCAAGACCAATACAGAAGACAAGCCAAGATGCTTCCAATAAGCCATTGCAGCTGAAGCATAGACCTTGAACTATCTGACCCAAACTCTCCATCAGTGATGGACCCATTGCTGCTATGGAGAAATTTCCTTCAGCCCCGGAAGGTTGTAACCCCTTCATGACCAAGCCATTTGTTGCGTTTCGGCACTGCATTACTGTGACTATTTCGAAGCAGTACCCAAATAAAATTTAGGTCCTTTTTGTCCCACAAATAGCTTTCTTTTGGTGGTATTTGATCACCTCTGCCGTTTTTATTTTTTCATTATAAACCTAAAAAGAGCGACCATTTTGGGAAAAAAAACAAAAACATTTTTTACTTTCTGCTATAAAACCTATCCAATAAATAAAATCAAATTTCTTCATCAATTTAGGCCAATATGTATTCTGCTACATATTTTTTTTTTTTTTTTTTGAGCGGGACTGCAACATTGCAACAATCAGGCACCCAGCTGGCACTTTTTTGGGGACCAGTGACTGTAATACAGTGATCAGTGCTCAAAATATGCACTGTTACTGTACTAATGACACTGGCAGGGAAGGGGTTACCACCAGGGGCGATCAAAGGTTTAAGTGTGTCCCTAGGGGGTGCTTGCAAACTGTGGGAGAACAGAGATCCATGTTGCTGCTTAGCAGGAACACAAGATCTCTGTTCTCTCCTGTCAGACCGGTGATCTTCATGAGTGGACGTCTCGTCCGCTGGACCTGCTGATTAGCTTCCCCCCCCCCGTCCAATCAGCGCACTCGCTCCCAGAGGGTGCTGCACAAAGCACCGTACAGGTACGTCGTTTCGCGCAGCAGGTCCGCCTTGTCGCAGTAAATGTGCAGAAGGCGGTCTGGAAGGGGTTAAGGAGTTTGAGCATTCTGTTATGGTTTAACAAATTTTATTTATTTCAGTTACTTATATAGCGCCCTCAATTTATGCTGCGCTTTACATACACATTGTACATTCACATCAGTCCCTACCCTCAAGGAGCGTACAATCTAAGGTCCCTAACTCACATTCATACATATACTAGGGCCAATTTAGTCAGGAACCAATTAAACTACCAGCATGTCTTTGGAGTGTGGGAGGAAACCGGAGTACCCAGAAGAAACCCACAGGCACAGGGAGAACATGCAAACTCCAGGCAGCTAGTGTCATGATTGGGATTCGAACCAGTGACCCCTTTTTACTGCTAGGCGAAAGTGCTATCCACTACACCATTGTGTTGTGTGAAGCATTCAGAATAGGTCAAAGGATAGGGCCCGCCGGCTTTAAGAATCAATACCAACTAGCCAATCAGGAGGATTCTTGAATTTAGTAATGCCCTCCCCTGGCTTAGTGGTTTTTTTCTGTTAAAGTGGTATTCAACACAAAAGCAATTGCAACTTATTAGTTCTTAATGTGTTGGCTGCATTCGTTTTATTTTTTCGGCGTTCTTTCGTTTATTTTCACCTGATGATTCAGCCCGCAAGTCTGTTGTTTTCAACAAAACAAGCCTTCTTGCAAATGTATCTTTAGAGGGTTGAGACAAACCATTTACCACTGACAGAGGTGCTGTAACTGCAGTGTGAGCTGAAGTTTGGCTTCAGTTTGTTAGTGTATCTAAATCTGCTAGTGCATCTAACACTCTACTCTACTGGGGAGATGCTTCCCTGGGGGCTCTTTGCAGCTCAGGGACAGTACCGGGGAGATGCTTCCACAGTTCTCTTTGCAGTGCAGGGACAGTACAGGGGAGATGCTTCCACAGGTCTCTTTGCAGTGCAGGGACAGTACTGGGGAGATGCTTCCTCAGTGGCTGAATGGCAAAAAAGAGAGGGGGTGCTACGGAGGATGATGTCAGTGCTCAGTCCCATAGCGAGTGACCTGAACAAGCAAGGTAGCACATCGTGCTCAGTCCAATTGGCCTTTTCATTCCTAAAACGCTGAGGCAATGCGAACAGCTTTGGACCTAGAAAGCACTCTGGAATCAATTTGTTACAAGAATGGGGTCTGGAAAGCACCATATGCAGCACACTGTACCTAAAGGATATTTCTAGGTTAGCCCTGCAAGGTCCAGGCAGTGCTCCAAAAGCTGGGTTGAGGGTGGCTGAGCCACATAGCTTCAACCACAAGGACCAGCTCTATCGGCGATGTAGAGAAGGTGAAGGGAAGGCTTTGTGAAGGGCATGACAAATGCTTGATAATGACCATTTTTAGTGACTAAATTATCGGCAGTGTGGGGATAAAGTGAACATTCTTTGTAACATGGCAGTAGCTACATGGCGGCAGCAGCAACTGTTGGTAGGATGCTTATATACAGCAGCCTTCAAATCTCTGTTGTACCTTTTTGTGAATCTTTGTTTTCTGTATAACAAACCTTTTTTTATTGAGCCTTTAACTAGTGTCCAGCATTATTCAAGAACACCAATTTAGAAGACATAGTCAATGCAAAGAAGCAGGAACGTGATGCAATGCGGGAGGCTTCCCAAAAGAAAAAAGATCAAGACAAACAACAACGGGAGAAGGACAAACAAGCCAAAGTGGACCGTAAGGAAAAGGAGAAGAAACGCACACAAAAAGGGGAACGCAAACGATAAGGTGGATTCGCACAGACTTGTCACGGGCGGGTTGAGTGGCTGTGGTTATGTACACAGCCTCTACAGTGATCTTCTGCTAGAGCACCTCAGATCTGAGTTTCTCTCCTCTGGTGGACCTTGTTGCTGAACATTTATTAACCGAAGTTGCCAAATTATTACAAGTTACATCTGAATACAGGAGCAAGCTGGGAAGAACCAATCATGGGAAAGATGTGAAAAAAAATGTACCAATGAGATCAGAATAATGTTATCTCAACCTACAGGACCATGGAACATGAACAGTAGGTCTCCATCCACAGAGGGTTGGCATACTCAATGGTGGGGCTCCTTTTTCTGCACTGACAATATATTTATACATTTGTAAATTATCTCAAATAAAACACTGCCCGAAACACTGACCTTTGTGCTAGGACTGAATCTTTGTTTTGTTGGAATGAAGGGTGGATCCTGCTTTAAATATGACATATGTTGCATACTAAGCAGTAAAAGAGCGGACCTCTGTAGCTGCAGGCACTGTGGAGCAATTCATCCTCTGAACAGGAGCTGAAGGCCGCTCTAAAGACTTTAAGAAAGCTTGAAACTTTCTGAAAGTTTCATGCAAGCTTGCTGTTCACACTGCTCTTGGACAAGCGGAAGCCCATGTGAAATAGGCCTTATTTTCCAAGTTAACTCAGCCCCCGCCCACCCCTTTCCTGCCCAGGCCAGCTTTCAGCGCTGTAATTCTTTAATTGACAATCGCGTTGTCACGCTACACTGTACCCAAATTAAATTTTTATCTTTTTTTCACACACATAGAGCTTTCTGATGATGGTATTTAATCACTGTTGGATTTTTTGCCAAAAAAAAAAAAAACGAAAAGAAGACTGAAAATTTAGGAAAAAAAAAGTTTCATTGTTATAAAATTTTTGATAACAGGTAACTTTCTCCTTCATTGATGTGCGCTGACGAAACTGCACGGATGGGCACTGATGGGTGACACTGGTAGGCAGCACTGGTGGGCATTGATAGGTGGGCACTCGTAGCTGGTACTGATATGCAGCAGTGATATGCACTGCTAGGTGGCACAGATGATGAGGTGGCGGGGGTGTCTCTCCCTGTTTGGGACCAATGTCCCTCTGACAAAAGCTGGTGATTGGTTTGTTTTAGCTAATTTTGTATCTTCTGTTTACATCATGTTATCGTTGGCTGACAGCTGATCACGTAAGGGGCCAGGATCGGTCCCTTACTCCGATCTGTGATGAGCCGAGTCTCATTGACTCGCTGATCAGAGCACGCCGTGCGCGCCCTGCAGGGTACTTGCAGGTGGTGGGAGGACGTACATGGATGCCCTCCCGGCAATTAAGGCCCACGCTGTAGCCGTCTTTCAGCTACAGTGAGGGCAGAAGGTAGTTAAAAAATAAAAAAATAGGATGTGTTCTCTACAGAGCCACATTAGGTTCTTTTTATCTCTGGCTGGAGTCCAGCTTTATAGCACTATTAAAACCCCAAATCAAATGTATTATATTGCAGTTTACTAATCATCTGATGTGGTAGCTGCAATAGTTTTCTTTTTAGCTCTAATTCCCCTGCCACTTTATTAAGTACACCTTGCTAGTACTGAGTTAGACCCCCTTTTGCCTTCAGAACTGCCTTAAAGTGGATGTAAAACCCGATTCATGAAATTTGACCTGGGAATATACAGTATCTCACAAAAGTGAGTACACCCCTCACAATTTTGTTTGTCCTATCTGTCTGCTGCAATCCCGCTGAAAATTGCTCATCACCGCCATTACTAGTAAAATATATCTCACAAAAGTGAGTACACCCCTCACATTTTTGTAAATATTTTATTATATCTTTTCATGTGACAACACTGAAGAAATGACATTTTGCTACAATGTAAAGTAGTGAGTGTACAGCTTATATAACAGTGTACATTTGCTGTCCATTCAAAATAACTCACAGCCATACATGTCTAAACCACGGGCAACAAAAGTCTGTAAGTGAAAATGTCAAAATTGGGCCCAATTAGCCATTTTCCCTCCCCAGTGTCATGTGGCTCGTTAATGTTACAAGGTCTTAGGTGTGAATGGGGAGCAGGTGTGTTAAATTTGGTGTTATCGTTCTCACTCTCATACTGGTCACTGGAAATTCAACATGGCACCTCATGGCAAAAAACTCAGTATCTGGAGAAAAAAGAATTGTTGCTCTACATAAAAGATAGCCTAGGCTATAAGAAGATTGCCAAGACCCTAAAACGGAGCTGCAACATGGTGGCCAAGACCATACAGCGGTTTAACAGGACAGATTCTACTCAGAACAGGCCTCGCCATGGTCGACCAAAGAAGTTGAGTGCACGTGCACAGCGTCATATCCAGAGGTTGTCTTTGGGAAATAGACATATGAGTGCTGCCCGCTTTGCTGCAGAGGTTGAAGGGGTGGGGGGTCAGTGCTCAGACCATTCACCCCACAAACTGCATCAAATTGGTCTGCATGGCTGTCGTCCCAGAAGGAAGCCTCTTCTAAAGATGATGCACAAGAAAGCCCACAAAGTTTGCTGAAGACAAGCAGACTAAGGACATGGATTACTGGAACCATGCCCTGTGGTCTGATGAGACCAAAATAAACTTATTTGGTTCAGATGGTGTCAAGCGTGTGTGGTGGCAACCAGGTGAGGAGTACAAAGACAAGTGTGTCTTGCCTACAGTCAAGCATGGTGGTGGGAGTGTCATGGTCTGGGGCTGCATGAATGCTGCCGGCACAGGGGAGCTACAGTTCATTGTGGAACCAAGAATGCCAACATATACTGTGACATACTGAAGCAGAGCATGATCCCCTCCCTTCAGAGGCTGAATCGCAGGGCAGTATTCCAACATAACGACCCCAAACACACTTCCAAGACAACGGCTGCCTTGCTAAAGAAGCAGAGGGTAAAGGTGATGGTCTGGCCAAGCATGTCTCCAGACCTAAACCCTATTGAGCATCTGTGGAGCATCCTCAAAAGGAAGGTGGAGGAATGTAAGGTCTCTAACATCCATCAGCTCCATGATGTCATGGAGGAGGGGAAGAGGACTCCAGGGGCAACCTGTGAAGCTCTGGAGAACTCCATGCCCAAGAGGGTTATGGCAGTGCTGGAAAATAAGGGTGGCCACACAAAATATTGACACTTTGGGCCCAATTTGGACATTTTTCACTTAGGGGTGTACGCACTTTTGTTGCCAGCGGTTTAGACCTTAATGGCTGCGCGTTGAGTTATTTTGAAGGAACAGCAAATTTACACTGTTATACAAGCTGTACACTCACTACTTTACATTGTAGGAAAGTGTTATTTCTTGAGTGTTGTCACATGAAAAGATAGAATAAAATAGTTACAAAAATGTGAGGGGTGTACGAACGACCATTGTATGCTAATCCAACCGTTCGTACGTGCGATTAGAACAGCCGACGTACAACAGGAGTTGTATGAGCAGACTAGAAAACTTGGTGGTACCAACAAGCAGTCGTACAACCGTTGTGTGTACAGAGAGGTTGATCCAACAAGTTGTATTGTCCAAAACACGCATGCTCAGAAGTCAGGAATGGCCGGACACTAATTACATGCTCCTGAACTTTCTCTTTATACGTTCAGCTTGGTCGTACGATCGCTTAGTGCATGTCAGTATGCAAGATACAACAGCCAACATACGATTTGGTCCATTCGGTCATACGACCATCAAACCGTGTGTACGAGGCTTAAGTCCCGTGTCTTTCTGCTGCTCTGTTCTTCTGTTATCAGCATAACTTCTGACAAGTTCTCCGACACTGGAGATAAAAGCAGTTGGACATTTGTGTCGGGGAGGTTGCTATAAATAAGCAGAGAGCAGATCTATTCACAGCACAGCAAGTTATTTTCTTCCTCTGCCTATGTGGAGGGTGTGTGCCTTTCCTCCAATCAGCTGTCACACAGTGCATGCCCAGACTCCCCTCCTACTGCTAAAAGAGGAAGTAAAAATTCTAACACAATGTGCACTTTCTAAAGAATGTAGAAAGGGAAAGACAGCAGATATACATGTAAAACTTATGTAGGAAGATTTGTATGATCTGAGGCTGTTCACTTCACTGGGTATGAGAGGGTTTACATCCACTTTAATTATTCATGGCATAGATTCAACAAGGTGTTGGAAACATTCCTCTGAGATTTTGGTCCATATTGACATGATGGCATCACACAGTTGCAGATTTGTGTGCTGCACATCCGTGATGCAAATCTCCCGTTCCACCACATCCCAAAGGTGCTCTATTTGATTGAGATCTGGTGACTGGAGACCATTGGAGTACAGAGAACTCATTGTCATGTTCAAGAAACCAGTGGTGAGATGATTTGAGCTTTGTGACATGGTGCATTATCCTGCTGTAAAGAGCCATCAGAAGATGGGTACAGTGCAGTCATAGGGGATGGACATGGTCAGCAACAATACTCAGGAAGGCTGTGGTGGTTAACCACTTAGGGACTGGAAGGATTTCCCCCTTAATGACCAGGCCATTTTTTGCTATTCGGCACTGCGTCACTTTAACTGACAATTGTGTAGTTGTGCAAAGTTGCATCCAAACAAAATGTATCCTTTTTACCCACAAATAGAGCTTTCTTTTGGTGGTATTTCATCACCTCTGCAGTTTTTTATTTTTTTGCACTATAAACAAAAAGTGACCATTTTGGGGAAGAAAAAAAAAAAAATTACTTTTTGCTATAATACATATCCCAAAAACAAAAATGTAAAAAAAACTAATTTCTTCAACAGTTTAGGCCAATATGTATCCTGCTACATATTTTTGGTAAAATAAAATCGCAGCATTGATTGGTTTGCACAAAAGTTAGTGTCTACAAAATAGGCGATAGATTTATGGCATTTTTAATATATATATATATATATATATATATATACACACATACACATACATACATACATACATACACACACAGTATCTCACAAAAGTGAGTACACCCCTCACATTTTTGTAAATATTTTATTATATCTTTTCAATATGACAACACTCAAGAAATGATACTTTCCTCCAATGTAATGTAGTGAGTGTACAGCTTGTATTATAGTGTAAATTTGCTGTCCCCTCAAAAGAACTCAACATACAGCCATTAACCACTTCAATACCAAGCCTGTTTTTTGGGTTCAGTGCTTACCAGTTAAAAACAGTTTTTTTTTTTTTGCTATAAAATTACTTAGAACCCCCAAACATTATATATATTTTTTTCCTAACACCCTAGAGAATAAAATGGCGGTCATTGAAAAAATTTATGTCACACCGTATTTGCGCAGCGGTCTTACAAGCATGCTTTTTTTTTTTTTAATAAATTCAGTTTTTTTTAGTTAAAAAAATAAGAAAACAGTAAAGTTAGGCCAATTTTTTTCCATATTGTGAAAGATAATGTTATGTCGAGTAAAATGATACCCAACATGTCATGCTTCAAAATTGCGTCCGCTCGCGGAACGGCGATAAACTTTGCAAATTAAAAATCTCCATTGGCGACATTTAAAAACTTCTACAAGTTAGCAGTTTTGCGTTACAGAGGACTAGAGCTATAATTGTTGCTCTCGCTCTAACGATCGCGGCGATACCTCAGATGTGTGGTTTGAACACAGGTTTCATATGTGGGCGGGACTTACGTATGCGTTCGCTTCTGCGCGCAAGCTCGGCGGGACGGAACGCTTTAAATTTTTTTTTTTAATTATTTATTTTACTTTTTACTTTTACACTGTTCTTTAAAAAAAAAAAAATTTGATAACTTTTATTCCTATTACAAGAAATGTAAACATTCCTTGTAATAGAAAAAAGCATGACAGGTCCTCTTAAATATGAGATCCGGGGTCAAAAAGTCCTCAGATCTCATATTTA
>BLSH010239013.1:866810-877623 GCA_018402905.1 Glandirana rugosa
AAAAAAAAAAAAAAAAAAGAAGACAAAAAAAAAAAAAATCTGAAAAAAGTGACAGAAGAAAAAAAAAAAAAAAAAATCGGGCCCTTTAAGACTGTTGGGCAGGCGTCATTTCCGCCGGCCGTGTTATGGAGCCGAGTGAGCGGCTTCAGCCGCTCACAGACACTGGGGGGGGAGAGCATCGGATCATCTCTGGCGCTGCCGGCGGGTCCGGTAAGTGGCGGAGATGACCGTAAAGTGGCGGGGGGCACCTCTCCCGCCGCTGATAAAAGTGATCTTGCGGCGAATCCGCCGCTAAGACCACTTTTATCTTGCAGGGAATCGCCTGCTGAAAAAAACAGTATCTGAATGGTGCCTGCAGCTGCAGGCACCATTCAGATATCACCACTCAAACCCAAGGACGTCATATGACGTCCGGCGGTACGGAAGTGGTTAATGTCTAAACTGCTGGCAACAAAAGAGAGTACAGCCCTAAGTGAAAATGTACAAATTGGGCCCAATTAGCCATTTTCCCTCCCTCCTTCCATCCCTGGTGTCATAAGACTCATTAGCGTTACAAGGTCTCAAGTGTGTTAAATTGCATGTTCTCACCCTCACTCTCTCATACTGGTCCCTGGAAGTTCAACGTGGCACAGAACTCTGAGGATCTGAAAAAAAAAAAAAATTTTTGCTTTACATAAAGATGGCCTAGGTCAGGGGTAGGCAACCTGCGGCCCTCCAGCTGTTGCAAAACTACAAGTCCCATCATGCCTCTGGGAGTAATTGTACCCATCAGCCTTGCAATGCCTCATGGGAAATGTAGTTCTACAACAGCTGGAGGGCCGCTGGTTGCCTACCCCTGGCCTAGGTTATAAGAAGATTGCCAAGACCCTGAAACTGAGCTGCAGCATGGTGGCCAAGACCATACAGCAGTTTAACAGGACAGTTTCCATCACAACAGGCCTCGCCATGGTCAACCAAAGAGGTTGCCTGCATGTGCTCAGCGTCATAACCAGAGGTTGTCTTTTGAAAATAGACGTGAGTGCTGCCAGCATTGCTGCAGCAGTTGAAGGAGTGGGGGGTCAGACCATACGCCGCACACTGCATTAAATTGGTCTGCGAGGCTGTCATCCTAGAAGGAAGCCTCATCTAAAGATAATGCACAAAAAGCCTGCAAACAGTTTGCTGAAGACAAGCAGACTAAGGACATTGATTACTGGAACCAGGTCCAGTGGTCTGATGAGACCAAGATAAACTTATTTGGTTCAGATGGTGTCATGCATGTGTGGCGGCAACCAGGAGGAGTACAAAGACAAGTGTGTCTTGCCTACCGTCATGCATGGTGGTGGGAGTGTCATGGTCTGGGGCTGCATGAGTTCTGCCGTCACTGGGGAGCTCAAGTTCAAGGGAACCATGAATGCCGTGTACTGTGACATACTGAAGCAGAGCATGATCCTCTCCCTGCGGAGACTGGGCCGCAGGGCAGTATTCCAACATAACAACCACCCCAAACATGCCTCCAAGACGACCACTGCCTTGCTAAAGAAGCTGAGGGTAAAGGTGATGGGCTGGCTAAGCATGTCTCCAGACCTAAACCCTATTGAGCATCTGTGGGGCATCCTCAAACGGAAGGTGGAGGAGTGCAAGGTCTCTAACATCCACCAGCTACATGATGTCATGGAGGAAGGGAAAAGGACTCCGGTGGCAACCTGTGAAGCTTTGGTGAACTCCATGCCCAAGAGCGTTATGGCAGTGCTGGAAAATAAGGGTGGCCACACAAAATATTGAAACTTTGGGCCCAATTTGGACATTTTCACTTAGGGGTGTACTCACTTTCGTTACCAACAGTTTAGACATTAATGGCTGTGTGTTGATTTATTTTGAGGGGACAGCAAATTTACACTGTTATACAAGCTGTACACTCACTACTTTACATTGTATCAAAGTGTCATTTCTTCAGTGTTGTCACATGAAAAAATATAATAAAATATTTACAAAAATGTGAGGGGTGTACTCCCTTTTGTGAGATGTATTTTACTAGTAATGGCGGCGATCAGCGATTTTCAGTGAGATTGCAGCAGACACAGATAGGACCCCTAACTGACATTGGCACTTTTTTTGGGAACCAGTGACATTATTACAGTAATCCGTGCTAAAAATATGCGCTGACATTGTACTAATGGTACTGGCAGGGAAAGAGTTAACACTAGGGGTGATCTAGGGGTTAAATGTGTTCCCTCACTGTGTGTTTTAACTGTATGGGGGACGGGATGCCCAGGGAAACACAGATCCGTCTTCCTGCATAGCAGAAAGGCAGGATTTGTGTGATCTCCCCTGTCAGAACAGAGATCTGCCTTGTTTACACAGACATATCCCCGTTCTGTCACTGCGGGGAACGATTGCGGGTGGCTGGCGGACATGACATCCGCACGACCTGCTGATTAGCTCCCCGCTGGTCACTGGGAGCGCGCGTGTGCCCACACCGATGTACGGCGACTTGCGGGAACAAGCCGACCTGCCGCAGTATAATGATGGCGGCTCGTTGGCAAGTGGTTAAATGATGCTCAATTGGTACTAAGGGGCCCAAAGTGTGCCAAGAAAATATTCCCCACGCCATTACACCTCCACCACCAGCCTGAACCGGTGATACAAGGCAGGAGGGATCCAGGCTTTCATGTTTACCACAAAGTCTGACCCTATCATCTCAATGTTGCAGCTGAAATCGAGACTCAGACCAGGCAACATTTTTCCCATTTTCTATTGCCCAGTTTTGGTGAGCCGGTTTCCTGTTCTTTGCTGACAGGAGTGGCACCTGGTGTGCTCTTTTGCTGCTGTAGCCCATCTGCTTCAAGGTGTTGTGCATTCAGAGATAGTATTCTGCATACCTTGTTTGTAACAAGTGGTTATTTGAGTTATTGTTGTCTTTCTATCATCTCCAACCACTCTGTCCATTCTCCTCTGACATCAAGGCATTTTTAATCCACACAACTGCCGCTCACTGGATATTTTCTCTTTTTCGGCCCATTCTCTGTAATCCCTAGAGATGGTCTGCGTGAAAATCCCAGATGATCAGTTTTTTTTTTTTTTTTTTTTTAACTACTCAGACCAGCCCGTCTGGCACCAACAACCACTTTCTCTCTCCTCTGACTCTTCTTCCTCTCGCTGGGAAGTAGAAGGTCAAGGCTCAGGATGGTAGCTCCGGCTCTGAATCATAGACTTCACTGACCCCAGCATCTCTGCAAGCTCCTTTCTAACCGCTGAAAGGAGCTCCCTGCATTCTTGTGAGGTCTTTCTTCACTAGCCCCACCATGCAAGACCTGCAAAGTGGCTTGGACCAAGAATCCCTTCATGGGTTCTTGCAAGAGGGACACTTCTTCCCCGATACTCTCTCTGATTTAGCCGTGGCCTTTGCCTAAAAGACACAACCAGACGGCACACTTTAGTGATAATTCCCCAAAAAGATAGCAAAGAGGGAGACCCAGCACCACAAAGCTTCCTCATCCTGCTGACCTGTCCTAAGGACATAAACCTGGACAGTCAGCTGCAGGCTTCCATAGGAAGGTAAATGACAGCACACTAAGACCACCCAGTGAGCACAGCACTGCACCTCTTACCTGGGTCTGGCAGGGGTTCAAGGCGCCTGCCTCTGTGGTCTGCTCCTCCATCGCAGCGCCGCGGTGCCATCGAGCCTGCTGGATTTATAAACCCTCTTTCCTCGCGATCAAGGACTGGAAAGGCAGCCCCTGCCAGGCGACCCGCCCCTTCCTCCTGCCTCCCCAGCGGCTGGAACCATTTGCCGCCACACCCCGTCGGAACTCCCGTTGGGATCCGGTTCTGACATGCCACCTCCTGGCATGTAACACACCCCCCGCGGCCTCCGGGCGCCTGGAGCAGGGACCCCCAGCCAAACCATCGCTCCTGTGAGCCAGCGGAGGAAAGGACACCGGGGCAGCCCTCCTCTCGTGCTGGGAGGGTGCTGGGCTGGTCAGCCGATCCGTACACTTAAGGTAACCGCTCCCTGTCCTAGGACAATGCCTGAGAGAACGCAGCTCCCTCTGGTCCCTCAGCAGCACTTCCACAATGTCGGAGGAAACATTAAGACTGACAGCATGGCTTTTAAAGGGGCGTGACACAGCAGTATTTCTTGAGAGAGGTGGAGTTGCGCTCTCTCGCCTTGGTGCGGTCCTAAAAATGCTGCTCCAGTCTCTAAATGTGCAATTAGTAGCATGGTGCTTTTGCTTCTTAAATAATCCCTATGTAGCCCCTAGAATACCTGAGTGATAATGCCAGGTCTTGACCCCCCCCCCCCGAGTGCAGACTCCCCTTGTCAAATAGTTTATTTTGAGAGCCCGTGGTCTGTGCAGTCTGTCACTCCCAGCTCTCCTATGCTTGCTTTCAGCTCCCTCTTCCTCTCAACAGGTAGCTTCTCCTCTCTGCTCTCATAATTAACTTTAAGGCCTTATGCGCACAGGACGTTTGACTGTTTTACAGCAGCTGTTTTCAAATGTTTTTGGCTGGGACGTTTTTCAGCTGTAAAAAAAACCACAAGACTAGTGGGTTCTGAGAGAAGTTTTTCAGCTGTTAAAATGCTCAAACACGCTCACAAATGCAGCTAAACGCTGCTCACCAATGTTTTTGGAGGTTTTAAATCAAATTGAAGTAAAATAAAAAAAAAAAAAAAGAAACGCTACTGCTCAAAAATTCAGCTCACCAACGTTTTTGGATGTTTTCGATCAAATTGAGAAAAAGTAAAACCAAAAAAAAGAAACCGCTACTGCTCAAAAAATGCAGTTCACCAACATTTTTGGTCCATTGAAAAAATAAACACTCCTGCTCAAAAACGCTAGTGCAAAACAATGAAAAACTCATTGCTAAACTGACATTTTTATAACTTTTTTTTTTTTTTTTTAAATGTCCAGTGTGCATGAGGCCTAAAAGCTCCTATATCCTCTGTATTAGAAGAATAAGTTCCCTGTGCTCGTGTTATATCATAAATATGCTCATCTATATAGATAACACAGCACTTCTCGCTCTCTCCAGCTGACTTGAGCAGCAGTGCTCAGCCCCACCCTCAGGAATTCTGAGCTGAGAGAAGAGCAGAAAGACTACAACTGATCATTGTAAGGTGTATTATCAGTACAGATAAGCATATATATGTTATGACAAACACAGGGCAACTTCTTGTTATAATACAGAGGGGGTGGTAACTTTTTATACAAGTGGCTTAACAACCATTTTAACCACTTGCTTATTGGGTACTTATACCCTCCTCCTGCCCAAACTAATTTTCGGCTTTCAGCGCTATTGCATTTTGAATGACAATTGAGCGGTCCTGCGACGTACCCAAACAAAATTTTTATTTTTTCCCCCACAAATAGAGCTTTCTTTTGGTGGTATTTGATCACCTCTGCGGTTTTTATTTTTTGCGCTATAAACAAAGAGTGACAATTTTGAAAAAAAAAAAAACACAATATTTTTTACTTTTTTGCTATAATACAAATCCAAAAAAAATATATAAAAAAATATATATTCATCAGGTTTGGCCGATATATATTGTTCTACATATTTTTGGTATATTGATTGGTTTGCACAAAAGTTATCGCGTCTACAAACTATGGGCGTTGATTTATGGCTTTTTTTTTGTTTTACTAGTAATGGCGGTGATCTGCGATTTTTATCGGGACTTTGATATTGGGGCAGACATGTCGGCCATTTTTGAAACTTTTTTGGGACCAATGACATTTATACAGCGATCAGAAATTTAAATATCCACTGATTACTGTATAAATGTCATTGGCAGTGAAGGGGTTAACTGTTCCCTCGTGTTTTAACTGTATGGCAGCTGGGCTGGCTGGCACATAACAGATCTCACTGATCCAGATCACAGGGATCAGTAGATCTGTTATGTCCCCTTCCCAGAACGGAGAATTGCCATGTTTACATTGGCGGTTCCCCATTCTGCAGCTCTGACAGGCGATTGCGGGTCACGAGTGGACATAGAGTCACAAATGACTTGCCCCGAGCGCTGACAACCCACGCTACACCACTGAATAACATTTGTATGCACACAGGAGTTGTATCATGCCAGCACCAAGATATTACTCTGCAACAGTTGGTATACAATTACAAAAAAATTTAGGGGGGAGGGGGTAATGTTGAGAGACATGCATAGGTCTCTTCTGGTATAAAATACTATCTGCTAATAATTTTTCAAATTTAAAGAGATTTAACTGTGGGCAGCTGAAGCTGTTGCCTGTTCACTTCCTGGATTTACAGACACACACCTCCAGCTCTGCATCTTTTATTGGCCCTCTTGACTCATCCCCCCTCTCTTCCTGGCAAACTCTACAAAAGAAAATGGTCTGGTGTTGCCAGTGACACATCCTGGCAAACTCTCAGTGTGAGAGAGCTGTGCATGAGGTCATAAGCCTAGGCTAATTACCAGACAAGAAACAGGAAGTGGGCTGTATAAGGTACTTACTGGCACAAAATAAATGTTTTACTATTCAAAGTTAAAACAAATGCAGAAGATTTAATAGATGGAAAGATGAAAAATGACTGAAGATCCACACTAAGTTCAGTTTTACTTTAAGACAACCTTGTCAGTAGTATTTTATTATATATTTACATTCGTATTACTTTGCCAATACTCAAAGAAAATCTGGGAGCCAGGTTGGTTGCAGTTTTAACCAAAACATTTTATTTCTTTTCAGTAGAATATCATTTCTATAGAGCTATTCAGTAATGCATAAAATAACCTTTTTCACATTAGTCTTAGGTTTCTATCTATAGTACTGTGACTAAAGTTATAACTTTTCTTGACACAAGAGTGCAAAATTACAATCGTTCATATGTCCTCAACTAAAATTGTTCCTCAAATTGAAGTACTAACCAAAAAAAAAAAAATTTTGGAAAGTCAGCATTGTATACTTGTTAGGTCTAGCCCATGCCCAGAAAACTGCTCCTACAGTGCCCACTGATAATGTATGTTCCTTGTTTACTAAAAACATGTATGAATAAAAAAAGCACACAAAATAATTCATAAAGCATACTCTGTTAAAGTCCAATTGAGCTTTCAGTTTGAATCAGTTAAATACATTCTGGGTGCAAAGTTTTATCAGTTTTCTTTAGAAAGTAGTCACAGCCTGAGTAAAAAAAAAAGCCAGTCCTCTGCCAGTATGCTGTAGAGGAGGACCCTTGTATCAGGTCTGTACAGGAAGCCCACTGCATCTACACAGAGAGCAAGGGCTGGCAGGGGAAAAGGAACTATACAACTTTGCACTCTTGTGTTCCTGTAATGTATTTAGCTCATTACACTGAAAGTTTAATTTGTCTTTAAAATATTTCTATACACACTATAAAATACTCAACAGAAATAAAGTAATCATTTCTATATATATTATATGCAATGCCTTTGCTTACTTATTTTAAACCTGGTAAATGTAGTTAGGCAGCACTGCTATTCTAGGAAAAGTCTGCATAAAGGGGTGTCTTCACATAGGCATGCAGATCTAAGACCTTCTTCACTGCCTCTCACAACCATCACTGCCTGTCCATGTTCTTCTGCCCTTCTCTAATACATGGAGATTATTGTAGGCCATGCTGAATGCCAGCAAAAGTTATAGATAGTTCTATGGATCTCTGGTACGTGATGTGCTCAGAGCTGTTGTGGTAGGTGTGATTATTCAGGCTTTCCACATCCATGTAAGGGCACCATATAGGAAAATTACCTATATACTGCTGGACTCAACCCCATAGCTATCCAGATAATTGAGAGCTGCAATTAGACTGCAACTGCACTGCCTCCTGCTTGTGAAATCAGAGATACAGCTGCTCCAATCCAGGTACGTTTGTGTAACCTGAATACATCGGATCAGATATGAATACACCTTCCATCCAAACACTTTATTTAGATTTTGTTTAAACAAAAGTGCAATGAATCACCATTACTGCTTCAGATATTCCATTCTTAAAGCAGATGTTGTTGGGGAGATCCCCACACTTTGGCTACAACAACTGCAAACTTGCCACTGCATTTCGACTTTAATTTCACATGATGGGTACTGTTGCTTGGCTGTCCCATCAAAATCTAAATAAAAATAAACACCCCTACATTTGGGGTTCTAGCCCTCCAGAACTCGCCAACGTATAATGTTGTTTAAGCTGACAGTTCTCAGGGTTTCAAGAGACACATTAAAATTAATTTGGGTTGTGGTATTCTGTATATTACAAACGATCATCACATAGAAATTCATGGGTTGTGATAATAGATTTGTGAAATTTAGTGAATAAATACTTTGATGCTTTAAATAGATTTCTACAGGTTTGTTAGATTATTCTGTGCACCATCCACAATGATCTCTGAAATACGAAGACACTCCCAAAAGCATTAAAGCATATTCTTCAGCAATACATACTCTAAAACATCAAATTAAAAGCAACTGAAATGCCTTAGGCCTTGTGCGCACAGATGCCTTTCCTCCTGCCAGCAACGTTTTGGCAAAAAATAATTAAAAAAAAAGAAGACAAAAAATTGCTTGGCGCTTGTGAACGCGTTTAGGTGCATCAAGTGCTTGAGCTTTAATTCATTTCATTAGCCAGAATAATTTTTTAAGAATGTATTTTTTCTACCATAACACTGCTGCTCCCGGACGCAACAGGTTTTTTTTCCTGCCTCTAAACACCTATGTGTGCATGGACACAGGCTGTCTGGAAGGGTTGTTTGGAAGCAGGAACAGAAAAAAAAAACCATCAGAAGCCCTTAAGAGCCACATTAAAAACATCCAGTGTGCATGAAGCCTTAAAAGCAGGGGTCTCCAGCTGTTGCGAAACTAAAAGTACCATCATGCCTCTGTGGGTGTCATGCTTTTATCGGTCAGCCTTGCAATGCCTCATGGGACTTGTAGTTTCGCAACAGCTGGAGGGCCACCAGTTTGAGACCCCTGCCTTAAAGTGAACTTTTGCTTTATCCACAAGCTGCAAAGCAACAAGTTCACTTAGTTTTTTTTTCACCCCTGCATCTCCCCTCTGTTCAGCTGGCAGGGGTGAAAATTCATACACAAGGCTATAAATTCTCCATAAGACTGATTGGCCAAATGTGGTCACATGGAGGGATTTTTTTGGTTTTGGAGGGGAAGTGAAGAAAAGGTTAAACATTCCCTTCTGTACTACCTTAAAGCAAAGCTGTTGCTCCGATCTAAAGGAGCCAAATGCAGGTTTGCTTTATAGGATTTTCTTTTCTTACAGAAAATGTAAATAATTAAAGTTAATCTAAAAACATATGAGGAATAAATGCCTGGCGTTTTCTTTTATACATACTAATCATTTCTGCAAAAGGAACTTGGGAACAGCAGTTATTCTCTTCAAAAGCTCCTCATTAAAAATAAAACTGGACTAACAGCAAATAATTTCATAAGTCCATCTTGATAAAACACGAGTACTCTATCATGGGAAGTCTGTCATTTAGCCTCTATCGTGGGCTTGCACAGGGTGGAAAGCCAGTGCCATCTGCAGAGCACACCAAAGGGCCGTGCGCACTTTTCGAGTCGCCACAGTCATCTGCCTAACTGAGTTGGCAAGGGCACAGACATCTGAGATAAGAAATAGAAGCAGAAAAATATTCTTTATATGAATACAAACATTAATACATTTATAACAATGCTCAAACATTTACCAGATTAAAGAGAATGCTGGTAATGGTAAAATCTGGAACTACAGCATGAGCATAAAATCCAGTGGTTTATAAGAACCAGTAAATCTGAAAGGCAGCAGAACTGTAGTCCACCATGTGCTATACATACTACTTGCATACAGCTGCTCTAATACATATGACTTATGTGACTTTTAAAAATACTAAGTCATTTGCTGCTCCTATTTGTAACCGCAGTGGCTCCTCCATAGAGGTCGCTAGTGCGCCGCCCTCCCCCCCCGCTGATCCTTGTCAAAAATAATAACAGTGCGCCTGTATATGGCTGCCCGGCTTTTTTTTGGGAGGAGATTTGCATGCAGCTGGCAGCAATTCCCAAAACCTATTGGTCAGCCATTAAAGTGTAGAGGTGTGCCAGCCAGGTGCACCTCTATACACTGATTGGCTCTGGCCTCAGTCACGGTCTTCCAGACAGTGATTGATTGGTCAGGAGCGGGGCAGGGGGCGGGACTAGCAGATATGCACGCATGCACACCAGTGATCCCGCAGACCGAGGGAGAGAGCGGACTCCTCTGAGGCAAGTACTGCTGTGCTCTGCAACCTGTGTACTGGCTGGCTACAATACTTGTGTACTGGCTGACTGTAGACTGTCAGTAGTTTTTTAATTATTTTTTTTTTTCACAATTTTATTTTTTACAATTCATTTTTTTATTTTTTACAATTTATATTTTTTTTCAATGCTTTCTTTTTTTGTGGGGGGGGGGGGGGATTGGACGATGCCATTTTTTTAAATTTTATTTTTAATTATTTTTACAATTATACTTAAAACATTTTTTTTTTAAATCAACCCTGTTGGGGGGGCTTTGGTGAGATGTCAGGGGTAGACCCTTGACATCTCCCCTTTGAGACAGGGAGAAAGGGGCTGAGGATAGAGATTCCCCAGTCCCTTCCTCAGCAGCCTCAGCTGCACTGAAGATGAATGAAGGAGACAGCGGCTCCTCTCCATTCATATACTGAGACATCGTAAGCACAGTTTACAATGATCAGTTATGAATGGACAGAGTCACTGACTCTGTCCATTCAGAAAAGGAAACAGCCGGTAAATGACAGATTTACCGGCTCTTTCCTCCGCTCTCCATCCTGAACAATCCCAGGACAAAGGGAGAACACAGGGGATCGGGGGGGGGGGCC
>BLSH010239045.1:8276-37624 GCA_018402905.1 Glandirana rugosa
CACTCCAGAGTGATTTCTAGATATATCTCCTTAGTCTTGGAGGAAAGAGGACGACCACTAGGGAGATGACTATGTAGGGTCTTAAGATAAACGAAAAGGGTGACGGACCAGTGTGACAAACGAGTAAAACGTTAGTAGACTTTATTCGTGGGGGTTTACAAAAAGAAGGCATCACGACCTATTGTGACATGGGGGTTACAACATGAGAGATTCCCCTAAGAAAAAGGGATCTACGTAATAAAATGTAAATCTTTATAACTTGACGTCAGAGGTGACGAAACTGGTTAGAAGGTCGTTACGGTTTAGTACAAGGTACAATGTCTGTGGAGGACCCTATAAAGCAGTGGAGACTGCAGTTCAATATTTCTAAATGTAAAATAATGCATCTAGGGAAAAAGAATCCCCTTAGAGAGTACAACATTGGGGGTACAGTGTTATCCAGCACTACGGAAGAAAAACATTTGGGGGTGCTTATTTCAGATGATTGCAAAATGAGCAAACAGTGTGACCAGGCAGTGGGAAAAGCAAATAGAATTCTGGGATGTATCAGTAGAGGGATCACCAGCAGGAGAAAGGAGGTTCTGATTCCTCTATATAGATCTTTAGTGAGACCTCACTTAGAATACCGTGTCCAGTTCTGGAGACCACACTTACAAAAAGATATTTATAAGATAGAACGCGTTCAGAGACGGGTAACAAAAATGGTGAAAGGTCTGGGGGATAAAACATATCAAGAGCAACTTCAGGAACTTAATATGTACAGTCTGGAGGAAAGAAGGGAGAGGGGAGACATGATTGAAACCTTTAAATACATCAAGGGGGTGAATAAGGTTCAGGAGGGCAGTCTTTTCAATATGAAACCAAAATCAAGAACACAGGGACATGACCTCAAACTAACTGGGGGGAAGTTCAAAACTAATCTTAGAAAGTATTATTTTACTGAAAGGGTGGTTGATGATTGGAATAAACTACCAACAGACGTTGTAAGACAGTCAACAGTAAATGGCTTCAAACATGCTTGGGATAAACATAAATCTATAGTCAGACAACAAGGTTAATGTAAAAAAAAAAAAAAAAAATAATAAAAATAAATAAATAAATAAATAAAAAGGGGCAGACTCGATGGACTACTCAGTCTTTTTCTATGTTTCTATGTTTCTAACCATCCTAAGACAGTAAGTGTGTTACTGTTCAGATCACCGGGTAAAAATACAGGAAAAAATAAAAATGAATGCAGCTATGACATCTAAGGATTGGTAAGCTGCATTATATTAAATGTTTGTTTTTGGGTTTAGATATGCTTTAAACTCTGTGCAAACATCTGGCAAAAGCAATGAGACAATTTGAGTAGATTGGTAGGAAGTGTGGGTCTTGTTAGCTAGTACTGTTTCTATGTCTGTAATAAAGAGACATTTATTACAAAATGGTTTTGTAGCAGCTTTAAGGATATGCTAGTGAAGTAAGAGCCAGTATTTGGAACCACTTCACACAAGGATGTAGGCACCTGACAGGCCCTGGAAGTGTTGTATGATGAATACCCAAGCTCTCCAACAGAGTGAAGATTACAGCGGTGAATGGAGGGGCTGGTAAGTATTATTTATGTGTTTTGTTTTTTTTTGGGGGGGGTTGCTTTTTGTGACTGTCACATGAAAATACCATCAAATGCTCAACAAAATATCAAGTGAGCATAATATGATATTATTTAATCTTGCTGATGACTTTTGACTTGTCTTAAAAGTCTTAACTTAGCAGTTAAGGGAATCTTTTTTTGAAAATGGAGTTAGTGAGTGCAATTAAGATTTTAGTACTGAGATGCTGGAAAAGTTGGAATTTTATGTGTTTACTTTGCACCCTCCAAATGCTTGCAGTAATTAGCAGCTTAAACATTGTGTGCAATATGATCTCTAGATTTTTTTTTCGTTAAAGAAAGTTGAAATATGGAAATGATTTTATTTTTATTTTAACTATTGTGAACAAGATATATTATTTTCCAAAGTAAATGTAAAATATTCTTAAGAAATGTGCTTTCACGTGTATAGAACAAAACAAAGAGCAGCTGTTTGCCTTGGCTCTCAGTCAAGTTAGAGATTTAAGACACATTAGAATTGTATGGGCACAAAGTGTTACAAATATACCACCTACACTGGATTTGGCACACTGTTAATATGTGAATGTAAATTAACAGCCTCCATTATTCAGCTCTTTACAGAGAGATGAACTGAATCTTACCAGGGGTCATTCTCCTAGGCAGTCACTTAAATTAAAAGAATTGCAGACTTATCAAACCAAACCTTCTCACTTTGCTACCAAGACAACTGTCTAGTGATGTTATATGCTCTGTAATTTATTTGCAATTATTTAATTCACCCAGTTGAACATCTTCAGTTTAAATCAGAATAGAAGCATTTTCAAAATAACCACTGAGGGTAATGTTCCATTATTTCTTTGAGTTTTTTTAGTTTTTTTTTTTTTTCAAATGTATGAGCGTCTTAATGTCAATGGGCCTATGGCCCCAGCTACTGGCTCCATAGATATTTGGTGTGGAGCTGGCAGCTGTGCCTATCGGCTCACTGCACACCTGGGTTCAATCTGTCATGAGCTCCTCTCATACACTGGCCAAGGCAGATGGAAAGCCACAGATTTTTAAAGTGATTGTATAGGATGTTTTTATTTTAAGTAACAAACATCTCTATACTTACTTGCTCTGTGCAATGGAATTACACAGAGCAGCCCCTAACCTCCTCTTCTTGGGTCCCCTCCTGGCACTCCTGGCTCCTTCTTTCTGTCTAGTGAACCCATGGGAAGCAGCTTCCCATGGGGGCACTCATGCACTCGCTCTCACTTGGGTTTTTCTGAACCTTCACTGTTCTCTTGAAGAAAAGAGTGTCTTAAAACACATCAGGATATAAGACTACTATACTCAAGCTGTTGCACTTATCATTTTAACATTTGTCTATGTCATTTTTAATTGATGTGTTCTAATCTGTGACAATAAAAAGTGTATTTTTATGAATTAATAGTCTGAATGCCTGTAAAATCCCAATCCACTGATATTTTTTCTTTTCATATATTACCTATAACAAAACCATTCCAACAGCTTGGATTTTCTTGGGTTTCAGTTGACTTGTACATGATTGGAGATCTGGATTATTCATCTTTAGAAATATGAGACTAGATATCTCCAGCTAGTAAAATTATTAGCGCTATACAAACTGTGAGCCTAAATATAGGATGACTCCAGCAAGTCCACAAATGGGATGTAATGACCACACTTAAGGGCACATTTACCGCTTGGGGTTAACATCTGCTTAAATTTTTGATGAGCTATAGGTAAAACTATAGAAATTAACCATTTAGATCCCCAATGCATGAGAAAAAATTCTATCCTGCTTCTTCAAAATTTCTTGTCACTGTGATCAAAAATTAATATCAAACTGATCCCAATAATGATTAGAAAATCGAATGAACATTCTTTACAGATAAATGTTTCAATAAAATTCTAGCAGCATAGGGCTAACTTAACTCAAGCTGATACCTACATATACTAATCTGAAGATCAGCTTATATATGGTTACAAGGCCATGGTAGCAGGAATTTGATTTTTTTACTCTCTTGGTGGACATTTGCAGAGTGCAACAAATAATATAGCTAACCACCTGGGGATATTTGAAATTACGATTATATGGGGGTGTACACTAAATAGACTGTACCTTGTTTATCTACAACTATTTTGTATTGCCTGTAGATTTTTGAGCACATGCTCACCTGGATGCTAGTGTTCATTTACATAATTGCTTGTGTTTATATGATATCAAAAATTCATACAGGACATTTGATAATGGCAACATTACTGCTCAATATAGAGAACTTTGAAGTATTTACCTCATAATGCCTGGCACCTGGAAATATACCACCTTGGTTATATAAAGAGGATGTCATTTGATATTAGCTAGGCATGCATGTCTGACATAGAACTTTTTACATGTTTTGTCAATGTATATGCATATATGAGAAATTAAACTGTAATATAGTTTACATACATAACAAAGGCTGTCTGAGTTAGTTCCATTTTTCCATTAAATGTTTTATTTTGGCCATTTTACACTTTAAGAGAACTTCCATCTTTTACAGTTCACACCAATTACTACAGCACAGTGGCACACTTTGGGTTTGATTTTCCAAAGGTAAATAGGCTGTTCACTTTGCAAGGGACATTTCACTTTTTAATAGAATATTACCCAGACTGTAATGACTGCAAGGAAAATAAAAAATACTAAATGTTTGCTTGCACATGATTGAGTGATGAAGGTCAGCAGAGCTTCATCTCATTCACTAAGCTTTGGGGAAATTTGCCTTGCAAAGTGCAACTTCCCTTGTAAAATCAATCTATTTGATAATTAACCCCCTTTGTGTTGTGTACTCTCTTTAACCAACAGGAAACTGCTCCTCCCATAAATGGGCCATTTGGTTGTGTTTGCTCCCAGCATAAAAGTTCCCAGTCTTTCCTTGACCTTCCTATATTTACCTTAGATCGGGGGCAACCCAGCAAAGGTACTGTGTCCAAACTAGACCTTTGCTTTATGCATATAAGGTATATAAATATTAAAGGCATCTTTAAGTGGTTACAAAGGCAGAAGGTTTTTTATTGTAATGTATTCTGTGCATTAAGGTAAATAAACCTTCTGCATGTAGCGCTCCCTGCCCCCCTCCCCGCCTTATACTTATCTGAGCCCAATCTCAATCCATTGTACACAGGAGCAGAGGCTCACTTGGCTATCTCCCTGATCATTGACTCCTGCTGCTGTCAATCACAGCCAATGAGGAGGGAGTGGGGGTTGAGCCACGCTCTGTGTGTCAATGGACACACAGAGCGGAACTCGGGAGAAAGCAAGCACAAGTGCTCCCATAGTAAGTGGCTTGCTATGGAGACTATCGCTGGAGAGGGGAGGTGCCAGGAAGAGGGAACTCGAGAAGAGAAGGTGTCGGGCTGCTCTGTGAAAAACCATTGCACAGAGCAGGTAAGTATGACATGTTTGTTACTTTAACTTTTTAAAAAATTGAGCAATTACAGTCACTTTAAGTAAAACAATAACAAGATTCTCATCTCAATTATGTTTACACAATCTATAGCCTAAAAGAGGCATTTAGTAAATGTGATCATTACCAAAACTAAATACTGTTTGCAAATACACAAAGAACAAGCTGGGCTGGTAAATAAGTGCTAACATATAAAATCATATTTTCTGTTATGTGAAAACAAATATACTAAGCACAGTAGTTGCTAATGACAGGAAAACTTATTTCTAGCAGAGTTGCTGGCTCCCACAGTTTGCTAACATTGTCTATCCAATCTGATATAATAGCTCAGATAATGATTGCACTAAGAAACAAGTTTGCAGTTTTATTCACTTTTTTTAAACAAAATTATTGTTTTGCCCTATGAGATTTTATTTTAGTTTTTATTTAGATAGAGGTGTCTTTTAACTATATGTATTCCATATTGATGGCATATTGCCTTGGGTAATGAATTGGCTTTATTTCCTTGAGTTATGCTGTATACATGTTAGTGATCTTTTTGCATCAACTGTCACTTAGGTACTGTGTGTCTGGTAATTATAGAGAGCTGTGACCTCCAGAGAAATGTAGAGAATTATATTTTAATTGTTTCGTCTTTTTCCTGGGCACATAGTAACAAAAGGACACTTGCATAACTGCCTGCAGAAAAAATCAGGGTCAATTTGTGGGACACATATTGCATCTAAATTAGTTTGCTGATTACTGGGATGGCAGAAATTAAAACACTGTATAACTTCGCCCTTCATAAAACTATTACATTTTTCAATCTACTAATAAGAGATAAGTGAACCGAATTGATGAGTTTGAAATTTGTGGGAGATTAGGCCAATTAGCAGTAGTGGATGTCCAAAAATCAGCTTAGTGGTTGGATCACCCCCTGGATCAAAGTGTAGCAGGTGCCACTCACACACACACACACAGGGCTTAGGATATGTAGTGAATGAGTGGGAAGCCTGACTTAGAAGTTACATTTTTGAACTGAACTAAGTACAGTGTTTGCGGTACTTTGGGACTGTGGTGTCAGAGGATGGAAGGGAGAGGTCTGACATAAGAAAGGGTCATTCCTCTGCTCTCCTCCTGCCTGGACTCATAGAGCCCAACTTACGTGGGGCTGACGATTATCCTATTGAAGTGTTATTGTTCATACTGCAATTTGTCTTGTGTGTTTGGTTGCCTCTGCTTTCAGGGTTATTTGCCTTGAGGAGTTCCCCGAAGGCAGCCAGATATCATCATTGAGCTCTATCACTCTTAACCTTCAGTCATTATCACACAGTTGATTTACTTGAGATATATTTGTCTATTATTCAGTTATACTGCTACTGTTTGTTCCATTTCCGAGAAAATTTACAGTACAGATAATTTCTATGTTTACTACAATTTGTGTCCTTTTACAGTTATTGCCAGGTGTGCCAGAGGGGCTGAGACTGTTCTTGGGGTTGAGAGGCAGAGTACAGAACCAAATATACTTGAGCGGCTTCTTCGGGGGTAGCACTACACGGGCCATAGATTTTATTCTTTACTGGAGCCTATGGTTTCAAGTTCGGACCAAACCTTGGCTGTTTAGGTTACGCCAAAATATGTACTCCTTTGCGGAAGCCAAACATTGTGTAAAATAGTGGCATTACTTCTGCTATTAAACATGACAGCTCTTTGCTGTCAATGGTTGTTAAAGACACTGGAGGGTGCAGGCACCACTGAGACCTTAACTGAGACCTTAACAACTAGTGATATTACCCAGTCCCATTTACTTACATGGACGTGAATCCCCAGCCAGCCATATAAGCCAAAGAGTTGGGGATAGATAAAATGAGAAAAACAGCATGGAGGTTCCCACTCATATCAGGCCCTTTAGGTCTTGGGGTATCATAATCTGGAGGCCCCCTTTAACAATAAGGGAGCATGTGCTGTAAATTGCCTCTAGCATTGCTCCCGTTTCTTGTTGCTTGAGGCTACCATTTTGCTGAAGCCCAGAGCCCCTGAGCAGAAGTAAATCATATCCAGTTGCAGACTCTGGGCATACTAAACATGCCCAAAAACATGTCATCATGGTACACAGGGCGCGTCTAGTACATCCAGTAATCCTGCCCTGCTATAGAGATACTGCCCTGTCTCAGTCAGTACCCAACAATTCAGCTCTGATTAAACACAGCTGCATTGCCAAGTACACAGACAAGGTCGGCAGCAGGAGCTGTTAAAAAAAGAAGCAGTCTGGCAATGATTATTAAACAATATTGTCAGCCGCGATCACAGAAAGTTACATTGAAACATTGTACCAATTGTAAATTTCTGCGTTTTGCATCTACAGATCAAAGGGATGAACTTCAATCTGCAGATGAGGAGATTTAAGGCAACCTTGACAAAAAAAAAATGTTCTAATTAAATGTTCCCCTGTTGAACCCCTTATTTACCCCTTAGTTTACTGTAATCAGCACAAATTAACTCTATATTCTCCTTCTCTTTTCAATTGTAATTTTCCTGGTAATTTTTTTTTCTAGTTTATTAACTAATAGTTGAACTTTTTTCTGTTTTTGTTTGCTTTGTTCATTAATATTTGTACATGTTTTACATACATTTACAAATATTACACTTAAAATAGCTCAAAATTAAAAAAAAACAAAAACTTTAATTCACGTGTAAATAACTTTGCAATGCTTTGTACCAAAATCATAATTTTAGTGTTGTTTTACACAGGACAAATTACAGAATACAATGCATGCTTCTTATGCGCAGTAACACTATTTATGTTTAAACTAACACTGCTCAAAAAAGAAAAAAAATGCCTTTTGTTTAGTTTTATTACATTTAATTGTCTAAGGACTGCAAAAAAATATATATTAATGCAGGATAATATTCACAAAAAGAAACCCTTTTTTGTCCTTAAAAAAAAAATTATGTATTACGCTATCTTAAGTAATGGCACAATTATCGCCGCATAAACAGGCTCATAGCAGAAATGTGAAAATTGCCCTGGTCCATAAGGGGTAAACAGGTGTGAGAGCTGAAGTGGATAAAGCAGAACTAAAAACATTGATTTAACGGTATCAAACAACAGTTACATTCCTGGAATGCCAGGATTGCTATCTGTCACATTTGCTTGTTTCCTCAGCCAAACTGTCAAACCATCAAATGGCTTTCTTGGCTGGAAGGTATAGGAGGGTTTAATTCCACTTTAAGGCTGTCAGAAGATTGGCTTCTACAAATTCAACAGTGCTTAAACATGGAGAACAACTGAGCATGTGCAGAGCAGGGAGAGATATTGTATTTTAGGCAGTACAGGCATTAATATTTTATACATAGCTATACCCACAAAAGGGCCCAGCCTGAAGTGAAGTGAATACAGTGAGGGAAAAAAGTATTTGATCCCCTGCTGATTTTGTATGTTTGCCCACTGACAAAGAAATGATCAGTCTATAATTGTAATAGTAGGTTTATTTTAACAGTGAGAGACAGAATGACAACAAAAATAACCAGAAAAATGAATTTCAAAACAGTTATAAATTGATTTGTATTTTAATGTGAGTGAAATAAGTATTTGACCCCTTCACAAAACATGACTTAGTACTTGGTGGCAAAACATGACTTAGTACTTGGTGGCAAACCCCTTGTTGGCAATCAGAGGTCAGACATTTCTTGTAGTTGGCCACCAGGTTTGCACACATCTCAGGAGGCATTTTGTCCCACTCCTCTTTGCAGATCCTCTTTAAGTCATTATGGTTTTGAGACTGACGTGTGGTAACTTGAACCTTCAGCTCCCTCCACATATTTTCTATGGGATTAAGGTCTGGAGACTGGCTAGGCCACTCAAGGACCTTAATGTGCTTCTTATTGAGCCACTCCTTTGTTGCCTTGGCCTTGCATTTTGGGTCATTGTCATGCTGGAATACCCATCCATGACCGTTTTCCAATGCCCTGGCTGAGGGAAGGAGGTTCTCACCCAACATTTGATGGTACATGGCCCTGCCCATCGTCCCTTTGATGCAGTGAATTTGTCCTGTCCCCTTAGCAGAAAAACACCCCCAAAGCATAATGTTTCCACCTCCATGTTTGACAGTGGAAGTTCTTGTGGTCATGGGCAGCATTCCTTCTCCAAACATGGCGAGTTGGGTTGATGCCAAAGAGCTCGATTTTGGTCTCATCTGACCACAACACTTTCTCCCAGTTCTCCTCTGAATCATTCAGATGTTCATTAGCATACTTCAGATGGGCCTGTACATGTGCTTTCTTGAGCAGGGGGACCTTGCGGGTGCTGCAGAATTCCAGTCCTTCACAACGTAGTGTGTGGCCAATTGTTTTCTTGGTGACTATGGTCCCAGCTGCCTTGAGATCATTGACAAGATTTTCCCATGTAGTTCTGGGCTGATTCCTCACTGTTCTCATGATCATTTAAGCTCTACAAGGTGAGATCTTGCATGGAGCCTCAGACCTAGGGAGATTCAAAGTTATTTTGTGTTTCTTCCATTTGCGAATAATCGCACCAACTGGTGTCACTCTCTCACCAAGCTGCTTGGCGATGGTCTTGTAGCCCATTCCAGTCTTGTGTAGGTCTACAATCTTGTCCCTGACATCCTTGGATAGCTCTTTGGTCTTGGCCATGGTGGAGAGATTGGAATCTGATTGATTTTGCTTCTGTGGACAGGTGTCTTTTATACAGGTAACAAGCTGAGATTAGGAGCACTCCCCTTAAGAGAGCATTCCTAACCTCAGCTCGTTGACTGTATAGAAGACATTTTGGAGCCAGAAATCTTGCTGATTGATAGGGGATCAAATACTGTACTTATTTCACTCATCAAAATGCAAATCAAT
The DNA here is from genome assembly GCA_018402905.1 of Glandirana rugosa. NCBI lineage: Eukaryota > Metazoa > Chordata > Amphibia > Anura > Ranidae > Glandirana > Glandirana rugosa. Next base: position 18,156 of record BLSH010239045.1, read on the forward strand.
TTATAACTTTTTTAACATGCGTTTTCTAGATATTTTTGTTGTTATTCAGTCTCTCGCTGTTAAAATGTACATGCCATTAAAATTATAGACTGACCTTTTTTTGTCAATGAGCAAACGTACAAAATCAGCAGGGGATCAAATACTTTTTCCCTCACTGTAAGTCCCAGTGGGACTTAATTTTCTGACTAAAGTTCCACTGTAACAATATAACTGTCTTCCTTAAATGATACCAATCCAGTGCACCAGTTATAGAATCTGATTTCCACATAGCATGTAGGCCATAGAGCTGTGGCCACTGCTAAGTTAGCATAAGCCATTATTCACTTTCACGTTTGGTTTTGCCTCAAGAATTGAGGGAAAAAACATACCCCCTCCGAAAACTCCACTCCATGTTGATTGAGCTATTCCACATCATTTGTGCCCTTCAAAAGTTGGGTATTTGGGTAGGTTTATGTGCAAATGCATTGCTAGATCTATTTATGGATTGCAAAAACTATTCTTTGAAACCTCTGTTTATGTTGTCCTGTCTATGTCACTTTGGGGATTTCACTACGCTTCTATTCCCACAGACACGAAAGGAAGTAAGAGAAAGTGAAGGATGTTCCCTTCCCAGACAGCTGACACTGAAATAGGTGACACCATTGAAAGATCTATGGAATCAGGCTCAGAGACCAGTAGCTATAGCAGTAGAGCAGCACCCACCAACCAGCTGAATAAGTACAGTGTTATCACACATTTTTCAAATACGATTGAAAAGTTGTGTGAAATCAGGGGAAGTTTAGGTGAATCTTGCAAGAAATATCTATAAATAGACCCCACTGTCTTACACATTTCATAGACTTTATTAAGTGTACTAAATACGTTGTAAACTAATGAATGATGTGTAAGGTAAGAAAGTCAGGGGGACGAGTGTGAGGCAAATATGACCCCTCCAAGGTACCATCTCCAAGTACAAAAGTCTTTGTATATTGTTACAGTGCGTATATATATATATATATGTGTATATATATATATATATATATATATATATACACACATATATATATATTTTACATTAAGTTCCGAGGCCGGCGGGGCCTGTAGCTTACGCATGCATTTGCAAATTTGTGCAACTAAACCCCTGTTTTTAAACACATACTGTTAGACAGGTTAATTTGGTTAGTCGCAGCTGGCTGGTAATTAGAGCTTGGTATTTGCCTTGGATTTATCCCTGGCCCTTGTTTTTTCTGTCTGTTGCCCTCCAATGCTCCTTGCTGCAAAAGGCCAGTTATAGGTGTAGGCAGTGGTCATTGTTTGGTATGTTTGTTTTTTGGTCAGGCAACGCATTGTCATCTTTGCAGCCATTGTGCTATATGCTGGGTGTTCAATGTGCCCCTGCACCTTTAACCACTTCAATACCAGGCACTTAGAACACTTCCCGCCCAGACCAATTTTCAAGCTTTCAGTGGTGTTGCGATTTGAATGAGAATTGCACGGACGTACCCAAACAAACCTTTTATCATCCACAAATAGAGCTTTCTTTTGGTGGTATTTGATCACCCCTGCGGTTTTTATTTTTTGGGCTATAAAAAAAAAGACAGAAAATTTTGAAAAAAAAAACATTTTTCTTTGTTTCTATCACAAAACTGATGTGGCTACACTGATGGGCACTGATGAGGCTAGACTGACGGGCACTGAGGAGGCAGTACAGATTGGCACTGATGAGGTGGCATTGATAAGGTTGCACTGATTATGGGGCACATATGCAGCACTGATGGGCGGCACTGACAAGCAACACTGATGGGCACTGATACGTGCCACTGATATGCGGCACTGATGGACACTCATAGGCGACACTGATAAGTGGCACTGATATGCGGCACTGATGGACACTCATAGGCGGCACTGATAAGTGGCACTGATGGGCACTGATGGGCACTGATAGGTGGCACTTTTAGGTGGCACAGGTGGGCACTTTTAGGTGGCACAGGTGGGCACTGATAGGTGGCACAGGTGGGCATTGATAGGTGGCACAGGTGGGCACTGGTGCAACAAGCACTGTTAGGGAGGGCACTGGCAGGCATCATACATGGGCACAGTGCCATCCCTACAGTGCACTATATTGCCCTTACCTGGTGGTCTAGTGGGGGCTCCCTGGTGTTCCTGGGCGGCCTCTGTGTTCCTTCCCTGGTGGTCCTGGGCGGCCTCCTTGCGATGTCCGGGGGAGGGCTCCCTGGTGGTCCTAGGCAGGCTCCCTGGTGGTCCAGTGGGGTGATCCTGAGGGTGGCTGCGCTGATAAACATTCAGCACAGCCCCCCCTGTCAGGCGAGCAGCCGATCGGCTCTCCGCTGCTCAGGTCTGCAGACCTGAGCAGAGGAAAAGCCGATAAACTGTGCTTCCTATTTACACTGTGATCAGCCATGATTGGTCACGGCTTATCACATGGTAAAAGGCTTCAGATGGAAGCCTTTTACCTCGGTCGGTAATGCGGTGGTTCAGACTGACCCACGGCATCACTGATCACCGTGATGCACGCCCCCAGGGGCACGCGATCGCGGATAATCCTGACAACGTCAATAGAAGTCCAGTCAGGATAATGAACCACCTGCCCGGATGTCATTTGTCTATACGCCGGGCGGGAAGTGGTTAAGGAGGGGTGGGGCCCCCTCCAGACCATCTGCCTTCACCTATCTTATTAGAATGCATGTGCTTCCACTGTGGAGTCTCTTACAAGTCAGAGATAGGACTACAGATAACAGGGTGCCTTGGCGGGGCCTGTAGCTTACGCATGCATTTGCAAATTTGTGCAACTAAACCCCTGTTTTTAAACGCATACTGTTAGACAGGTTAATTTTGTTAGTCGCAGCCGGCCGGTAAGTAGAACTTGGTATTTGCCTTGGATTTATCCCTGGCCCTTGTTTTTTCTGTTGTGGAAACAAACCTTGGTGATAAAATCATCAGTGGAGACACCTTTTTCCCATAATAACTCTTACTGGAGTAAATTTCCCTTCCTATGGGTAGATTTCCTCTCACTTCCTGTTGTCTAACTCTGTAAGTAGGAGTCGTTTGTAAGTCGGATGTTTGTAACTAGGGGACCACCTGTAATGTTTTTTGTCAGTGTTTCAACACAAAGCATGCTTTTCCACATATGAATTTTGAATTCAGGTTGCTGTAAAAAATTCTTGTTGTTTCCATTCCCAGACACAATGGCACTCTCCCATACATGTTGCTGAGTAAAAAAATGAATTCATTAGATATCTCAGGCAAAAAAATGCCAAAATTCATTGAGTTACAAATGGTATAAAGGTAAACCGCAAATGTGTTACATCAGAAAGTTCAGTCAAGCAAGATAAGCATGCACAGTTCAATAGATTAGGAGATCAGTAGGAGTGTGTTTCCTGAAATGTGCACTGTAATTCTCTTTCTGCTTGCTGGATCACAAATTACATCTAAACTTCCAATGAAGGTTTAAATCTGATGTGTGTATGTAGGCATTTTAGTAAGTATTTTTTTTACATCAGCCTTTATGTGAGATAAAGGCAACAAAGATGGTGATGTAACATCACCAATAGCTGCAATCCTGGATTAAAATAGACTAGTACAATGTGTTGGACAATATAATGAACTATTTATCAGTTTGGCAATGCTGTATGCATCCAAAAAGGTCCATGTACTACAGGCTGTACGGTAATGCTGTCGGGAACAATCAAGGAAAAAAAGGAATATTAAGGCTGTTATAACACAATCTAGGAGATTGTATCCTTGGGAAGATTTCCTATTGTGTTGAGTTTCTAGCACAGGAAATGCAAGGAAATCTCCCCTATGGGATAGAGATAGGAAAAAGGAAAATAGCCTGATTGGAGTTTTAAACCCAATAATATTCTATCTAAGACTTAAAGGCTAAGTTCACCCTATAAAATAACAAATGCACATATTTTGTAGGCTATAATGTGTATTTATTATTATTATTGTATTATTATTATTATTATTATTATATAGGATGTATAATAAGGGTTAATAGGGCCCTGCTCATAAGAGCTTACAATCTAATAGGGTGAAGCAAGTGGTACAAAAGGTTATAACTGTGGGGGATGAGCTGATGGAAGTGATAAAAGATTAGTTGGAGGTGTGATAGGCTTCCCTGAAGAGATGATTTTTCAGAGATCGCCTAAAGGCAGCAAGAGTAGGAGATAGACAGATTGAGGTAGAGAGTTCCAGAGGAAGGGAGACGTTCTGGAGAAGTCCTGGAGACGAGCATGAGAGGAGGAGATAAGGGAGATTGAGAACAGGAGATCTTGAGAGGAGCAGTGAGCATTGTTTGGGTGACATTTAAAGACAAGTTTGGCAATGTAGCTCAGGGCAGAGTTGTGAATGGCTTTGTATGTTGTTAGTATTTTGAGTTTAATTCGCTGGGCAATTGGAAGCCAGCATAGGGATTGGCAGAGAGGGGTAGCAGACACTGAGCGGTTGGTAAGGTAGATGAGTCTGGCAGCAGAATGCATGATAGACTGAAGAGGGGATAGCCTATGGAGAGGTAGGCTTATGAGAAGGAAGTTGCAATAGTCAAGGCGAGAGATAACAAGGGAGTGAATGAGTAGCTTAGTGGTCTCATAATAAAAAGGAGCGCATTTTAGAGATGTTACAGAGGTAACGTCTACAAGCTTTTGACACTGATTGGATTTGGGGCTGAAAGGGCAGGCCAGAGTCTAGGATTACACCTAGTACCCTGGTGTAAGGGGAGGGATTAATGGTTGCATTATTGATTTTGATGGAAAAGTCATGAAGGAGGGCAGGGGTAGGGTGGAATATTATCAGCTCAGTTTTCGACAGATTTAGTTTAAGGAAGTGGTGCAACATCCATGTTGATATGTCAGTTGGAAAGTTAGTAATGCGAGAGGAGACTGAATGAGTGAATTTAATTTTTCCATAGGAGCCTGCAACGCATTGCACCTGAGATCAGTGGATTGTGGGTACAATGTCAAGCTCTGGCAGATACTTCCTCCAGGTCTCTGCCCATATCTTTCTACAGGCTTTTAGTTACTGAGCTGGAGAAAGTGTTAATGAACTATGAGCGCACTGGTAACTGCACTTGTGGTCCATTGATAATTACAAGTCTGTCTGCAATGGTGGAAGAAGGAATTTGTAATATTATTCATTCACAGATCACTGTGAGTGAATGGTGTGGCTGTGTGGACGGAGCCCTACACAGCAGTGACAATTTTAAATGCGACAGCAGCTGTGGGGGAGAATAAATCTTGCACGCTGTCATGGGGCAGGCTCTGGAACATGTTACACCCTAGATGCAGGCGAAACATGTAACATGTTCCTAAAGGTAAATTATACTAGATCAGTTAGACATCAGTTTGACATGTTTCTGAGGTCATTCCGAATTTATTGACAGGTGCATTTGCCCTACAGTGGTCTTTCTTTTGACCTGCATTGTACCTGTTTCAATTTGGCTTTGCAATCCCACAGATCTGTATGGGAATGAAATGCCCCTTTGATGTGAACAACAGTCCATTGGCACTAAAATGTTTTGGCAATACATACACCTCAAACCGTATGTATATGTAGCCAAACCTTTTTTTTAATTCAATTTTGGATAGAGTGTGAGGTGTTAGAACCTCTGTCAACATTTTGTAGGTGTCTGTCTCCCTGCTGGGTAGATTCCCCATCTCATGTTGTGTTAACTGATAATCACAGGCTTTGGAAGTGATTGCAAATCCAAAATGTTACAGTTGTTACCAGAGCAAGAGGTTAAGGTAAATCTTGTGATGAGAATACTTGATCTGTGAAAACAGAACAGGAAGTGAAGGGAAACCAAACAGGACACAGGCAGCAAAAAATAAACCGACAGGGATTTTACCCTCCCCAAGCTTTGACTATACATATACTTTAACCTCAAATATGTTTTGAATATGTCTAAACGAATTACCAAATGGAAAGAGGCCAGCACTCCATTATCTATTTGTAGTTGTGCTACCCCTGTAAGAGCCACTCAATAGGTTGGCACCATTGTTCTTTGTCTAGACCTTCTCAAGAACCTCAGTCCCTTTGACGCACCAAATTGAGTGTACAAACATACAATATCACAGGAAATCACAGAATGTAATACTTAGTACCCAATATTAGTGCTCTATCAAAGAAAACAGGCACCTAACCAGGTAATAAAGGCAAACTTAATATTTTGTCACTCAATAAGGTTGGTAACTAGGGAAGTATAAATTGGATTAAAGGGGTTGTAAAGGCAGAAGGTTTTTTATCTTAGTGCATTCTATGCATTAAAATGGTAATATGTTAGAAGACTGTGCTAAGGGTTAATTGCAGTTGATTGTTGTTTCATCTAGCTCCTGGAAGGAGCAGCTCTATTTGAACTTCCTGCTTCCTGTAGCCAGTGATGTTCGTTCTACAGCGTTCCTGCACCTGTGACCCCCCCGACATCTGTTCTGAGTGACTTCCTGTTCCTGTGACCCGGCTATCCCTTTGGACTTTGCTGCTATCTGCCTGCCCCGACCTCGGATTGTTTACGACCACTCTTTTGCCTGTTCCTTTGTACTTCAGCCACCAGCTCGTTACCGACCCAGCCTACACCCGACTACCCGTCTGCCTGATCCCTCTGTACCTCGCTGCCAGCCAGTTGCCGACCCGGACCGCACCACTACTCTTCAGCCTGCACGAGCATCTGTGGACCTGTACCAGTCACCAGGGACCTGTCCAGCCCTCGTGCCCCCCTGTGCTCCGGAGCTCCCTGTCTGCACTACCAGGGGTTCCGGAACCAGGACCGCAAGAGAGGTTGCCCCCCGCATAAGCCAGACTCAACCACCAGGTACGTGACAGCAACGAACAGCCATGTCTGAGTCTGCGCCGGGGCCCTCTCCTATGGAGGAACTGTGTGCTCACCTAGCGGGCCTGACCCAAGTTGTGAAAGGCCTTCAGGAAGGCTACAACTGTCTGGAAAGTCAACTCTGGAATCTTGCTACCCCAGCACCAGCCAGTGCCAGTCAAACTTCCTCCTGCACCCTAGTGACTTTACCTACCGAGCCTAAGGTGCCCATGCCTGAGCGATTCATGGGGGATCGCAGGAAGTTTCGGGCGTTTCGCAGCTCCTGCGAATTGTACTTTGCACTCTAGCCCCGCACCTTTTCTCTGGAAGCCACCAAAGTGGGTCTAGCCATTTCCCTCCCCTGGGATGAGCCCCAAGCCTGGGCTCACTGCTTGCTGGAGCAGAATGCCCCAGAGACCTCTAGCCTGGACCGATTCTTCAGCGTTATGGCCCAGTTATACCAGGATCCCCACCAGGCGGTCACGGCAGAAGCGGCACTTCATGCTCTGCAACAAGACGGCAGCCTGGCTGAAGACTATGTGTCCGAATTTAGGCGCTGGAGCGCCGACACTGGCTGTAATGACGCCGCTCTCCGCCACCGGTTCAGACTGGGGCTCTCCGAGCCGCTCAAGGATGAGCTGGCAAGCATCGGGTTCCACACACCCTGGACATCCTGGTCAGTCTGGCAATCCAAATTGACCACCGCCTGTGTGAACGCAGAGCGGAGAGAGCCACCGGAACCCTGCGCCCCACTTGGGTGTCTCCCCAAGTGTCCAGTCCCCCAGGGCTGGGTTCAGTCGCAGCATCCTCCTCCTCCTCTTCACAAGACCGTCTTAAACCTATGCACACCGGAAGTCCCCACTTGTCTCTCTCTTCTGAAGAATGACAGAGACGCATGACCCTCAGCCTATGCCTATATTGTGGGGGTTCAGGACATTTGTTGCGAACCTGCCCCGCTAAGGCCAGTAGGGGTCCTATCCCAGCCTTAGGGGAAGTACTGTCGCTGCCAAGTTTAAAGTCACACGTTATCCTCATCCTGTCGCTACAGCTCCCCGGAAGGAGTGTTCAAGTTCCAGTCATCTTGGACTCAGGAGCCTGTAGCTGTTTTGTGGATATATCCTTCGCCACCCAGCATCGGATACCTCTTCAACCTAAGGACCACCAGATGATTATCCGATTGGCTGACGGATCAATGATAAAGTCTGGTACAGTCACACATGAAACTTTCCCCCTGTCGGCCCAGACGGCCGAAGGCCACACAGAATTCCTGTTACTAGATGCCTTTGCATCTCCCCTCTTTCCAGTCATCCTCAGGCTCCCATGGCTCCGGATACACAGCCCACATATTGACTGGAGTACCGGGGAGATTCAGTTTCTGTCCCCCTACTACCGGAGTCACTGCCTGAAGCTGCCCCAGAGGGGGTCGCCCACAGTTCTCAGTATCAACCTGGATCCTGACCCGGAGACCTGTAGTACTGTCCCTGAAGCATACCACGATTTCCTGGATGTCTTTGGTAAGAATGGGGCAGATACCCTTCCTCCACACAGATCCTACAACTGCCCAATTGATCTGCTGCCCGGATTCGAAGTCCCTTTTGGCAGAATATTCCCCCTTTCTGAGGTGGAGCTGGCGGCTCTCAAAGCCTATCTTGAGGAGAACCTGCAAAAGGGCCTTATCCGGCTCTCTATGTCCCCTGCGGGAGCCAGAATCTTTTTTGTAACAAAAAAGGACCATACTCTCAGGCCCTGCATTGACTATAGGGAGATCAACAACATTACAGTCAAGAACCGGTACCCCTTGCCCCTGGTACCGGAACTTTTTCAGAGACTTGGCTCCGCAGCCGTGTTCACCAAGTTGGATCCCCGCAAGGCCTACAACTTGGTCCGTATACGGGAGGGGGACGAATGGAAGACAGCCTTTCGGACTCGGTTTGGCCATTTCGAGTACTTGGTCATGCCCTTTGGGCTCTGCAATGCCCCGGCCACGTTTCAACATCTAGTGAACAACGTCTTCCGGGATTACCTTGATCTGTTTGTAGTGGTCTACCTGGACGACATCCTGATTTTCTCCCCCTCCCTAGAGGAACATCGCAGGCACGTTCTTTGGCAGCACGGGCTATACGCCAAGGTGGAAAAATGCGCCTTTGAGTGCTCAGACATCTCCTTCCTGGGGTTCCACATCTCAACCACGGGCACTACCATGGACCCCCAGAAGGTCTCAGCTGTCATTGACTGGCCAACGCCAAAGGACAAGAAGGCGGTGCAGCGCTTTGTAGGCTTTGCCAACTTTTACCGGAAATTTATCCGAGGATTTTCATCTGTCATCGCCCCGATCACTCAGTTGACCAAGCAGAATTCCCGCTTTGCCTGGACTCCAGAGGCACAAGCAGCCTTTCAGACCTTGAAAAAATTATTCACCTCTGCTCCTGTTCTAAAACATCTCGACTCCACATATATCCTGAAAGTGGATGCTTCAGAGATCGCAGTCGGGGTGGTCTTAGCCCAGCGACAGGGGCCTAAAGTCTCACTACACCCCATCGCCTTCTTCTCTCAGAAGCTTACTCCACCCGAGAGAAATTATGACGTTGGGGACAGAGAACTGTTGGCGATCAAGTCTGCCTTGCAAGAGTGGAGATATCTTCTAGAAGGGGCAATCCACCCTGTTTTGGTCTTTACGGACCATAAAAATTTGGAGTATCTAAGGACTGCCAAAAGACTCCGACCCTGCCAGGCTCGCTGGGCCTTATTCTTTGCACGATTCCGGCTCCATATTACATACAGGCCCGGTTCTAAGAACAGCAAGCCGGACGCATTATCTAGAATGTTTCAGGAAACCGAGGAGGCATTCCCCCCAGACACCATCTTACCCACCCACAGCTTTTTACTGGTCCAGGAGGACCTTCTAACTCGGATCAGGCAGACTCTAGCTGGCTCCACAATACCTGAGGACTCCGGACTTTCAATAAAGGAGGGGCTGTGGTGGTCGTGGACTCAGATATTTTTTTTTTCAATTAGAAATTTATTGAGATTTCAGAGAGAAAGTGCTATACAAACATCAAGATGTTCAGTTAGATAACAGTTAATACAGAAAACAACAGAGTACATATTCCATAATAGCTATATGCAGAGTCTTATCTTCCTTTCATGCATTCACAAACTTTGAGCAAAAGTTATTATAGGTTCTCATCTAGAATTGAAGCATTCCTGAAGATATTAACTCAGCTAGATAGTAGGTAGGTATACATGCTCTTTTGTAGCTTATGTACTGTGGTGTCTGCATAATATCTTCTGGGATCCAATTACAAAAAAAGACCTGGCAAAGCTTAACAAACCCATATTCAATTATAAAGAACATCAACAACCTTCTAATTTAATAGACAGAACACATAAAGTTGAATAGGAAAGAGAGGAAGAGAAAGAGGAGAAAAAAAAAAAAGGGACATAGGGGGTTTAGCCGCATCTCTAGAGAGCGTTAAGGCTCAAAATTAGAGTTACAATACACAAATCGTCCATAGCCCATCCTAAAATGCTTATTTCTTTATAAACCAGTTAACCAGTTCTGAGTAGTCCTCTGAATATTTGAACGTGACCCAAGTATTCCACAGTTTATTGAATCTCCAACGAGTTAGTGGCAATAGCTCTGGTCTCCTCCATATGGTAAATTTCAGTTACACTATGGAGCCACTCTTTAATTGAGGGGGTGCGTGTCGACTTCCAGTATCTGGGTATTAATCCTTTTGCTGCTGTAAACAGAAATCTAATCAGTGAGCTTTTGTATCTTTTCATAGATCTGTTTGAGATGTGGAGTAGACAGCACTCCGGAGTCAACTGTATTGAGGTCTCCGTAATTTTTTTAGCCAGATCACAGATTTTTTGCCAGAAAGGTTTTATCTGTGGGCACTCCCACCAGATATGGCATAAAGTGCCTTTCTCCCTCTCACATCTCCAAAAGGTATCTGGTATGGAAGGGAACCATTTATGTATCTTATCAGGCGTGTTGTACCACTTCGTCATTAGTTTATAGGACGCTTCTTGATATCTGGCACTGATTGAGCATTTATGTGTAAATATAGATGCATGAAGCCATTGTTCCTTACTGAATGTTGTGTGAAGTGCTTGTTCCCAGAAAGTTTTATGTCTGTTCCCTTCCGACTCCTCCCCTCCCGTACTCTGTACCCAACTGTACATCAGTGAGGTGGTACGTTCTATAGCAAGGCCTTTCAGGCCTAACTCTTCCAACTGTGTTGGCGATCTAGATAAATAATGGCGTCTTTTAGCATCCATGACATAGCTAGTTAACTGGCGATAATCCCAGTCTGTCAGTTTATTAAGAGGCCTATCCATGTTTACATCCGCCAGTGATTTTAGTTTACCACCCCTGAAGAAATGCATTGCTATAAATGGCTTCTCACCTGCACCCCTCCACTTTCTGCGAGCCAGTATTCCAGGTACAAATTCGGGGTTTAGGCTTAGCGGGGTCAGGGGGCTTTGATTGGTGGTCAGATCTGTTTTTTTAATAATCTGCTGCATTACTGCCAGGGTGGCCCCTATCACCGGATGGTCCCTTAGATTCTTAGGACAAACCTCCCATGAGATCCAGGGTAAGTATTTCACTGGCGTGGTATCAATGTTATTCTCCAACTGCACCCAATCTTTGTTCTCGGCATGACAATGCCAGTCAACAATTCTTGTCAAATGCGTAGCTAAATAATAATTATGGAAATGAGGGAAGCCCATGCCTCCCAAGTGTTTGGCTTTAGTGAGGAGTCTTAAGTTGAGTCTTGGTTTTTTTGAGGCCCAAAGGAACCTCCTGAGTATCACATTGAGCGCCTTAAAAAATCTGCTGGGTATTGAAATAGGTAATGTTTGGAAGAAATACAGTATTCTAGGCAATATGGTCATTTTAGCGATTGCCGCCCTGCCAAACCACGAGAACTTCTTCCCATTCCAGTGGTTTAGATCCGCGCTTATTTAATGGAGAAGGGGTTTAAAGTTATAATCATAAATAAGGTCCACGCATGACGTGAGCTTGACTCCCAAATACGTTATAGCTTTATCCTCCCATTTGAACTCGCAATTACTTTTAGTGGTTTTAAAATTTTCTAAAGAAAGTGATACATTTAGGGTCTCCGACTTATTATAATTGATTCTAAAATTTGATAAATACCCATATCGTGAGAAAATCTCTCTCAGGTTTGGTAGGGTAATATGGGGTTGCGTTATAAAGAAAAGGAGATCGTAAGCGTATGCTGCTATTTTGTAAGTTCTACCCCCAACAGTAAATCCATGAATTGCAGGTACTTTATTTATGTGTCTTATTAGAGGTTCCAATGTGAGGATAAAGAGTAATGGTGACAGCGGGCACCCCTGTCGCGTGCCATTTCGAATCATTACCGGTTCAAAGAGCGTACCGTTTACTTTTAAATTTGCTGTTGGATTATTATACAGTGCCGAAATCCATGTCAGCATTCTGCCCCATAGTCCAATGTGCGCACAAGTCGCTCTCAAAAAGTCCCACGAGATACGGTCGAAGGCCTTCTCCACATCTGTAGATAGTATCATGACCTCGAAGCCCTCGGACCGTGCCCCCTGGATAAGGCTTAACGCCTTAATAACATTGTCCCGTGCTTCCCTACCTGGCATGAATCCAACCTGTTCCGGTCCTATCAAATGGTTCAAAAAGGGTCGGATTTGCCAGTATTTTGGTAAAGAGATTTAAATCCAAATTGAGTAATGATATAGGCCTATAGTTTGAACAAAGTAGGGGGTCCTTGTTGGGTTTGTGAAGAACAGTTATATGTGCCTTCAAGAATTCAACTGAAGTGTCAGTTTCATCCTTGATAGCATTGAGAGTTTTCAACAAAGTGGTGACAATAGTGCTGTGAATGTCTTGTAATAGTGAGCAGTAAAACCATCAGGCCCTGGACTCTTCCCGTCCTTAAGAGACTTTATGGCCCTAGATAATTCGTCCTCCGTAACGGGAACTTCTAACTGCTCTATATCAGATTCCTCTAAGACCGGTAGGCCACTATCCACCAAAAATTGACCAATCGCTTGAGATTGTGAACCTATTATATCGACTGGCTTATGACTCTCAGGAAAATTATATAGCGCCGTGTAATACTCATGAAATTCCCTGGCAATTTTCTCCGATTTCTGAACGATGGGTCCCGCTTTGCTTTTTATTGCTGGAATGTTATTGGATAACTAGTTTTCTTTCAGCGCTCTAGCCAGATACTTTCCAGATTTATTGCCGTGTTCGTAAAAGAATCCTCTTTTCAGAAAAAGGACTCTTTGTGCCTTGAGGTCTAAGTGTGTTTGTAGCTGTTTCCTTAACTCCAATAATTCTTTGGCTGACTCTAAAGCTAAGCTCTGCTTGTGAAGTGCTTCTAAGGTGTTTATTTTGCTTATCAAGTCTTTCAGAGCCTTCTGTTTCCTTCTTCTTTTTTGCTCCTAATCTCATCAACTCCCCTCTGACCACACACGTATGCGCCTCCCAGATTATCCCAGGAGAGAGCTCGTCTGAGGAATTCTCTCTGAAATAATTCTCAATAGTAGATGAAATTTTTAATTGACTTTCCATGTCAGTGAGCAAGGAGGGATTCAATCTCCAGGAGCTCTGTTTAATACGCTGAATGGGGGGTTGCAAGGTAAGTGCTACAGGTGCATGGTCAGAAAAGGACTGTATACCTACACTAGCATGTCGTGCTGGCGGTAAGTCCCTTTGTGATAAGAACACATAGTCTAGCCTGGTATATTTATTTCTAAGGGGCGAATAAAAAGTATAATCTCTGCCTTCCGGATTAACCAGTCTCCACACATCTACAAGAGTAAGTGAGGACAATAATTTCTTAATTTTGCGAAGCTGTTTATATGGTATGCATGAGGATCTGTCAGAGGCGTCCTGTAGGGGGTCCAACGGCATGTTGAAATCCCCCCCCAAGACAATTCCTCCTTGTGCAAAGCTCTTGAGTTCATTTATCATGCTGGAGCAAAAGGATACCTGTGCCCTATTAAGAAAATAGACATTCGCCAGAGTGATCGGCATTCCTGCCCACTCCCCTCTAAGGAAAATAAATCTTCCATTTGGGTCTGCTACTTGTTGTGTTATCTCGATGCCCGCGTCTTTATGGATCAGAATTGTTACCCCCCTTGATTTGGATTCCGAATTGGTCGCATGAAAAGCTTTTGTGAAGTTTCTGTCTGTGCGTTTTTGTACTGCTCCTGATTTAAAATGGGTCTCTTGTAAGAAGACCACTGATGGGTTTATTTTATGTAGCTCCCTCAAGAGAGAAACACGTCTCTCCGGGATGTTTAGTCCTCTAACATTGTGTGAAACTACAAAGGGCCTACGGCCTAGCCCTGAGTAAGCCATTCCCCTCGTGAGGATTGACTACTATGAGAAAAAAAAAAAAAAAGAAAAGGGAGGGTGAGGAGAGAGGTGAAGAAAAATAGGAAGAAAAAGGAAAAGAGAAAGCTGTAGAACAGAAGAGAATATAACCAGACTAGAATAGTGGAACCCTAAGAAAAGTATTAGGGCCGACCCCCTGTAAAGACCAGAGAATCACCACTGTGGGGAGCAATGGGAGGTGAACTGGCTAAGACACCCTGTTCTGGTCCCTCAGCCGACAGCGGTCAGCTAAAGGGTGGTGTAAGCAACACCAGCAAAAGTCTTCAATCACCTTCCGCAGCACCTCATAGTAAATGCACATTACTTCTAACCTGTAATAAACCAACAGCATGGGTATGAGCAGTAAAACATTACCATTATTGTAAATACAACCAGCTGAAGGAAAATAGCCCTTCCAGCAACCAAATTTTTTTAGCTGTGTAAAGCAGTGTAATTCGTGCCTTATCAGCTTGACAGCCTGTAAAAAAAAAAATAAAAAAAAATAAAACGCATAATAGCTAGCTAGTATCAAATGATATATATTATGGAAGTCACACTCGCCAGCCCAAGCCTTATTCGTTTTTAGCTAGGCGTGACCTCATGCCCCCACAGACACCGCGTCTTAGCGTCCTGGGGTCATGAGTCCTATCTGACAGCAATCCCTCATCTCTAAAGTTCCACTGGTCATATGTGAGTCGGTCCAAGGCAGAGACAGCAACCCCCCCACACATGATCAGCGCATAAGAGTCATCTGAAACACAAGTCACTAGACCTGTCAAATAACTGCTCCTTTCTGTTGCAGCACAGCACATTCCAACTCCCTGGTCATAGTTTGTTCATCCGTGTAATCCGGTGTATATTACACGATATACGAGTCAGCAGTATGTCTCATGACCATATTTCCCTGTAGTCGCTTTTTAACCAACATGCCTACATCTTCTAGAATTTTATCGCCACAGTCTAAGGAAAACAAAGAGAAACAAGATGCACAAATTTCTGTTCTTATGCGCAGGACTGTAAAGCCTGTATCATCCTCTGTGGAAACAATATTAAACAAATATCTGTTCAACCGAGGTGACCATGGAATCTGTGCGAATCTTCAAGAAATGGTGAGCCTAGCTCGTTAATGCGATTAGCTAGGAAACGGTCCCAAACACGACTCCATCCGGTCCTGTCTGTTCAAGTATTATCTCCAAACTTGTGACTTCTCGCAGCCTGAGGGGGTCCACTGCCAGTGGGTCCCGAGCGTTTGGGGTATTTAGCTTTCTTTGCGGAGGGTGGTTTTGATGGGGAGGTTTGTGGTGAACTCACTGGGGAGGGGACTACCCCAGGGCTCAAAAACTCCTGGTACCAGTCTGGGAGCTCCACATTAGGTATCCCCAGCTGGTCGCAAAAGGATGGCAGGTCCTCTGGCATCCTCAGAAAAAGCTGCCGGCCCTGATGTGTGGCATTAAGGGCAAAGGGGAATTTCCACCTGTATGGGACCCCTTTCTCCTGTAAAATAGTCAGTAAGGGCCTCAAGACTTGTCTATTTTTCAGTGTAATGTGGGACAAATCCTGATACAGCTTAATAGTGTGGTTGTTGAACATAATCTGCTCGTTTGAGTGTGCTTGTTTAAGGATTTCTTCCTTCAGGGGAAAACTCTGTAAGCAACAGACTATGTCTCTTGGGAGAGCTAAGTCAGCGGGGTACGGGTAGAGTGCTCTGTGTGCTCTTACGAAATCAATCTCTGTCTCTTAAGGATGCTCCAGGAGGCCATTAAAGATTGCCTGTAATGCAGGTTTGATTTGTTGGGCCTCCACTGACTCAGGGACCCCTCTGACTCTGATATTTTGTCTCCTGGCCCTATTTTCAAGATCTTCTAAATGTCTGTTAATTTGAATCAGGTGTGTGGTATGTGAGGAGACCTCAGTCTCCAGACGCATCAATGCTCTGCCATGTTTGGCTTCAGCTCTCTCTGCAGTGGCCAGCCTGTCTGACAGAGACAGTAGGTCCGCCTTGAGATCTGTAATCGCGGATGAAAATGTGTTTTTAATGTCCGCCGCTATCTGGGTCATTTCGGATAATTGAACCGGATGGTCCGGGCAGTCCACGTCCCTTACCGTGTCCTCCGATGCAGAGAGGGAGTCCTCGCTGAGTGTGGCCTCATGGCGTGTCTGCTCCATCTTGGTCCCGGCGCGGCCCCTCGTCTGTGGCGTGTGGTTTAGGAAAAGTTTGGGAATGCTGCAATGTCCAGGGACCGACTGCGATCGATGCTGACTGTGTGATGGGGTGCTCATATCCCGTCTGCCCGTGGCAGGATTTGGCTGCTGGAAGGGCTGGAAATGCTGCTTAGGTGCCACGGGTTAGAGGAGCTCCTCTCTCAGACATTGATGTCCGCCAGTCGCCAGGCCACGCCCCCGTGGACTCAGATATTTGTGCCTGAAGAGCTCCGCCTAGTTACCCTAGAACTTTGCCACGACCACAAATTAGCTGGACATTTTGGCATCCACAAGACCATGGAACTGTTATCCCGCACCTTCTGGTGGCCCCATATGGTTGAGGACTGCAAAACCTATGTGGGTGCTTGCCCCACTTGTGTCCAAAACAAGTCAGAAAGGACCAAAGCCTGGGGCCTGTTGAGCCCACTGCCTATCCCCGAGCGCCCCTGGTCTCAAATCGCTATGGACTTCATAGTTGAGTTGCCCCCATCTGCAGGATAAAACACCATTTTCATTCCGATGAAGGGCACCCCCTCAGCAATGGAAACAGCGAAAATTTTTATCAAAGAAATTGTCCGCCTGCATGGCATTCCCAACAACATCGTGTCCAATAGAGGGGTGCAATTCACATCCCGGTTCTGGAAGTCCTTATGTTCCACCTTAGGAATTGAACTGGCCTTTTCCTCGGCTTACCACCCCCAGTCAAATGGGCAAACAGAGAGGACCAACCAGACCCTCGAGCAGTACCTTCGCTGCTACTCCTGTACTCCCAGGATGATTGGGTCTCCTTGCTGCCGGTAGCCGAGTTCGCCCTACAACAATTCAGTCCATTCTGCCACAAAGCCGTCTCCGTTCTGGGCGAATCTCGGCTACCACCCTATGTTCCTACCCAACCTGTTACCTGAAAGTGCGATTCCCGCTGCACAGGAAATCACCCAGTTCTTGGAGAAGAACAACAAGCTCTTGCAGGAGACCCTCGCTCAAACCCAGGAGCGCAACAAGAGGACATTCAATAGAAGGAAGCAAGGAGAACTAGACCTACAACCTGGCGACTGGGTCTGGTTGGCAACCAAAAATCTGTAGCTATCATGTCCCTCCAGGAAATTGGGGCCGAGGTACATTGGGCCCCTTCCAGTTAAGAGGAAAATTAATGCTGTGGCCTACGAGCTTGATCTTCCCCCTTCACTCCGGGTCCATCCCGTATTTCATGTGAACCTACTCAAACCAGTCACCAAGGATCCTTTCCCGGGGCAGAGAACAGCGCCACCAGAACCCATCCTGGTGGACGGAGAGGAGGAGTTCGAGGTGGAAACTATTCTTGACTGCAGAAGGAGAGCTGGCATTATGCAGTTCCTGGTGAAGTGGAGAGGATTTTGGCCTGAAGAAAGCTCGTGGGAGCCAGAAAGCAACTTGCATGCTCAAGAACTTGTTAGGATTTTTGGAGGAACAATCCAGCCAAGAGAGCTCGGTGGGGCATCTGGAGGCTGCCCCTTGGGGGGGGCAATGTTAGAAGACTGTGCTAAGGGTTAATGGCAGTTGATTGTTGTTTCATCTAGCTCCTGGAAGGAGCAGCTCTATTTGAACTTCCTGCTCCCTGTAGCCAGTGCTGTTCGTTCTACAGTGTTCCTGCACCTGTGACCCCCCCCCCGGCATCTGTTCTGAGTGACTTCCTGTTCCTGTGACCCGGCTATCCCTTTGGACTTTGCTGCTCTCTGTCTGCCCCGACCTCGGATTGTTTACGACCACTCTTCTGCCTGTTCCTTTGTACTTCAGCCGCCAGCTCGTTACCGACCCAGCCTGCACCCGACTACCCATCTGCCTGATCCCTCTGTGCCTCGCTGCCAGCCAGTTGCCGACCCGGACCGCACCACTACTCTTCAGCCTGCACGAGCATCTGTGGACCTGTACCAGTCACCAGGGACCTGTCCAGCCCTCGTGCCCCCCTGTGCTCCAGAGCTTCCTGTCTGCACTACCAGGGGTTCCGGAACCAGGACCGCAAGAGAGGTTTCCCCCGCATAAGCCAGACTCAACCACCAGGTACGTGACATAATAACACAATTTAGCATACAGTATGATTAACAGTAGGGGCTAGGCATATGATGACAGTTGGCAAAAACATGAGCCAGGCCACCACAAGTACAAACTTTTCAAGATGGGTGGTGACCATGGTGGCCATTTTGAAGTCGGCCATTTTGAATCCAACTTTTGTTTTTTCAATAGGAAGAGGGTCATGTGACACATCAAACTTATTGGAAATTTCACAAGAAAAACAATGGTGTGCTTGGTTTTAACGTAACTTTATTCTTTCATGAGTTATTTACAAGTTTCTGACCACTTATAAAATGTGTTCAATGTGCTGCCCATTGTGTTGGATTGTCAATGCAACCCTCTTCTCCCACTCTTCACACACTGATAGCAAAACCGCAGGAGAAATGCTAGCACAGGCTTCCAGTAGCCGTAGTTTCAGGTGCTGCACATCTCGTATCTTCACAGCATAGACAATTGCCTTCAGAAGACCCCAAAGATAAAAGTCTAAGGGGGTCAGATCGGGAGACCTTGGGGGCCATTCAACTGGCCCACGACGACCAATCCACTTTCCAGGAAACTGTTCATCTACGAATGCTCGGACCTGACACCCATAATGTGGTAGTGCACCATCTTGCTGGAACTATGATGTCGGTGATAGGGAATTGCTGGCCATCAAGTCGGCTTTGGAGGAATGGCGGTACCTCCTGGAAGGAGCAGCTCACCCGGTATTGGTTTTTACTGACCATAAAAACCATAAAAAAAACATATGCTGTGAAGATACGAGATGTGCAGCACCTGAAACTACGGATACTGGAAGCCTGTGCTAGCATTTCTCCTGCGGTGTTGCTATCAGTGTGTGAAGAGTGGGAGAAGAGGGTTGTATTGACAATCCAACACAATGGGCAGCACATTGAACACATTTTATAAGTGGTCAGAAACTTGTAAATAACTCATGAAAGAATAAAGTTACGTTAAAACCAAGCACACCATTGTTTTTCTTGTGAAATTCCCAATAAGTTTGATTTGTCACATGACCCTCTTCCTATT
>BLSH010239045.1:65900-96796 GCA_018402905.1 Glandirana rugosa
GAGACACACGGCCCGAGGCAAGGGACGCTCGCAGCGCAGCGTGCCCCTGCCTCTGGCCGCCCTTTAAGTTTTTCACTTTGTGTGTGTCGTGTATGTCATGTGACATTAGAATATCTAATGTAATGACATACTTTTTTTAAGTGTAGGGAAAACAGGGATCACCAAACGGGTCACGGGACGTACGTGAAAATATAATAGTTACAGTAAGAAAGACGGACCTTTGTACTCTTACAGGTATCGTTGGTTTTTCACAGGCAAACGCAGTTTTCACCAAAAACTAGTCGATCTTTTGTCGCTATCATTTATTCTTAGTAAAATGATTCTTATTTACTATCGCTGTTTTCTAGCTGATCAAAAACCACTTTTGACGCAAACGGACACTTTTTGGTTGCTATGGACATTCTCATGTTTCCAGGCAGAAAGAATGACATTGATAATATAAAAGTGCATGCAGGGCACTGGGCAAACCACTAGGGACAAAAGGGATGTGAATTTTTTTCATACAGTAATGTAATCTATAAGATTACAGTGTACTGTATGTGCTGTGTGTGTTTCACTTTTTGAATTTCCCGCCGGTCTCCGTCCCCGTGCGACGCGACGCTCGCAGGGAACGGAGCCCGGCACACAGAGACATCTGGCGGCGGACACAGCTCGCAGACATGGCGGGGGACATCGCTGGATCCAGGGGACAAGGTAAGTAGCGCTGCCTGGATCCAGCAATGAAATCCTGAGTGTGGCTCGGGGTTACCGTTCTTGGTACTGAAAATCCACCCCGAGCCACACTCGGGAACCCCGCCAGGGAGGTTAAGTAACTATAGACCTGTTAGTTTAACTTCTATAGCTGGGAAGATACTGTTGAGTTTAACCACTTGACGACCGCCGACCGCAGTCTGACGGCGACAGAGTGGCTCGTTATCGCAAACTGCCGTCGTATGATGGCGGCTGCGATAACTAGTGCTGTGAGCATGCCGCCGGAGGCACGCTTGCGCACTCACTGTGTCCGGGGGGGTCAGGGAGCGGGTAGGGCGGACTCGATCACCGCCGGCTACCCGCTATGGCCCCCCGCAGTGAGAAAACAGAGGTCCATGTAAGTAAACATGGATCTCCGTTCTCATAGAGGGGGAAGGGCGGTGATCACAGGCTTCCTCTATATGCATCATCCGTGGGTGGGGACAGGATAGACCTATAGTTAAAACTATAAATTAGGAGCTGCAGTTGACATTACTCGAATACATTATGTGTATGAGATAAAACCAGAAAAAATATATAAGAGAAAAATAAAAAAAGATTATGAAAAGTACAAATAAAAACTACAATAATACAAAAGGTGTATATACATATGAAACATAGTATATGATAACTGACGAATCATAAATGGAAAATCATAAAAAACAACAATGAAAATTCAATACTAACAAATCAATAAGAAGACAATCAGTAAAAAAATCAATAAAATTCAATAAGAGACCTGTTAGAGGCTGTACATATGTAGTACATGGGACACACAATGACAAGCATACTAAAAGACAAAAAAAAGCACAGGAGCAACTGAAAACTCAAGTATCCATAAGAGTGTCGTTATCAAGTTCTTCATTCAACCCATTCGTAGAGAGGGAATGGAACTTGTATATCCACATTGTCTCTTTTTTGCGCAAAGTGCAAACCTTTCATTGTCCATCAGTGTGCCTTTAGCTATATATTCTATAGCAAAGACAGTAAGTAGTTTAAAGTCCTTGTTGCGGTAGCGGGCAAAGTGCCGGGGTACACTATGTTCTACCAGGCCTTTGGTGATAGCTCTACGGTGATCTCCTATTCTGGCCCGTAGGACCTGTATAGTCC
The DNA here is from genome assembly GCA_018402905.1 of Glandirana rugosa. Lineage (NCBI taxonomy): Eukaryota > Metazoa > Chordata > Amphibia > Anura > Ranidae > Glandirana > Glandirana rugosa. The sequence continues at coordinate 67,740 of BLSH010239045.1, forward strand.
TGCCCACATAAAGCATACCCCAAGGACAGGTGAGAACATATATTACATATTGTGTAGGTTGTACCTGACCTATCTGTAATTTGAGAATGACAATGGGGGATGGACTGAAGGTTAAGCAGTCCCTTTTCCTACACTGGAAGACCCACACACGGTTATCAAAGTAACCCCTGATGTCGGTAGGTTTTGCTGTAGTTCTAAAGCTGCTAGGTGCTATGATGTTTTTCAGAGTCCTTGCTCTCCTGAAGACAACCTGAGGTTTGTCAGCAAGAGAGGGGCCTAGGAGGGGATCAGACTGAAGAATGTTCCAATGTTTATTGATGGTTTTGGTAATGGAACGATGATTGTGATTAAAATCTGTGATGAACCTGGGAGTATGTGAGGATGAAATGGTATCGGACCTCACCCTAGGGGAATGATGAACACAAGACAAAATAGCCTCCTTAAGGAGATCCGACGGATACCCTTTTTCAAGAAATTTGTGTGCCATAGTTTGGCTATGGAGTGTGAAATCTTGGGGTCTAGAACAGTTCCTCTTAAGCCTGAGATATTGTCCCTTTGGAATGTTATTTTTCCAGGCTGGGTGATAGCAACTGTCGTAATGTAGATACGAGTTGCCAGCTACTGGTTTAGTGTGGTTAGTAGTGTGAATCACTTGGCCTTCATGGAACAACTCTAGGTCATTGAAGTTTCAGTGGTCCACAAAGGCCAAAAACAGATCCTGGTCCCCATCCCAAATCAGCAACACATTGTCTATGAACTAGCCATAAAATAAAATGTGCTGAAGAAAGGGATTATTGTGCCAGACAGATAGCTCCTCCCACAGACCCATGGTGATGTTGACATAGCAGGGGGCAAAGCTAGCCCCCATGACTGTGCCCTGGGTTTGCAGGAAGAAGGTGCCTTGGAAAACAAAATAGTTGTGTTCCAAGCAGAACCAGGTACTATCAGCCAAAAATTGGGCTTGTTGTGAATTAATGTTGGCTTCCTTTCCCAAAAAAATGTCTTATTGCCCTCAGGCCTACATCATGGGGGATGGAAGTATAAAGGGAACAGACTTTGAGAGAGGCCCACACATAATGGCTCTCCCAATGATAGTTCTGTAGAATTTTGATGAGGTGGCCTGAGTCCCTGAAGTAGGAGGGTAACTGCTGGACAATAGGCTGGAGGAAAAAATTAATACATTGTGACAGGCTCTGGATGAAACTATTGGTGCCTGCCACAATTGGTCTACCTGGGGGGGTTGTTTAGGGACTTGTGTACTTTAGGCAGGTGATAAAAATATGGAGTGCTACAAGTTTTGGGGAGGAGGAACAACCTCTCCTTCTTGGTAAGTACGCCATCACTGTGCACCTTATCAACCAGATCTTTCAGATTCCACTGAAATAGGGGCAACGGATCTCTCGATAAAGTGATATAGGTTTTGGTATCGCTTAACAGCCTTCTGGATTCTGCAAAATAATCTTTGCTGTCTTGGACAACAATACTCCCCCTTGTCTGCTTGTTTAATGGTTAGGATTGGGTGGTTTGTTAAGGATTGCAGGGCCTCCCGCTCAGCTGTGGTAAGGTTATAATTAGGGCGACCCATATTGTCACACATTTTCAGGAGATCTCTGTATACCACCTGGCAAAAGGTTTCTATGTGGGAGCCCTTAGATTGAGAGGGGTAGAAAATGGACACTGGATGAAAACTAGTATGCGTAACAGGAGGATCAAAACACGCCTCAATAGGTTGGCTATCTATGTGGCCTTCCTCCCAGAGTTCCCATAGAGTCTGAATGGTGATCTCCTCCTTAGTGGAGAAAACCTCAGTGGGATCTCCCGCCGGGATTGAACAATTCGTTTAGGGGTTGGGGTGGGGCTTCAAAAATGGCGCTACACTGTGATTTTTCTGATGAACCTATTCAGGTCCTTAAATAGGCCAAATTTATTCGCAACCACACTGGGGGCAAAACTCAACCCTTGCAAGAGTAAGGAGAGCTGGGTTTCATTGAGGATAGTGGAAGACAGGTTGTATATTTTTATGGTACTGGGAATGAGCTCACTATTGATTCCCTTTTGTCGTTTTTAGATTTTCTTACATTCTCTTCCCCCACGTTTACCTCTGTGAGTTTTCTTTTCCCTTCTGATAGGGTTGTGGGGAAAGAACTAAAAAAATTAGATCACCGGGATTTGGGTCCAAGGGGGGCCCACAGGTAGCTGGTGTTTGCATTACTTCAAATGTGGAAATAGTTGGCGCATCACCTAAAGAGGGCTCACTGGGAATTGTAGGCAAGACATGGAATTTGTTAGACACAGGAATAGTGAAAATATCATCCCTAGGGAATGTAGTGTCAGATGGACCTGGAGCAGGATCCGGATGAACCGGGGGGGTGGTATTGGACCCTATTGGGGGTAAAGACAGACAAGGTTTGTTGCACAAAGATAAAGAATCGCCCATTGGTGGGTTAGATGTGTATGGTGATGTGTAGTATTTGAAATAGGTGTAAATCTGTGTAAGGAAGGAGGGGAGATGGGAGGGGAGCTGTTGGAATTATGTGCTGGTTTAGTCCTATTCTGTTTGCATGGGCACCTGTTCTGCTTAGGGGCAATGGACGGTGGGGAGGTTTTAGATTGCTTCCAATGGAACACCTTTCCCTCTTTAAAACCCCTCAGGTCCCGGTCATATTTACCTATCTTGGAGTGAACCAAGATGTCTTCAAATCTCTGTAGGTTATCAGAAAAGACCTTCTGCCATTTTTGGAAGAGGCATGAAGAAGCAAAATTCTGAACAAGTTTTTCCTTCTCAATGATCTGGGCTTTGGCCTTGGCCAGCATCCTATCTTTTTGGGAGACAAGAAGCTGATGCAAATTTGGGCAAAAAGACATCAATCTTTTTATAGATCAACATCCAAGAAACCACACTGTTTTTTAATTCTGAGACCCCTCAGGCGGCTGATTTTGAGCTCTAAATATTTCACGAGAAAAGATTTGTCCCACCATTAAATGCACTTGTACTGTGGTGCATGTTGTAAGGCAACAAAGGACCGTCGCATGCATGCCTCAAATTCCTCAGAATGAGGGGTCGGGAACGGCGGGGGGAAGAGGGATGGGATGTGGCCAGAAGGTGATGGACATGTGCTGTCTGGGAGAGATTCAAATAATGAAGTACCGGTAAGTCTATTAATTCTGTTGATAGGCATGGTACCAAATTTATTCCCATGAATACATGCGCGTAAGACAAACTACACAAAACAAACAAAACACAAAACAAATGTATTAAATAAGGCATAAACAATATAAATTGTAATGTATATGTATACACAGTATGAAATATAAAAAAATATATAAAAATATTGGTGGAAGAGTTCTTATAATGCAGCTGTAATACACAGCTGTAATACACAAGCCTGTGCCTACACCAACAAATGGTGCCGATGAACGTCACTAGTGGTGAGCCTTGAAATGAAATGGGGGGAAGATTTGAGTTACAATAAATAATGGTGCCTAGGTCAGCAGGGCTGCCATGGTTAAGTCCAACAAATGGAGATAGAACAACAAAGGGGGTGCCAGGCGCAATTTGCAGGCTGGGGGCACTTATAAGCAATGAATAAAACCAAAGTTGCTGATTACTTATGGGCCACTGCACTCAGAACTCAGAAGACAAGTGAGTGGCAGAAAAACATCACAAAGCAGTGCATTGGTCCACAAAAGCATACGATGCCATGAATAAAAAATGGTCACTTTAATGGTAACATGTCAAGTACATTCTAATGACTGAAAGGAACATACACAGCTCATGGGAGCTCACTAACAGATACCCTGCTCCGGTGATTGAAAGGGGGGGGGCCCTGCTCCTGGGGCTGTGTGCCAATGGTGGGTGGTGATGGTCTCAAGGGGGAGGGGTAGCAGTGCCTCTAGCTCACATGGAATCATCCCTTGGAAGGAGGAGACTGACCGCCTTCAAAGGTTGCGATGCTGTGGCTGGGCCCACTGTAGGAACGCCGGCCGCGTTCCTACATATATGTAATATATGTTCTCACCTGTCCTTGTGGTATTCTTTATGTAGGCAGGACTATACAGGCCCTACGGGCCAGAATAGGAGATCACCGTAGAGCTATCACCAAAGGCCTGGTAGAACATAGTGTACCCTGCCACTTTGCCCGCCACCACAACAAGGACTTTAAACTACAGGGTGGGCCATTTATATGGATACACCTTAATAAAATGGGAATGATTGGTGATATTAACTTCCTGTTTGTGGCACATTAGTATATGTGAGGGGGGAAATTTTTCAAGATGGGTGGTGACCATGGCGGCCATTTTGAAGTCGGCCATTTTGAATCCAACTTTTGTTTTTTTCAATAGGAAGAGGGTCATGTGACACATCAAACTTATTGGGAATTTCACAAGAAAAACAATGGTGTGCTTGGTTTTAACGTAACTTTATTCTTTCATGAGTTATTTACAAGTTTCTGACCACTTATAAAATGTGTTCAATGTGCTGCCCATTGTGTTGGATTGTCAATGTAACCCTCTTTTCCCACTCTCTACACACAGATAGCAACACCGCAGGAGAAATGCTAGCACAGGCTTCCAGTATCCGTAGTTTCAGGTGCTGCACATCTCGTATCTTCACAGCATAGACAATTGCCTTCAGATGACTCCAAAGATAAAAGTCTAAGGGGGTCAGATCGGGAGACCTTGGGGGCCATTCAACTGGCCCACGACGACCAATCCACTTTCCAGGAAACTGTTCATCTAGGAATGCTCGGACCTGACACCCATAATGTGGTGGTGCACCATCTTGCTGGAAAAACTCAGGGAACGTGCCAGCTTCAGTGCATAAAGAGGGAAACACATCATCATGTAGCAATTTCGCATATCCAGTGTCCTTGAGGTTTCCATTGATGAAGAATGGCCCCACTATCTTTGAACTCCATATACCACACCATACCATCAATTTTTTGGTTCCAACAGTCTTGGAGGGATCTATCCAATGTGGGTCAGTGTCAGACCAATAGCGGTGGTTTTGTTTGTTAACTTCACCATTCGCATAAAAGTTTGCCTCATCACTGAACAAAATCTTCTGCGTAAACTGAGGGTCCTGTTCCAATTATTGTTTTGCCCATTCTGCAAATTCAGTGCGCTGATCTGGGTCATCCTCGTTGAGATGCTGCAGTAGCTGGAGTTTGTAAGGGTGCCATTTGTGAGCAGCTAATATCCGCCGAAGGGATGTTCGACTAATGCCACTCTCCAGTGATATGCGGCGAGTGCTACGCTGTGGGCTCTTGCTGAATGAAGCTAGGACAGCCACTGATGTTTCTTCATTAGTGACAGATTTCATGCGTCCACATTTTGGCAAATCCAACACTGAACCAGTTTCACGAAACTTAGCAAGCAGTTTGCTAACTGTAGCATGGGAGATGGGTGGTCTCGTAGGCTGTCTTGCATTGAAATCTGCTGCAATGACCCGGTTACTGCGTTCACCAGACATCAACACAATTTCTATCCACTGCGCACGTGTTAACCTCAGCGACATGTCAATGGCTGTAAACAAAGAGAAACTTGTAAATAACTCATGAAAGAATAAAGTTACATTAAAACCAAGCACACCATTGTTTTTCTTGTGAAATTCCCAATAAGTTTGATGTGTCACATGACCCTCTTCCTATTGAAAAAACAAAAGGTGGATTCAAAACGGCCGACTTCAAAATGGCCACCATGGTCACCACCCATCTTGAAAAGTTTCCCCCTTCACATATACTAATGTGCCACAAACAGGAAGTTAATATCACCAACCATTCCCATTTTATTAAGGTGTATTCATATAAATGGCCCACCCTGTACTTAAAGTCTTTGCTATTGAACATATAGCTAAAAGCACACTGACAGACAATGAAAGGTTTGCACTTTTGTGCAAAAAAGAGACAATGTGGATATAAGTTCCATTCCCTCCCGCCGCATGGGTTAGATGAAGAACTTTATACCCACACTCAGGGGCGTTGCTAGGTCTACAAAACATCTGGGGCTAGAGCCCATAGCAGCGAAGAAAGTCATACACTTGGGCGGGCATACACATGTATATAATATTATATATATTATCATTACATCAGGGTCCCCAGAGAGCCCCCCCACTCCTTAAATCAGGGTCCCCAGAGAGCCCCTCCCTACATCAGGGTCCCCAGAGAGCCCCCCCTACATCAGTGTCCCCAGAGAGCCCCTCCTTACATCAGGGTCCCCAGTGGGTCCCCCTTACATCAGGGTCCCCAGGGAGCCCCCTTTACATCAGAGTCCCCAGAGAGCCCCTCTCCTTAAATCAGGGTCCCCTGGGAGCCCCCCTTACATCAGATTCCCCAGAGAGCCCCCCTCTCCTTAAATCAGGGTCCCCAGAGAGCCCCCACTCCATAAATCAGGGTCCCCAGAGAGCCCCTCCTTACATCAGGCTCCCCAGGGAGCCCCCCTTACATCAGAGTCCCCAGAGAGCCACCCCCTTACGTCAGGGTCCCCAAAGAGCCCCTCACATCAGGGTCCCCAGGGAGCCCCAACTTACATCAGGGTCCCCAGTGAGCTCCTCCTTACCTCAGAGAGCCTCCCCTTACACCAGGGTCACTAAAGAGAGAGCGTGCACTGCGGGCAGTGAGAGATGATGTAATCTCTTTGCTGCCCGTGGCTGCACAGTGAGGGATGGTGAGAGATGATGTCATCTCTCTGCTGTCTCGCTCGCCCGTGCTGCCTGGCTGACGCACTCACAGCCCTGATGCAGAGGCCACGGCCCTGTAGTGGACTGTGGCCCTGTGGTTGGGGACCCTTGCCTGAGAGATTCGGGGCTATGGCCCCCAGATTCGGGGTTATAGCCCCAATAGCCACCCCCTAGCGACGCCTCTGCCCACACTCTTATGGATACTTGAGTTTTTGGTTGCTCCTGTGCTTTTTTCATCTTTCAGTATACTTGGCATTGTGTGTCCCATGTACTACATACATACAGCCTCTAACAGGTCTCTTATTGAACTTTATTGATTTTTTATTGATTGTCTTCTTATTGATTTGTTATTATTGATTTTTCATTGTTGTTTTTTATGATTTTCCATTTATGATTCATCATTTACCATATACTGTGTTTCATATGTACTGTATATACACCTTTTATATTATTGTATTTTATATTTGTACTTTTCATAATCTTTTTATTTCATTTTTCTCTTATATAATTTTTCAGGTTTTATCCCATACACATAATGTATTTGAGTAATGTCAACTGCAGCTCCTAATTTATAGTTTTAACTATAGGTCTATCCTGTCCCCACCCACGGATGGTGCCCCTCCTCCTGGAGCAGACCCTTCAAATTGTTCACTTTCCTGGAGCCTGGTCACATGACCTGACAAAGGGATATTCCCAAAACATGTAGTCGTCATGTGCTGACCAGACTCCAGACTTCAGTTTTCACCCTTCAGCCCTGAGCTCATCCCTCTCTGACTCCCGGTTCCAGCTCCAGTCTTCCTCTCTACACTCCCAGCCTCTGGATCACCTGACATCCCCAGTCACATCACGTGACCCCTGCGAACTCGGAAGCCGAGCGGCGGCCAGTGTTCCTACAGTGGACCTGACCATAGCATCGCAACCTCTGAAGGCGGCCAGTCTTCTGCTTCCAAGGGGTGATTCCACGTGAGCTAGAGGCACTGTGGTGGTTGTTCACACCGTGGCAGCCTCACTCCCCCTCCCCCTTGAGACCATCACAACCCCTTCAACCACCAGAGCAGGGTATCTATGAGTGAGCTTCCATGAGCTGTGTATGTTTCCTTCAGTCATTAGAATGTACTTCCCAAAGTGTTAATATTTTGTGTGGCCACCATTATTTTCCAGCACTGCCTTAACCCTCTTGGGCATGGAGTTCACCAGAGCTTCACAGGTTGCCACCCACTGGAGTGCTCTTCTACTCATCCATGACGACATCACTACTTTATATTGCAGCAAAGTGTCATTTCTTTAGTGTTGTCACATGAAAAGATATAATAAAATATTTACAAAAAAATATATACACACACAGCCTAGTATATATATATATATATATATATATACATATACTCTGCATTCAATGTAGACTATATATACAGTGCATTTGGCGGTGTACAGTATATAATACAGTGTAGTGCGGTGTTCAAAAAATCCCCATCATCTCCTTGAGGCCACCAAGGCAGATGCTCCCAGACCAGTAAAAGAGGGCAAGCAGCCTCTGTGTCTACAGTGAAAAGTGGCGGTGGCAGACATGGTGCATCCTCTGCAGGCGGGTCACGCCTGTCCTTTTTTTCTGCTTTTGGCCATGTTATTGAGCCAAAATATGCAGAAGAGTTGGTGGAGTGGATAACTAAGCCGTGCTCATCCTTCTCATCCTCTGTCACCCAGGATCATACTAGTTTGTCTTCCAATGCAGCTGCCAAAGCGGCCTATTCCACCAGATCCTTGTTCAGAGTTACTCCTTCCGTATTCCCACCATCATGCATGGAGGAGTAACCAGAATTATTGGACCATAGTGTCGGTTACATGCTGATGGAGGATGTCCTGCAATTTGAAGGCTCCAATGTTGGTTCCCAGGTTGAAGAAGGGAGTAACGTGAGCCTAGAGAGAGGGGGTGCCACAAAAGGACAAGAAACTAGCAGTCATTTTCTCCCAGTTGCAGCATACTGCCAAGTTTGCTCCAGTGATGAGGAGGGAGGGGATGATGAGGACACTGACTGTACTTGGATGCCTAAGAAAAGAGAGGAGGAAAGTGATGAGGAGGAGGAGACACAACTCCAACAAGGCAGGATGTGCTCCAGGGGCCAGTTTAAGAGCAGCCACCCTATTGCATTACACCACAGAGCTCCACAGGTGCAGGGCGCTGCTGACTCCCCGCTGTCTTCAAAAAGTTAAATTGTGTAGGCTTTTTTGAACACTTGTGCAATAGATTGCACCATTGCTGTTTGCAATCTGTGCCTGAAGCGGATCAAGCATGGCCAGAACAGCAGCCATTTGGGCACCACATGCTTGACAAGACATCAACAACAGCACCTCAAAGACCCACATCTTAAAATAAGGCAGACTTCTCGTTGCTCCTTATCTGTGACCTCAACCCCTACTATACCTACAGTCCTCTCAAAAGCCTGCACTGAGATGAATGAAGGTATAGCAATGGGTGCCACAAGTACTTGCAGCCAATCTGTTAGCAGTACACCACCAGTTGATTTCAGCAGGCAAATCTCCCTACCCAAGTTACTGAAAAAAAATGCTATCCCAGCCATCCGCATGCTCAGCTCCTAAATGCTAGCTTGGTCAAATTGCTAGCACTACAACTTCTGCCTTTTCAGCTGGTAGACCCTTTCGTGAATTTGTGGAATATGCTGTACCACAGTGGCAGGTTCCCAAAAGGAATTTCCTTTCACCAAAGGCCATTCCAGCTCTCTGCCGTCATGTGGAAGGCAATGTTTTTGACAGGGCGGTCAGCAACAAGGTTCATATTACCGCAAACTCATGGTCCAGCAGGCATGGTCAGGGATGTTACCTTTCCTTCACAGTGCACTGGGTAACTTCTGACAGCTGGGAAAGATGCAGGACAGGGTTCAGTGTTGGAGCTAGTGCTGACAAAAAAATGTCTGGGGATTCTGCCACATCTGCTTCCTCTACCCCCTCCTCTTCTTCTTCCTCTGTGACCTCTTCTGCAGAAGTGTCCTCTGACCCAGTAGTGCTCCCTAAGCATTCAAGGGGCTACGCAAGCAGGGCTGCTAAAAGATGCCATGCTGTGCTTCAGTTGGTCTGTCTAGGGGCAGGAGCCACACAGGGGCAGAGATTCTGTCAGCTCTGTAGGGGCATGCTCAGAGGTTGTTGACGCCACGACAGCTTGAGCCAGGAATGGTGGAGAAGGCTTATAAACAATTCTTCAGTCCTCAGCACCCAAGGCTGATAGGTTCAAGCAACCATTGTCAGCATCTGCATTACATGGTGCAGGAATATCTGGGGCAAGAGCAGACTTGGAGACCTTTCCAATTGAGCATCCACTGAGTTACTGGGTCTTGAGGATGGACCAATGGCCGGAACTTGCTCAATATATAATCGAGTCACTGGCCTGTCCTGCATCCAGCGTGCTTTCTGAATGGACATTCAGTGCTGCTGGAGGGTTCGTAACTGAAAGGAATTTAATACGATGATGACTACCCTATTCACCGGCTGACCAGCTGGGCCCTCAGATATCCAGAGACACCATTGAGATATGCGACGCAGGCTGTGTGTTCAAAAGATGTCTGATTTATTAAAACGAAAAGTTCTGCTTATATTCAGTTTTAAGACAAAGACAGGTGTAATTATCAAACTGTGTACGTGTGCAATAACAGGTAAAAACTGGATTGTCCACTAGAAGTTGAATAACCTGTGACCCATAGGTGCCTTTGCAAGAGATGGTCTAGGGTGTTTGTCTGCATTTCTAGAACAAGCTAATTACAGGTTACAAGTCATGCTGTGTGGAGAAACTATAAGAAACAGAATGAAATATATTTTATAACACACGAAATGGAGCCTAAATCTAAAATGGAAACTAAGAACAAAATGGATACTTATATGCTCTTTCAGTAACAGATCAAGCTAATTGCTTACGGGATACATTTTTTACACTAGTTGTGAAGTTTATTACATTTTTCATACTATCTGTGAGCTTTTGACTGCTGTGTCTAGCTGTTACCAGCATTTTTGTATGCCATGAGGCTCACTTGAAATGTTTTATTGTATACCTAAGCCTGCACTACCTATTAGCTTGATTTTATCTTTTTAAACATTAAAATACATATTATGTTATGATACCTTTTTTTTTTCATTTATAGGGTAACGGTGGTGCTGTTAGTATGGCAGATTATTCCTTGTATGACCATCTTGAAGCTATGCCTTGGGACTAATGTGCCGTGAGGATACTTGATTATACAGACAGTTTGGAGTGTTTGGTGTATATTACATGCACCATCTGGTGAGTTAGCACTTCACTTGGTGATGGTGATATGTGACATGGTGTTACGTTTGTCTACCTGCCATGGGTGTACACTTTCCCTTCCCTACTGTTCAGTGTTAACTACATGAGAGTCGGCATATTGCACCATGTTGTGTTCTTCTTTCCTCCCTTGGTAATACTGGTGGATGGGACAAGGGCACGATATACCTGAGCATTCCTCCATCTTTGTGGACACTAAAATGCATTTGCTGTCTTCTTAATTGAGTCAGCATCTATATCTAGTGAGTGGTCACTTCATCTGTTTCTAAGGATCCCTATCCATGATATTGCAAGAGTTCCTTGGAAGATGATGGACGTAATACATTTGTTATACAACAATAATATATTTTTCACTCATTAGCCTTGATTTATATGAAGCGCTTCAATTTTTGTTTATTCTTGCACTGGGGTTTTGTGATTTACTTTTTGCTGGCTGCTTTTTTATTTACACATTTTTACTTATTCAGTGCTGCTCTTTCACACTTTATTTCACACAAGAATGATGCTCTGCTTGCAGAATAGGAATCCATTTTGACTCTCTTGTTTTCCCTTTCCCAGGTAGAACATGGGTGTCTGGAGATCTGTCCACGTCCTGGCGATAGGTGCTAGCCCTGGTCTGGGTGGTGGATGGCCTGTTTAGGAACTGGTAACTAACAGTGACAAGGGTTTGGGTAGCTTCACTTGTGTCCAGCTCCAACTCTGGTCCTCTCCCATTTACAGATGTGATTTCCACTCCATGGGAGTCCCACTCTTCCTCCTGGGAAACCTCATCAGGAGATGACCATTCAGTGAGTCTTTCTAGGGACCCAAATTCAGCTTGCAGTCTGGGAGAACCCAAGTCAATTAGTATGCCCATGCCCTCCTCTTCCAACTCTTCAGAGGGCGCACCCCCCTCCTGCAGTAGCGCTGCAGGACAGGGCATGTCTATGGATCTATTCTTCCTTCCCCCGGTCCTCTGTGTTCACAGGGAGCCGCCAGGCCGCAACTCCTCTCCTCCTTTACAGGGTTGTTCGAGGCCCGCTCTGGCCTTCCGGGCTCTCTGCTTCTGCAGTGTGCACAGCCCTGAGTGCAGGTCCACATTGAAGTAGTGTGGATCCTGCTGGATAGCCATCCACTGCAGCAAAGGCTCATAGCAATGTCCTCACCAGACCCATGCATCGATCACCGCAGTTGGCAGCTGACACTCCGACCAGAGCAAGCAAAGTCTCTCCATCCCCTCCACCACCCCAAGGGCGATTCCCCCGCGGTGCTCCAGATGAACGTCCGTGTAAATCAGCATCTGTTCCGGCTGCTCCGGCAACCAAGCAATGGCTGGCAATGGACGACCACCCTCCGCTATCTTTCGCTGCCTCGTGGTGTCTGCTGATCGGAGGGAAACTTTTGTCTGCTCCAGGGCCTGGAACCGCCCCCTCATTACCAGACTTGCCAGCGCCACCGAATCTGATAAGCAGATTCTTTCCTGGTCACGCTGCTGTAACCCCTGATGTGCAGGATAGAAACTTGCAGACATGCTGACTTTAGCAGAACTTGTCCGGGCAAGCCAGCTCTTACAGTGGTTGTCAGTAGCAACAGTAACTTTAGTAGCCTTTGACTTCCTGTAGGGAACAACTCTAGCACAGTCCCTTCCGTGGACACATGCAGGCTTATCCTAATCAACCCGGGCAACAGGAAACAAATCCAAGCACACTTTACTGTTTGTAGCTGGATTTTGGGGCACAAGTTCAAAGGGCCCAGCACTTGTAGAACGCTGGGCAGATTTGTAATCCAGTGAGATATGTCCGACCTGCTCTCCCTGGGCCACTCCCCTTGCCCAGAATCAAAACAATCAGGCATGCATTTAAGTCAGGCCTGACGACATTTATCTTACTATACAAAAATCCTCACACTAAGCACCTATCTATGGTAGAGGGTGTTACACTTGTCCATCCTATATTTGTTCCTATGTACAGATTACAAATAAATAATGGAGTGCTGGCTTCTCTCTATCTTGTTCACTGTGGTGTCACGGCTGTCTGTGCATCCAAAGGATTTAAAGAGATTGTAAAGGCTCGTTTTTTTCTTTTAAAAATACCAAACATGTTATACTTACCTCCTCTATGCAGTTGGATTTGCATAGAGCAGCCAGATCCTCCTCTTCTCGGGGCCCTCTTCTGCTCTCCTGGCCCTCCTTCTGGTGAGTGCCCGCTCAGCCAGTAACTTGCTACAGGGGACATTCGAGCCGAGTCAGAGCTCCGTGTATCCATTCAGACACGGAGCCCCGCCCTGGCCCCGCCCCCTCTCCCCTGATTGGCTGACTGATTTTGACTGACAGCCCTGGGAGCCAATGGCACCACTGCTGTGTCTGAGCCAATCAGGAGGAGTGTCTGGGACAGCTAAGACACCTGTGGACATCACTGCAGAGAGAAGGGGTCCAGGTAAGTAATTAAGGGGTGCTGGGGAGGCTACTACACACAAAAGGTTTTTTATCTTAATGCATAGATTGCATTAAGATAAAAAAACTACTGCCTTTACAACTCCTTTAAGATGACCATGCACATATCAGTGTTTTTGATCAGCCAGCGGGCTGATCCAAAAAACTGAACAGATTCCCCCACCCACACAACTGACGTGGATGGGGGAATCCACCCTGCTGTGTCATTGTATTCTGAGAGTGGGAATCCTCTGCTGTCAGAATAAACTGACCAATTGGCTGCAGCGCTGATCGAAGCAAAATTTTTCAACAAGCCCATCCGAGCACAGTCAGTCCTTAGATCGACTGCTCTTTAACGGGAATGGCCATAGATGGATTGCAATTTTGATGCATCTATGATCAGCTTTACTGGGTTTGAAGTATGTGTGTGAGATTACAATCTACTTCAAAATACTATATAACCAGCACAGATAGTCACAGATAGTGCTGTTTAGACATTTCACCAGTGACCCCCCCCCCCAGGCTGCAGCTTCTCCTCCAGGCTGAACAGGAAGTGGGTCTTGACCGAGACCCGATTGGCCGGGAGTCCTAAGACTCCCTGGTCAATCTGGTCTCAGGAACTGCTTCCTAACTGACCGGGAGGAGAATCAGGAAGACAATAGTGAATATTAATTCGCTATTGTCACACAAGTGGGTGGACTCGGGGAATAGAGCCCACCCTTTTTTGAAGCCAATTAGAGCCAGAGGCTTTAATCATGCGCTTCAAAAAGAAAGAGAACCCCATTAGGTTCCATGTGCCCAGCGCCCCATATGTGCATTAGGGGGCCGGATACATGGATGGGGGCGACGCCCATGTGTCCCCTATGGACGGGCTGCCACTGAATTTCACACACCTACTCCTGCACCAGTCATTGATTTCGGGGTTGCTCTTTCATTTATCATTTAAAACCCCTTGATTGGTACATTATAAGCAATGCAAAAGTCAAACAAATACTACTTTCTACTACTACTACTACTATGCTCTATAGAACTTAAAAGCTATTGTTGCAATGCCCCTCCCTCCTGGGACCTGAGGGTAACCTCCAGAGTCAGGGGGAGCTGACATTCCTCATCAGGGTGCAGGTTACAGCAGGGGCATAGATAAGGGGGGATTAGGGGGTTGAAACCCCCCCAGGTCCTCTGTCAATGGAGCAGCAGCTAGGCTATTTCAGCTGCAGGATCGGGACAGGAGCTGCGCAGTCACAGTTTCCAGAGTATAATAGTGTCGTCAGTCCCCCTGTCCCGGCCTGCTTACTGTGTGGGCAGGCCGGGACTCGGATACTGCAGGGCAGGGCTTTTTTTCAGCCAGAACTCTGCTCCTCTGACATCCCTCTTTTCTCTAACCTTTCATTTGACACAGAAGCCAAGAGAGTCTTCCCTACATGGAGGAGGACACACAATCCGGCGGTAAGTGCCGGACCTCCCGCGGGGGGGTGCTGTCAGTGACGTGACAGCACCCCCCCATGATTGAGAGACATGCATGCAGGGGGGTGGTTGGAGAGTGATGCTGGCAGTGCGGGGGCATTGCTGATTGTTTGCCCCCCTCCAAAAAATCCATGAGCCGCCACTGCAAGAGAGGAAGTGCTCTCTTCCTCAACCAGCTCCTGTGTACTAGTGATGGGCACCCAGGGCTTCTCCTCTCAAGCCCTGGTCAGTGCCTCGGGTCCCAGCACTGCAGCTGCCAATGTAATTTTGGAAGTGCAGCTTCTATCCCCACCTGTCGCTGTGAGCCGAATAAAGTCTCCACCTCCTCGACTCTGTACTGCTGTTCCCCAATCAGATTGTACTTGCTGAAGAAAAGAAAAAAAAAACATGTGCATGCAGTACAAAACTGTCTTTCCTAAAGAGGTGATAAACCGTGGGAGGAAATGTGTGGCTGTGTGTGTGTGTGTTGGGGTGATTTTAGCAGAGAGAAGAGCTGGAAATGTTTGTGTGAGGGGGGTTAGCAGAGAGTAGAGCTGGAAATGTTTGTGTGAGGGGGGTAGCAGAGAGTAGAGCTGGGGGGGATTTGTGCAGAGAGATGAACTGGGAAAGGGGGGGGGTATGTGCAGAGGTGATATCTGCAGAAGGCAGGTTGTACAAAACCAGAGTTGTGGAGGGGGAGCAGGTTGTGCACAGGTGAGGACTGTGGGGGAAGGGGAGGAGGGTTGCAGGTTGTGCAGAGGTGAGGACTGTGGGGGAAGCTGGGGGTGCAAACATGAAATATAGGGGTGGCAGAGGTGAGAGCTGTGGATTGGGGTGAGCTTTAGATGGGGATGAATGCAGAAGTGAAATGTGGAAGGGAGCAGAGATAATATGGATGGGGGTGCAGAGGTGAGTTGTGGAATGGGGGTGTAAGCTGTGGTTAAAGAGGTGCAGAGGTAAGATATTGACAGGGGGCAAAAGTAAGTTGTTGATTGGGGGGGCTAAGGTGAACTGTTAAGCGTTAACTACCCATTGGCTGAGGGGGCAGCAGGGGGTGGTAGGCTACAGGCTGCACCGCCTCCCCCTGTCCTCTCTCCTTCCAGCAGTGATCCCTGTCCTCTCTCCTTCCAGCAGTGACCCCTGTCCTCTCTCCTTCCGGCGGTGACCCCTGTCCTCCCTCCTTTCAGCGGTGACCCCTGTCCTAGCTCCTTCCAGCGGTGACCTCTGTCCTCTCTCCTTCCAGCGGTGACCCGTCCTCTCTCCTTCCAGTGATGACCCCTGTCCTATCTCCTTCCAGCTGTGACCCCTGTCCTCTTTCTTTTCAGCTGTGACCCCTGTCCTCTCTCCTTCCAGTGGTGACCCCTGCCCTCTCTCTTTTCAGCATTGACTCCTGTCCTCTCTCTTTCCAGGGATGACCCTGCCCCTTAAGCCCCTTCCACTGCAAATAGTTTCACCACGCCCATTGTTTTGCTGTGCCACAGGTCACATGTCTCCTTTAGTCACCCTGATTGTCAAGTTCTAATGTTGTGAGGTGTGATACTGTGTTCCAGCAGCAGGATGGATACTTCCCATCATGCTTTCATAATAAAATTGAGTCGGGTTGATTTTTCAGCCATTCACAGGACACCTTGTATTTTATCAAAGAATAAAGCTTCCTCTGATTGATTGAGGTGGGTGGATAATGTCACAATTTCCACCTCAGCTAATCAGAGGAGGCTTTGTATTCATTGATAAAATACAAGGTGTCCTGTGAATGGCTGAGTGCTCAACTCAACTCTTTTTTCAGAGAGCATAATGGAAAGTATCCACCCTGCTGCTGGAACACAGCGCTGTATCCTGTATGTAGCTGATTCTATAATACAGTTTACCCAACTCTGACAGCAAGCACATCTATTTTTAAGGAAATATTTTATTTCTGCCACCCACAATTTGTCACAGAGTGGCAGCCAAGCTAATTATTGTCTTCTGGGTACCCAAGCCGAACCCACCCAGGGAAAAAAATTATCTACAGCCCTGCTGGGCATGGTGGGTGTAATGCAAGTTGAAAACATGGGCGCCAGTCACTTTTTGAATGCAACAAAAGAGATTTATTGTCTCTTAACAAGAACTGGGGGAGAGAGGGTTTAGGGCCAGGACACCCTTATTAGGCAGATGCAAAAGCAATTGGCAGACGCCGCAGACAAAAATAGTAATAGGCAGACAGCTATATACAGGTAGAGGGCCATTGAAGCTGGATGCAGCACATTGTATTTGGTAGAATCACTGTCTCCTATAGCAACTGAACTCCCAACAGTCAATATAGATCTGCACACGTGACTCACAGTATCCCATTGTAGATCTGCTCTCACATCTTACAGTATCCTACTGTAGATCTTCACACTCCCAGTCTCTCACTAGATTTCCAAGATCCCAGCTGTCACTGGATCCCCTGAGTTCTTCCACAGCTAACCTGCTGTATACTCCTCAAGCTTCACCCATGCAACCTGCTGGGTCCCTGACTTGACCCTGCTGAAGCTTTCCCACTTCTTCACTGTCCCCAACTAAATAAAGGCTGCTTTGGTACTTCTTCAGACTTCCATACTCTGGCCTCTGATAACAGGAGTGGTTGTCCCTTGGTGGCAACTGCTTCCCCTTTACCTCTGCCTTGATCCTCACTTGCCTCTGGCAACAGGAGTGGTCGTCCCCTACAGCAACTGCTTCTTCTTCACCCCTGGGAACATTCGGTTTCCCATCTGGCTGAACCTCTCCAACTTGGTTAGGCTCCCGACCTGAAGCCCCAACCCCACCCTGCTTCTCATAGGCCTCAGGCTTCTGGCCTAGTAACTACATTACATTCTGGCCTAGCAACTGCATTACAACACACGTCCACCCAGACAGCAGTCCAGGTGGAACAGAAACCCGATCACCTGACTCTTCCCAAATAAATAGGTTCTCCCAGCAGGCTATGGGGCCAAATAGACCTCTACCAATTGGCTGGGACAGCCTATCCACTCCTAACCCAAATTCACTATGCCCTGGTCATTCCAATGCCACAGGTGGCAATGCCACCTAGCGGCAGAAGAGAGAGGTGCACCAAATTCAGGTTTAGGGCAAAAGTCAGGGGATCACCCTAAAAATTAGCCACCTAGCAGAACTACATTTGTGAGCAACCCTATTTAGGACCAGGGTGCTACACTATTATGAATAAATGGTTCTAAAATTTGGACAACAGTTGTTTATCTTGTCAAATTTCTCTGTATAACAGTAAATACTATATGAATGTTTTCCATTCTAGTCAAGTTCACATGTGCTTGGATTGTACAGCACATCTCAGATAACTATTGCAATATTACTCTAGGGTCTTCATTTCATTACTAGTGAGGAGATTAATGCTATCTTTATCTGCAAAAAATACAATTCCTTTTATAGAGCTTGATGAAATCTGGAGGTATAAAACTAAAAAAAAATGTTTCACCCATAATTGAATTATGCAGCAGTTGTACTAGTCCTAATATTATTTAAGTATCTTAAGAATGTCTCTTTTTGATAAACTTTCAAGGGTAGAGATAGTATAACAAATATATATATTTATTTATACAGTGCTTTGAAAAAACTATTCATACCCCTTGAAATTTTGCACATTTTGTCATGTTACAACCAAAAACGTAAGTGTATTTTATTGGGATTTTATGTGATAGACCAACACAAAGTGGCACATAATTGTAAAGTGGAAGGAAAATGATAAATGGTTTTCAAAATGTTTTACAAATAAATATGTGAAAAGTGTGGCGTGCATTTGTATTCAGCCCAGTGGCGGCTGGTGAAGTTTTAGGATGGGGCGGCGCCAGGCCCCGCCCTTCCTTTTTGACCCCTCCTACTTCTTATAAGCACCTCCCCTTAGAGAATCCACCCACTCCGTCCCCTGTAGTCCACATATTGTGTCAGGAGTACACAGCTCAGCATCACAGGATACTGTACACAGCTCAGTATCACAGGACACAGTATACAGCTCAGCATCACAGGACACAGTATACAGCTCAGTATCACAGGTGGGGGTAAATTGCAGCCAATATCACAGGGGGGGGTAAATTGCGGCCAATATCACAGGTGGGGGTAAATTGCAGCCAGTATCACAGGTGGGGGCACTTATGCAGCCAATAACACAGGTGGGGCACTTATGGAGCGAGTGACACAGGTGGGGGTAAATTGCAGCCAGTATCAGAGGTGGGGGCACTTATACAGCCAATAACACAGATGAGGGCACTTATGCAGCCAGTGACACAGGTGTGGGCAGTTATGCAGCCAGTGACACAGGTGGGGGCAGTTATGCAGCCAGTATCACAGGTGGGGGCAGTTATGCAGCCAGTGACACAGGTGGGGGCAGTTATGCAGCCATCATTGGGTGGTCACCAGGCAGTCAGGGTCTCTGTGGAGCTGGAGTCATGTCTGCTGCCACAGTGGCTTGCCCCCGGCCACCGCATCCAATCACACTAAGCCGGAGGCTCAGGACAGCCAATCAGGCTATGTGAGTGCGGCTGTTCAGCGCACCCACATAGCTTTTAATGGCTGACCAATAGGCTCACTACTTGACTGAGGAGCCGAAAAAAAAGTCAATGTACCGGCACCACCTGCAGGGTCAATACTTTGTAGCTGATTCTATAATACAGTTTACCCAACTCTGACAGCAAGCACATCTATTTTTAAGGAAATATTTTATTTCTGCCACCCACAATTTGTCACAGAGTGGCAGCCAAGCTAATTATTGTCGTCTGGGTACCCAAGCCGAACCCACCCAGGGAAAAAAATTATCTACAGCCCTGCTGGGCATGGTGGGTGTAATGCAAGTTGAAAACATGGGCGCCAGTCACTTTTTGAATGCAACAAAAGAGATTTATGGCCACAGGTGTGGGCAGTTATGCAGCCAGTGACACAGGTGGGGGCAGTTATGCAGCCAGTATCACAGGTGGGGGCAGTTATGCAGCCAGTGACACAGGTGGGGGCAGTTATGCAGCCATCATTGGGTGGTCACCAGGCAGTCAGGGTCTCTGTGGAGCTGGAGTCATGTCTGCTGCCACAGTGGCTTGCCCCCGGCCACCGCATCCAATCACACTAAGCCGGAGGCTCAGGACAGCCAATCAGGCTATGTGAGTGCGGCTGTTCAGCGCACCCACATAGCTTTTAATGGCTGACCAATAGGCTCACTACTTGACTGAGGAGCCGAAAAAAAAAGTCAATGTACCGGCACCACCTGCAGGGTCAATACTTTGTAGAACCACCCTTTCACTGCAATAACAGCTGCAAGTCTTTTTGGGTATGTCACTACCAGCTTTGCGTATCTAGAGAGCAGTGGTGGCTCAAGCATAGAGGGCTCACGGGCACCGCCCCCCTATCCATACATCTGGCCCCCTGATCTACATATCAGGGCGTCAGACTATGGATTCCAATGGGGGGAGTGTTTTTTTGAAGCACGTGATTAGAGCCAGAGTCTCTAATAGGCTTCAAAAAAGGGTGGGCTCCGAGCTCAGAACACTGCACCCCCGATCCCACCCAGTTGTGTGATGATAGCGAATACATTTTCACTATTTTCACACTAAAGTTCCTCCCTGCCAATCAAGAGGCAGGTTGTGATACCTGTTTCCCTATTGGCCAAAGCATCAGGCGATCCTATTGGATGCCTAGTGCTTAGGAGGAACAGAGAGGAGACACACGGCGGGAGGAAGCCGCGGTAGGAGCGGACACCGGAGTTGCTGTCCGCACCCTGGGAGAGGAGGAGAGGACTCTAGATCGTAGGTGCCACCCGGGGGGGTGGGGGGGTGTCAGTGCAGCGCCACTGGCCTCCCTGAGGGGGGGTAGTTTCAGAGCTGCATTGCAGGTAGCCCGGAGGGGTGCTGTCAGTGCCGTGCCGTGGGCCGTCCGGAAGGGGGAAGTGTGTGTTTGCCGCCACCCCAAAAGAAAAACCCACCAACCGCCACTGCTAGAGAGTGTATGTGAATAGCAATTTCCAAGTCTTGTCACAGATTCTTGAATGGATTTAGGTCTGGGCTTTGACTGGGCCATTCTAACACATGAATATGCTTTGGTATAAACCATTCCATTGTAGCTCTAGTTGTATGTTTAGGATCGTTGTCCTGCTGGAAGGTGAACCACCGCCCCAGTCTCAAGTCTTTTGCAGACTGTAACAAGTTTTATTCGAAGATTATCCTGCATTTGGCTCCACCCATCTTCCCATAAACTCTGACCAGCTTCCCTGTCCCTGCTGAAGAAAAGCATCCCCACAACATGATGCTACCACTACCATGTTTCATGGTGGGGATGGTGTGTTCAGGATGATGTGCAGTGCTAGTTTTCCGCCACACATAGCGTTTTGCTTTTAGGCCAAAAAGTCCAATGACCAGAGCACCTTCTTCCAGATGTTTTCTGTGTCCCCCACATGGCTTCCCACAAAATGAACATATGACTTTTTATGGCTTTCTTTAACCACTTCAGCCCCGGAAGGATTTCCCACTTTAATACCAGAGCACTTTTTGGGATTCGGCACTGCGTCATTTTAACTGACAATTGCGTGGTCATGCGACTTGTACCCAAACGAAATTTGCGTCCTTTTTTTCCCACAAATAGAGCTTTCTTTTGATGGTATTTGATCACCGCTGCGTCATTTCTGATCGCCGCTATAAACAAAAAAAAGAGCGACAATTTTGAAAAAAAAAACTGTTTTTCTTACTTTTTGCTAAAATGCAAATCTAAAAAAAATCCAAAAAAACATTTTTTTTCATTGGTTTTGGCCGATTTATATTTTTCCTCATATTTTTGGTTAAAAAAAATCACAATCTGCGTTTATTGATTGGTTTGCGCAAAAGGTGCCGCGTTTACGGATGCTGAGAATTCATTTCTGGGGTTTTTCTTTTTCTTTTATTTTTTACTAGTAATGGCGGCGATCTGCACTTTTTAGCGGTACTGCGATATTGCGACAGACATGTCGGACCATTTTGACACTTTTTTGGGACCATTGGCATTTATACAGTGATCAGTGCTATGAAAATACACTGATTACTGTGTAAATGCCATTGGCAGTGAAGGGGTTAACCTGCAGGGGGCGCTCTAAGGGTTAACTGTGTTCTAACTGCATTAGTGTTTGACTGGCCGGGGGAGGGGAGTGATCACGGCTTCCATATAGAGGAAGGCTGTGATCACAGCCCTTCCCCCTCTCACAGAACAGAGATCCGTGTTTACATGCACGGATCTCCGTTCTTTCACTGCGGGGGGGGGGGGCATCGCGGGTAGCTGGCGGAGATCTAGTCCACCCTACCCGCTCCCTGGCCCCCCCGGACACAGTGAGCGTGCCTCCAGTGCACGATCTCGCAGCCGCCGTCATATGACGGCGATTTGCCTAATAGAGCCACCTTGTCGCTGTCAACCTGCGGTTGGCTGTCGGCAAGTGGTTAAATGATGGCTTTCTTCTTGCCAATCTTCTATAAGGTGTACATGACTATTAGTTGTCCTGTGGACAGATTCTCCCACATGAGCTGTGGATCTCTGCAGCTCCTCCAGAGTTACCATGGGCCTCTTGGCTGCTTCACTGATTAATGCTCTCCTTGCCTGGCCTGTCAGTTTAGGTCAGTTTTATGTCTTGGTAGGTTTGCAGTTGTGCCATACTCTTTCCATTTTCGGATGATGGATTGAACAGTGCTGTGTAGGATGTTCAAAGATGTTATCCCTGACCTGTCTGGTGTGTCCCTTGGCCCTTATGATGCTGTTTGTTCACTAAGGTCCTCTAACAAACCTCTGAGGGCTTCACAGAACAGCTGTATTTATACTGAGATGAAATTACACACATGTGGACTCTATTTACTAATTAGGTGACTTCTGAAGGCAATTGGTTCCACTAGATTTTAGTTAGATGTATCAGGGGGCTGAATACAAATGCACACCACACTTTTCAGATATTTATTTGTAAAAAAATAAAAAAGATCATTCATCATTTTCCTTCCACTTCACAATCATGTGTCACATTGTGTTGGTCTATCACATAACATCTCAATAAAATACATTTACGTTTTTGGTTGTAACATGACAAAATGTAGAAAATGGAGAGGGGTATGAATACTTTTTCAAGGCACTGAATATATTGTAACACTAAATTGAGTACACCCCTGACATTTTTGTAAATATTTTATTATATCTTTTCATGGACAAAACTGAAGAAGTGACAGTACAATGTAAAGTAGTGAATTCACAGCTTGTATAATTGTGTAAATTTGCTGTCCTCTCAAAATAACTCAACACAAAGACATTAATGTCTAAACTGCTGGCTACAAAAGTGAGTACACCACTAAGTGAAAATGACTAAATTGGGCCCAATTAGCCATTTTCCTCCCTGGTGTCATGTGACTCATTAGTGTCCCAATGTCTCAGGTCTGAATGGGGAGCAGGTGTGTTAAATTTGTTATCGCTCTCACTCTCTCATACTGGTCACTGGAAGTCTAACATGGCACCTCATGGCAAAAAACTCTCTGAGGATCTGAAAAAAAAAAATGTTGCTCTACATAAAGATGGCCTAGACTATAAGAAGATTGCCAAGACCCTGAAACTGAACTGCAGCATGGTGGCCAAGACCATACAGCGGTTTAACAGGACAGGTTCCACTCAGAACAGGCCTCACCTTGGTTGACCAAAGAAGTTGAGTGCACGTGCACAGCGTCATATCCAGAGGTTGTCTTTGGGAAATAGACCTCCTGCCAGCATTGTGAGGTTGAAGGGGTAGGGCAGGGGTCCACCTGTCAGTGCTCAGACAATACGCCACACACTACATCAAATTGGTCTGCATGGCTGTCGTCTCAGAAGGAAGCCTCTTCTAAAGATGATGCACAAGAAAGCCTGCAAACAGTTTGTTGAGGACAAGCAGACTAAGGACATGGATTATTCAAACTTATTTGGTTATTTGATAAACTTATTTGGTTTAGATGGTGTCAAGCGTGTGTGGCAGCAACCAGGAGAGGAGTACAAAGACAAGTGTGTCTTGCATACAGTCAAGCATGGTGGTGGGAGTGTCATGGTCTGGGGATGCATGAGTGCTGCCAGCACTGGGGACCTACGGTTCATTGAGGGAACCATGAATGCAACATGTACTGTGATATGCTGAAGCAGAGCATGATCCCCTCCCTTCGGACACTGAGCCGCACAGCAGTACTCCAACATGATAACGACCCCAAACACACCTCCAAGACAACCACTGCCTTGCTAAAGAAGCTGAGGGTAAAGATGATGGACTGGCCAAACATGTCTTCAGACCTAAACTCTATTGAGCATCTGTGGGCCATCCTCAAATGGAAGATGGAGGAGCGCAAGGTCTCTAACATCCACCTGCTCCCTGGTGTCGTCATGGAGGAGTGGAAGAGGACTCCAGTGGCAACCTGTGAAGCTCTGGTGAACTCCGGGCCCAAGAAGGTTAAGGCAGTGCTAGAAAATAATGGTGGCCACACAAAATATTGACACTTTGGGCCCAGTTTAGACATTTTCACTTAGGGGTATACTCACTTTTGTTGCCAGCGGTTTAGACATTAATGGCTGTGTGTTAAGTTATTTTGAGGGGACAGCAAATTTACACTGTTATAAAAGCTGTACACTCACTACTTTAAATCGTAGCAAAGTGTAATTTCTTCAGTGTTGTCACATGAAAAGATACAATAAAATATTTTAAAAAATGTGAGGGGTGTACTCACTTTTGTGAGATACTGTTGTCTCTTTTTTTATATCCAAAAGGGTTTATTTTGAATGAGAAGACAACTTTAATGTAGTTGACCCCGAACTTTATCCCGGACCCCGAACCCCATTGAAGTCAATGGGTACCCGAACTTTTCATCATAAAAATGGCTGTAACAAAGTCCTGGCAAGTGCTAGAGGACTGCAAAAATAAGTAAAATGGGGGTAAGAGTAGGGCTAGTGCCCTACAAAAAAATGGGGATAGGGAAAATAAAGTAAAATCAGATAAAAAAAAAGGGAAGGGGGGGTGGATGTGGAGTAGGAGCCTAGAGGTTGACGAGGCCGTGACCGTGGCAATGTAGGTGGAAGTGGCAATGGTGGAGGAGTAGGAGGGGGTAGCCAACACTGGTTTTTTTTTTTTTTCGTTTATAAATGAGGTAGCCCCCAAAATATTGAGGCATATTCAAAAAAACAAGTATACGAATGGCTGTGTGAGTCCGATCTAAATGTCTATTCTGCACAAGGTACAGACAAGTCTTGTGGGATCCATGCCCGGTTCATTTTAATAAATATTAGCTTGTCCACGTTGGCTGTGGACAGGCAGCTGCGCTTGTCTGTGATAACGTCCCCTGCCATGCTAAACACACGTTCCGACAATACACTGGCTGCAGGGCAGGCCAGCACCTCCAAGGCATAAACGGTGCTCTCAGGCCATGTGGCCAATTTGGAGACCCAGAAGTTGAATGGGGCAGACCCATCAGTCAGTACGTGTAAGCGTGTGCACACATACTCTTCCACCATGTTTCTGAAATGCTGCCTCCTGCTAAGACATTGTCTATCGGCTGGTGGTGCTGTTTGTTGTGGCGGGCTGCTGACAAAGCTTTGCCACATTTCGGCCATGCTAACCCTGCCTTCTGAGGTGCTGGCAGTGCCACAGCTGCGTTGGCGGTCTCTACTTCCTCCTCCTCTGCCTTCGCCTTGTGCTTCCACTGAGCCCCCGGTGTCATTTGGGAATGCCCTCAGCAGCGCCTCTACCAGCGTGCGCTTGTAGTCGTGCATCTTCCTCTCACGCTCCAGTGAGGGAATTAAGGACAGCACGTTGTCCTTGTAACGGGGATCCAGCAGGGTGGCCACCCAGTAATCGGCACAATGTGGGAAACTCGGCTGTCATAGCGCAGGCACTGCAGCATGTAGTCGGCCATGTGTGCCAGGCTGCCCAGAGGCAAAGACAAGCTGTCCTCTGTGGGAGGTATATCATCTGTGTCCTCCGTATCCCCCCAGCCACGCTCCAGTAATGCCCACGAGCTGTGTTGGGTGCCAGCCTGCTGCAGTTCCTCCTCCTCATGATCTTCCTCATCCTCCTCATCCTCCAGAACTGTGCCCTGGCTTGAATATTTTTGACCTGGCCTATGCTGGTGTAGGAACCCACCCTCCGAGCCACTTGCGAATGACTGGCCTGATAACCGTGGAAATGACCCCTCTTCCTCCTCCTCATCCTCTTGTGCCACATCCCCTTCCATCATGACCCGAAGTGTTTTTTCAAGGAGACATAGAAGTGGGATAGTAACGCTGAGAACAGCATCATCGGCACTGGCCATGTTGGTGGAGTACTCAAAACACCGCAATACGCTACACAGGTCTCGCATGGAGGCCCACTCGTTGGTGGTGAAGTGTTGCTGTTCTGCAGAGCGACTGACCCGTGCGTGCTGCAGCTGAAACTCCACTATTGCCTGCTGCTGCTCACACAGTCTCTCCAACATGTGCAAGGTGGAGTTCCACCTTGTGGGCACGTCGCATATGAGGCAGTGAGTGGGAAGGTCAAAGTTCCGCTGTAGCGCAGACAGACGAGCAGCAGCAGGGTGAGAACGCTGAAAGTGCGCACAGACGGCCGGCACTTTCTGCAGCAGCTCTGACATATCCGAGTAGTTTTTTAGAAAATTGTGCACCACCAAATTCAGCACATGCGCCAGGCAAGGGATGTGCGTCAAACGGGCTAGGCCCAGAGCTGCTACGAGATTTCGGCCATTGTCGCACACCACCAGGCCGGGCTTGAGGCTCAGTGGCAACAATCACTCATTGGTCTGTTGTTCAATGCCCATCCACAGCTCCTGCGCAGTGTGGGGTTTATCCCCCAAACATATCAGTTTTAAAACAGCCTGCTGTCATTTCCCCCTGGATGTGCTGATGTTGGTGATGAAGGTGTTACGCTGAGCGGATGAGGAAGTGGTCGAGGAGGAGGAAGCGCAGTAGGAGGAGGAGGCAACAGGAGGCAAAGAGAAATGCCCTGCAATCCTCGGTGGTGGAAGGACATGCGCCAAATGGCTCAGGTCCACCCGCCACTACATTTGCCCAGTGTGAAGTTAGTGAGATATAGCGTCCCTGCCCGTGCTTACTGGTCCAGGTATCAGTGGTTATGTGGACCTTGCCACAGATGGCGTTGCGCAGTGTACATTTGATCTTGTCCCCGACTTGTTTGTGCAGGGAAGGGATGGCTCGCCTGGAAAAGTAGTGGCGGCTGGGAACCACGTACTGTGGGACAGCCACCGCCATCAGGTTTTTGAAACTGTCCGTGTCCACCAAACGGAATGACAGCATTTCAAAGGCCAGGAATTTTGAAATGCTGGCATTCAGGGCCAGGGATCGCGGGTGGGTAGGGGGGTACTTCCTCTTTCTCTCCAGTATTTGGGAGATGGAGAGCTGTAAGCTTCCATGGGACCAAGGTGTGGAAATTCTTGGGGACGGTGGTGGACATGGTGGCGTTGCTGTCATATCGTCTGTTTGCTGGGTGGCAGGTGACACTTTCACGGTAGAAGTGGAGGAAGAGGCCGAGGCAGCAGCAGAAGAGGAAGCAGGAGGAGGCCGAGACCTTTCTTGGATTTTGAGGTAATTATTCCAATGCAGCTTGTGCCTTGAATTTAGATGCCAGATCATGCAGGTTGTGGTCAGCTTTAGAATATAAATGCCCTGGCTCAGGCTATCATTGTACAGCTTGCATACCACTCGTGTCTTGTCGTCAGCACATTGTCTGAAGAACTGCCACGCGGGGGAACGCCTTTGAGCTGCCTTTGGTGTGCTAGGTCCCTGGGTGCGGTGGGTAGTAGAAGGCATACTGTCTAGGAGACGCTCGCTCCGCTTTTGCGACCTGCTTCCTCTTTTGCTGTGCTGGTGCCTCTGTGCGACCACCACCTCTTCCTCCATACTGCACACGTCACTCACATGACCCTCAGTCCATGTGGGGTCTAGGACCTCATCATCCTCCTCCCCATCATCTTCCACCCACCCTTCACCACTGCCTTCCTTGTCAGTCTGCACACTGAGGAAAGCTGCAGCAGTTGGCACCTGTGTTTTGTCATCATCTAAGACGTGCTGCGCTGGTGTTTCCATGTCCTCATCCTGCAACAGAAGTGGTTGGGCATCGGTGCACTCAATGTCTTCCACTTCTGGGGCAGGGCTGTGTGCATGGCCCAAGGAAAGCACACCAGGAGAGTCATCAAAAAGCATAAGAGCCTCTTGCATGACTTGGGGCTCAGACAGCTTGGCTGATTTACAAGGGGCTGAGGTGAAAGACAGATGGCCATGGGGTTCAGGTGCCAACTCTGAGCATTCATCAAGAGACCGGGTGGAAGACAATGTGAAGGAACTGGAGGCATTGTCAGTCAGTCAATCTATTATCACCTGTACTTGTTCTGGCCTCACCATTCGTTGAGCGGCATTCGGGCCTACCATATAACGTTGAAGGTTCTGTCGGCTACTCGCACCTGAGGAAGGTGTTTCACTTGTGCGTGTAGCTGGCACAGATCGACCACGTCCTCTCCTTCCAACAGGAGCTTCACCAACACCACCAACACCAGCAGCACCAGCAGCACCACGACCATGTCCCTTATTTGACGATCTCCTCATTCTGCCTGCAAATGTACTATGTAGCACTATTTATTAATACAAAAATATGAATAATAAATTCTTCTTTTTTTTTCGGAAAACAGCATCGTAGATGCACTTTTTATTTTTGTGCAAGAAATGCACCACTCACACCAACAGCAGGAACCTCTCCCTATAGAACTAGGAGATGATTATAGAACAATAATCTGTCCCTCACAGGAGCAGCAGAAACCTCTCCCTATAGAACTAGGAGATGATTTTAGAACAATAATCTTTCCTTTACAGGAGCAGCAGGAACCTCTCCCTATAGCACTAGGAGATGATTTTAGAACAATAATCTGTCCCTCACAGCACCAGCAGGAACTCTCTCCCTATAGCACTAGGATATGATTTTAGAACAATAATCTGTCCCTTACAGGAGCAGCAGGAACCTCTCCCTATATCACTAAGAGATGATTTTAGAACAATAATCTGTCCCTCACAGGAGCAGCAGGAACCTCTCCCTATAGAACTAGGAGATGATTTTAGAACAATAATCTGTCCCTTACAGCACCAGCAGGAACCTCTCCCTATAGCACTAGGAGACGATTGTAGAACAATAATCTGTCCCTTACAGGAGCAGCAGGAACCTCTCCCTATATCACTAGGAGATGATTTTAGAA
>BLSH010239045.1:120012-131272 GCA_018402905.1 Glandirana rugosa
GAATCAATAGGTGAGGTGGTTGAGAATACGTACAACACCGAGTTATCGTACCGGTTGTCGTCTTTTTTTCCTGTTCGCACTGGGCGGACGTCTCATACAGGCGGTGGTGGTGAAAAGTGACTTCTGTGTCTCCGACGAACGGGAGAAAATCACCATACCCTCTCAGACGGAGAGGAAACACCAGAAGGACTGTACTACCCCTAACAAAAATTGTGACGTGATACGACATAATATATGGCATGTGGGGGCTTACGTGACTATATGTCCCTCACGTCTTAATAATCCGTTCAACATAAAAACTCCTTATTAAAATAATAACTTGTTGTTGGTACAAGAGTTTTTGGAATCATTGAGAACATGGTTGTTGTTCAATAATAAAATTATTCCTCAAAAATACAACTTGCCTAATAATTCTGCACTCCCTGTATATCAGTGCATTCGGGGGTGTACGGTATATAATACAGCATAGTGCAGTGTTAAAAACAATCCCCATCATGTCAGGAAGACCACAAAGGAGAGGCAGACTCTCCCATACCACTAAAAGAGGGCAAGCAGCCTCTGTGTCTTCAGTGAAAAGTGGTGGTGGCGGACATACTCTGCAGGCGGGTCACGCTTGTCCTTTTTTTCTGCTGTTGGCCATGCTATTGAGCCACAACATGCATAAGAGTTGGTGGAGTGGATAACTAAGCTGTCCTCATCCTCTGTCACCCAGGCTCATACAAGTTTGCCTTCCAACGCAGCTGGCAAAGCGGCCTATTCCACCGGATCCTTGTCCAGTTACTCCTTCTGAAGTCCCACCATCATGCATGGAGGAGTCACCAGAGTTATTTGACCATAGTGTCGGTTACATGCTGATGGAGGATGCACAGCAATTTGAAGGCTTCGATGTTGGTTCCCAGGTTGAGGTAGGGAGTAGCATGAGCCTAGAGACAGGGGTGCCACAGAAGGACAAGAAACTAGCAGTCATGTTCCCCCAGCTGCATCATACTGCCAAGTTTGCTCCAGTGATGAGGAGGGAGGGGAAGTGAGGAGACACAACTCCAATGAGGCAGGATGTCCTCCAGGGGCCAGCTTAAGGGCAGCCACCCAATTGCTCAGACCACAGAGCTCCACAGGTGCAGGGCGCTGCTGGCTCCCCGCTGACTTTCAAAAGTTCTTTGGTGTGGGCGTTTTTCAACACATGTGCAGTATATTGCACCGTTGACATTTGCAATCTATATCTGAAGTGAGTCAAGCACGGCCAGAACTCCAGCCGCTTAGGCACTACTGTCTTGACAAGACATATGACGACCAGCCATGCAGTGCTTTGGCAACAGCACCTGAAAAATCCACACCAGAAAACAAGGCGGACTTCTCCTTGCTCCTCATCTGAGATCTCAACCCCTACTATACCTCCAGCCCTCTCCAAAACCTGCACTGAGAGGAATGAAGGTCTAGCAAAGCTTGCCACAAGTACTTGTAGACAATCTGCTAGCAGTACACCACCGGGTGAATACAGCAGGCAAATAGCCCTGCCCCAGTTGCTGAACCAGAGAAAAAAAATACTGTACCAGGCATCCACATGCTAAGTGTCTTAATGGTAGCTTGGCCAAATTGCTAGCACTCCAACTGCTGCCTTTTGAGCTGATAGACTCGGACCCCTTCCGTAAATTTGTAAAATGTGCTGTCCCACAGTGGCAGGTTCCCAAAAGAAATTTATTTTCACTTAAGGCCATTCCAGCTCTCTACCGTCATGTGGAAGGCAATGTTTTGGCCTTGTTGGACAGGGCGGTCAGCAGCAGGGTTCATATTACCACTGACTCATGGTCCAGCAGGCACGGTCAGGCATGTATCCTTACCTTCACGACGCACTCGGTAACTCTACTGGCAGCTGGAAAGGATGCAGCACAGGGTTCAGTATTGGAGCTAGTTCCGCTGCCATGCCTCCAAAAAGCTGGTTGTGATTTTGCCACATCAGCTTCCTCCGCCCTCTCCTCTTCTTCTACCTCTATGGCCTCTTCTGCAGAATTGTCCTCTGAACCTGCAGTGCTCCCTAAGCTTTCAAGGGGCTACGCAAGCAGTCAGGATAAAAAATGCCATGCAGTGCTTGAATTAGTCTGTCTTGGGGACAGGAGCCACACTGGGGCAGAGATTCTGTCAGCTCTGTGGGGGCAGGCTCAGAGGTGGTTGATGCCACGGCAGCTTGAGCCAGGAATGGTTGTATGCGACAAGGGCACCAACCTTCTCTCTGCCGTCAGACAGGGACACTTGACACACGTTCCATGCTTGGCACACGTCTTGAATTGGGTGGTTTCTTGACCAGGTACCCAGGCTTACCAGATATCCTGAGGCAGGCCAAAAAAGTATCGTCATTTCCGGCGTTCATACAATGCCAGTGCCCAACTGGCTGACATTCAGTGGGAATCATTTGTGACATGCCCACCAGGGGGAACTCAACATTGGCAATGCTGCAGCAACTGCACGCACAGCAGAGGGCCAACAATGAGTACCTCTGTGAGCATGGCACCAGGACAGGCTCAGGGGAGCTTGGCTTCTTTTCGCCATGTCAGTGGCTACTGATCAAGGATGCATGCACTGTCTTGTCCCCATTTGAGGAGGCCACAAGGAGGGTGAGCAGCGACAATGCATCCATCATTGACACTGTCCCTCTAATATTCCTTCTGGAGCACACGCTTTGTGGAATCATGGACAGGGCACTTGAGGCAGAACAGCGGGAGGAAGAGGAGGACTTACTTTCCTCTCAAGGCCCCCTTTATCCAGAGAGCATTCCTGCAGAGCCGCCAAACACACAGGAGGAGGAGGAAGAGGAAGATTGTGTCAGTATGGATGTGGAAGAAAACATGCAGCATTCTTCAAGGGATCGTGGTTTTCAGTCCCCAGAAACCCAAGGAGTTGTACATGGCAGGGAAGAGGTAGTTCCTGATAATGTCATCCTCAGTAACCCAGAAGACACTCAAGCCTCCTCAAACTTATGCTGCATGGGCTCTCTGATTCTGAAAAGCCTGTGAAAAGATCCTAGGATTCGTGGTATCAAGGAGAGGGATCATTACTGGCTGGCAACCCTTCTTGATCCACGTTACAAGGGTAAGGTTGCAGAGCTCATCCTGCCTGCGCAGAGGGATCAGAGGATGAAACATCTTCAGGATAACTTGAAGAAAAGTTTGTGCAACACCTTTCCAGACCCTGGGAGGTTACCATGTCCTGGTGCTGGACAATGTGTTTCTGAAGCTTCAGTCGTTCAGAGGCAGAGCAGTGGAGAAGGGGGTCGGCTGACCGATGCCTTTAAAAAAAAATTTCAGTCCTCAGCACCCAGGCCTGATAGGTTCAAGCAACCATTGTCGGCGTTTGCATTATATGGTGCAGGAATATCTAGGGGCAAGAGCAGATTTGGAGACCTTTCCAACTGAATATCCACTGAGTTACTGGGTCTTGAGGATGGACCACTGGCCGGAACTTGCTGAATAAGCAATTGAGCTACTTGCCTGTCCTGCATCCAGCATGCTTTCTAAACGGACATTCAGTGCTGGTGGAGGGTTCTTAACCGATCAAAGATCTGTCCACAGACTCGGTTGATAGGCTCACATTTATAAAATGTCCTGGATCAGCAGCTATCAAGCCCCTGATGCTGATGCAACTGATTAAATTTACTAGGGACCTAGGATCCCTTTAGGACTGCCACTGCTCCTATTCCTCCTGTCCATAATCTAGAACAATATTTTGTATTAAGGGCACCACCAACACCCAAGGCCCAATTTTTCTGCACCTGGTTTACAGGGGCATGCCATAACATTTTTTAAACTAATTTACAACAGCAGAGCCCGTTCCTGTGCTCAACAAGAGTAACTGCAAAGGGGTTACAGTGTTCTGGCACCGCCAACACCCAAGGCCCAATTTTTCAGCATCTGTTTGACTGGGGCATGTCATCACAAATTTTAAAACATATTACAACAGCAGGGCCTGTTCCTGCGCCCAACAAGAGTAACTGCAAGGGGTTACAGTGTTCTGGCACTATCCAAAAATAGTATAATAATTGCTGCACCAAATCTTCACCCTAAAAACATACCAAAAATGAGCAGCCAGCACAATGCACAATTGAACACAATGCAATTCACAGAAAACAGAATAAAAGGTGCCACGCTAACACAATGTCCACATGTGCTAAAATAATGAATATTCAAACACTGCATATATAGTTCTTAAATCCAATCCTAGTTCCAGATATAAATTTAAATTTCCTAAGTGGTAGATTCATGTGGCGCCTAGGGGTTAATCCTCTGCATTGTGTATGAAGGCTGTTTGATCCTGTCTTCTCTGATTTTCCTCTTCTTTAACTCACTCCAACCCATCGAGACTGGTGGAATGTCTGCAGAAACCATCAGGATAGGAAGAAATGGCCATTCACGGGACTGCAAGATGTCTTTAGAAAACTGCTGTGGGTATGCCGTCTCCTCAGCCCTCACTCTCCTCCTTTATAACAATACCGTCCTATAATCCCTCAATGTAACCCTCTGCTGTTTCCTTTCAGTAACTCACTGACACGACACCGCCAGTGTTCTGTCACTGCCAACACCCAATTTTTGGCACCTGTTTGAATGGGCCATGCCATCATAATTTTTAAAATAATTTACAACAGCAGGGCCCATTCCTGTGCCCAACAATAGTAACTTCAAGGGATTACAGTGTTCTGGCACCGCCAACACCCAAGGCCCAATTTTTCGGCACCTGTTTGACTGGGACATGTCACCACAATTTTTAACCACTTGCCGACTGCCAACCGCAGGTTGACGGCGACAAGGTGGTTCGATATCACAAACCGCCGTCATATGACGGCGGCCTGCGAGATCGTGCACTGTGAGCGCGCGCGCGCCGCCGGAGGCGCGCTCACTGTGTCCGGGGGGGCCAGGGAGCGGGTACGGCGGACTCAATCTCCGCCGGCTACCCGCGATGCCCCCCAGAGTGAAAGAACGGAGGTCCGTGCATGTAAACGCGGATCTCCGTTCTGTGAGATGGGGAAAGGCTGTGATCACAGTCTTCCTCTATATGGCAGCTGTGATCACTCCCCTTCCCCTGCTAGGACAGCCCACACACAGTTAGAACACACCCAGGGAACACAGTTAACCCTTAGAGCGCCCCCCAGGTTAACCCCTTCACTGCCAATGGCATTTACACAGTAATCAGTGCATTTTGATAGCACTGATCGCTGTATAAATGTCAATGGTCCCAAAAAAGTGTCAACATGGTCCGACATGTCCGCCGCAATATTGCAGTACCACTAAAAATTGCAGATCACCTCCATTACTAGTAAAAAAAATAAAAACCCCAAAAATGAATTCTCATCATCCGTAAATGCGGCAACTTTTGCGCAAACCAATCAATAAACGCCGATTGCGATTTTTTTTTATTACAAACATGAGGAAGAATATAACATCGGCCAAAACCAATGAAAAAATGTTTTTTTATTTTTTTTATTTTTTGGATTTGTATTTTAAAAAAAAGTAAGAAATTAGTTTTTCTTTTTGCAAAATTGTTGCTATTCTTTTGTTTATAGCGGCGATCAGAAATGACGCAGCGGTGATCAAATACCACCAAAAGAAAGCTCTATTTGTGGGAAAAAAAGGACGCAAATTTTGTTTGGGTACAACGCCACACGACTGTGCAATTGTCAGTTAAAGCGACGCAATGCCGAATTGCAAAAAGTGCTCTGGTCCTAAAGTGTGAAATCCTTCTGGGGCTGAAGTGGTTAAACTAATTTACAACAGCAGGGTCCGTTCCTGTGCCCAACAAGAGTAACTGCAAGGGGTTACAGTGTTCTGTCACTGCCAACACCCAAGGCCCAATTTTTGGCACCTGTCTGACTGAGCCATGTCATCACAATTTTTAACCACTTCAGATCTGCGCAATTGCCAAAGTACGGCTCCAGCGCGGATCTGAAATGCCGGGAGGACGTCCATGGACGTCCTCCACTGCGCACACTCCTGCGCGCCCCCTGGCGGCAGCGGCGGCACGCGCGAGCGTGCCCATGGGTCGGGCGGACTCGATGTCCGCCCGAGACCCGCCGATCACTTTTAGGAGCCTCAGAACGGGGAACCGCCGTTGTAAACACGGCGGTTCCCCGTTCTGTGACAGGGGACATAGCAGATCTACTGATCCCTGTCACTGGGATCAGTTAGATCTGTTATGTCCCGGCCAGCCCTGCCCCCCCACAGTTAGAACACAGCCAGGGAACATATTTAACCCCTTCACTGCCCCCTGCAGGTTAACCCCTTCACTGCCAATGACATTTATACAGTAATCAGTGGACATTTAAATTTCTGATCGCTGTATAAATGTCATTGGTCCCAAAAATGTGTAAAAAATGTCCGACATGTCCGCCCCAATATCGCAGTCCCAATAAAAATCGCAGATAGCCGCCATTACTAGTAAAAAAAAAAATAATAATAAAAATGCCAGAAATCAATTCCCAGTTTGTAGACGCGATAACTTTTGCGCAAACCAATCAATATACGCC
This sequence comes from Glandirana rugosa, assembly GCA_018402905.1. NCBI lineage: Eukaryota > Metazoa > Chordata > Amphibia > Anura > Ranidae > Glandirana > Glandirana rugosa. The sequence goes on from BLSH010239045.1 coordinate 126,521, forward strand.
GATTGTGATTTTTTTTTTTACCAAAAATATGTAGAAGAATATATATCGGCCAAAACTGATGAATAATTTTTTTAATGGATTTGTACTTTAGCAAAAAGTAAAAAATATTGTTCTTTTTTGCAAAATTGTCGCTCATTTTTTGTTTATAGCGGCGATCAGAAATGACGCAGAGGGGATCAAATACCACCAAAAGAAAGCTCTATTTGTGGGAAAAAAAGGACGCAAATTTTATTTGGGTACAACGTCGTACGACCGCGCAATTGTCATTCAAAATGCGACAGCGCTGAAAGCCAAAAATTGGTCTGGGCAGGAGGGGGGTTTAAGTGCCCGGTAAGGAAGGGGTTAAACTAATTTACAACAGCAGGGCCCATTCCTGCTCCCAATAAGAGTAACTGCAAGGGGTTACAGTGTTCTGGCACCACCAGCACCCAAGGCCCAATTTTTTGGCACCTGTTTGACTGGACCATGTCATCATCATTTTTAAACTAATTTACAACAGCAGGGCCCGCACTAAAAATAAAAAAAAATAAAAAACAGGTCCTTCCGGTCTGGTATGGATTTTAAGGTAACCCCGCGCCAAAATTTAAAAGAAAAATGATGTGGGGGTCCCCCAAAGTCTGTACCAGGCCCTTCAGGTCTGCGGGCGGGGGGCTTATCAGAATGTGTAAGCCCCCTTTAGTAAGGGGGCCCCCAGATCCCGACGCCCCCTATGTGAATGGGTAGGGGTACATTGTACCCCTACCCATTCACCAAAAAAGGAGTGTAGTGGTCCAAAAAAACAAGTGGCAGTTTATTGACAAGTTATTGTAAAATAACTTTTCTTCTTTCTTCCTCCATCTTCTGCTGCCCCGTTCCTTCTTCTGATCTTCTTTTGGTCTTCATCCTTCCTCTCTTTGTCTTCAATTTTCATCTTCTTCTTTCACCGCCCCCACTCCCGCTGCCACAGCCATGCAGTCCAGAGGCGTCTCCCAGAATGGGCGGTCTGCAGTCTGAAATTTATTTTATAGGTATGGGCCGGGCCACCCAGTGATGTAACCAAGTGACCCGGCCCCTTCTGATGTCATTCGCTGTCAGAGCGGGGTCGGGTCACCCATTTACGTCACCGGGTGGCCCGCCCCTTCTTATAAAAGAAATGTCAAGCTGAAGACCGCCCATTCTGGGAGACGCCTCTAGGCGGCACGACTGCAGCAGCGGGAGAGCAGCGGCAGTGAAAGAAGAAGATGAAGATTGAAGACAAAGAGAGGAAGGAAGAAGAAGCAGAAGACCAGAAGAAGGACTGGGGCAGTAGAAGATGGAGGAAGAAAGAAGAAGAGCTATTTTACACAATAAAGGACTTGTCAAAAACTGCATCTTGTTTTTTGTACCACTACACTCCTTTTTTGGTGAATGGGTAGGGGGGGAACCTGAAGGGCCTGGTATGGACTGGGGAGGGGCAGCGCAATGCTTTTTCAGTGATTTTATCTATATTGCCGGCAATACATTACAGCCGCGAGCGGTTTTAAATGACAGTTTTTCCTGTACAAATGTAATTTTGCTGCAGGCATGTTCTAAACAGCACATAGGTGCGCCCTTTTACAGGCTGACTAAGGGACCCCCCAGGCACAATATTCAATGGAATATTTCATTTTTATTGTTTCACTTTAAGCATTATTAGAATCAATACTCCTGAATCGATCAATTTTAAAACTTCTTTTGCATTGATACATGTCCCCTAGGGCAGTACCCGGGTCCCCATACATTTTTTTAGGGCAATAACTTGCATCCAAGCCTTTAAAACAAGCACTTTTGATTTTTCATGTTGCTCCTTTTAAAGTCCCATTTATTTTAATGGCGTTCGCACAAATTCTTAGCTTGTTCGCAAGTGCAAACCGGGGGGGGGGGGGTGTTCGGCCCATCCTTACTCTTTCCTACTTGCCCAAATGGGGACAAAACAGGATGCCCCTCACATTTGAAATTGTCAGGGCCTTCTCATTGCTTGATAAAAAAGAAAATATAATGCAGCATTACTTATGTCATCTATTATTATTTAGGAATGATGGTGACACCTTCCTATGATAAATACCCACTTCATCCTATGTGGCTATACCACAAATGATAGGTATAACATGTGGTAAAATATAACATACCCTCTGTAAATATTATAGTGATGACTTTTTAGGAATGATGATGGCACCCTCCTAGGAGAGATGCCAACTCAACCATATGTATAACATAAATAATAATACCAAAATCAAAAGCAAACTGGATAACCTAAAGGCTGGGGATTGCTGATAATGGTGACATCTTCTTACATAAGATATTAAAAAAGTTGTGTTGCAAATTAAACCTTAAAAACTGCTGTACATTTTAAACATATAAATGGCAATAAATAAACAAACTTCCCAAAATGGAAATGTGCAGTCTTTGCAGCTACTATGCTGCAAAATCAATACACACATATATAATGTACTCTTTAAATACAGTTCTCCTTTAAGACATGCTCTCTTATTCCATGCAATGGTGAATAAAATGACATATGGTTTTTTTTGGGAACTCACCTCATTGTTGACTGCTACCTATTAATTTATATTTATTTTGTGTTCACCAGTGTGTTTGCAAGGTAGTTTTCACTTTCGGATTACCTTCTCATTGCTGTCAACATTTTCACATGTAGTAAAATATGTTAAGTAGGGAAAAGCTTATAAGATAGTGGGGGATCTCCTTCTGTTGTGGTCAGTACCTCTGTATAATAGTTTGTTGGGATAAAAAGTAGATAATATGAGAAGGAGGAGAGGGGAAGTAGGCTAGGGAAATAGTAAGAAGTTAAGGGGGTCATTTACTATATTGCCTTTGCGCAAATTTTAAGGCGCAGAATCGCAAATTTGTGCTAATTAGCACGAAAATGGAATTCACTAAAGCCCTGAGGGAGAAAATAGTCCCAGAATCAAATTCACTATAGCACCCAAACAACAGTGACTGACTAAAAAACTAGTCATGGTAGAAGCAAGGGAATTGCACATGGAAATAATGTTTAGAGCATGATATGATCACCTAAATTGTTTTAAAAAATGTAGTATTCTTGTTTAATGATGATCTACTTTTAAATTGTTTAAAAAAGTGATGTGGCTTCCGGATCTGGCGCCGTATGGAACGGCAGCTTCCCAGCTAGCTCCCGCTGAGAGGCCCTCAAAAAACCCGCATATTAAAACATCCTTACACCGGGGATCACCCCCATTATTTTAGGCAGCTCCCTCCTAACGCTCCTAAGGCCACATGGAGAAATTCCTGGAAAAAAACGGACCGCGAGCGGCCCCATCTCCACCACGGCAGGCACCCAAAATTGAGGCCACGGCTTCGGCCTACAATCCCGGAGCTCAGCGCGGCGATTCTGCGGCCCTAAAAAGCTCACAAAGGGCTCACACTGACCCTCTATCACAACCTCTTCCCACCACACACTCAGAAGACCTGGGAATGGAGGTAGGAAAACCTGAACACACCCCAGCACAATTTAAAGGGGACGCGTCCACCGACCAAATCGCACGGGCGGTGGCCGCTCTCCTGGCCCCAACAATAGAAACCTCTGTTCAGTCTGCAATCAACAACAGCCTGGCCCAGTTCCAGAGAGTCATCAGCGAACACTCCGCCAGGCTTAATGAAGTCGAACAACGCGTCTCCAACGTGGAGGACGAACTCTACCAGATGCAAAACTCTGAACAATCTCAGGACAAATCGCTCCAACTCATCGCCCAGAAACTTGAAGATCTAGAAAATAGATCAAGACGGAACAACTTGCGTTTTGTCGGGGTCCCGGAATCGCTACAAACCCAAGGCCTATCTGACTTTTGCGCAAAGCGCATCCCCGAAGCCCTGGGCATCGCTTCACCTGTACTAGTGGAAAGAGCTCATCGCGTCGGCCCACGCAACGAAGATCATTCCTCCCCAAGACCTGTCATAGCTAGCTACTTAAACTATGCAGACAAATCCACCATTCTGCAAAGATTCCGCCAGACTAAATCCTTCCAGATAGATGGGACCAAGATTTTAGTCTTTGCTGACTACTCCATTGAAGTTTCAAAGAAGAGAAAAGCATTCCAAAGTGTCTGCTCTCAACTCTTTCAACGTAACATAAAGTTCACACTAGCGTATCCTGCAGTACTGCGCTTGAAAGCACCAAATGGTGATCAACTCACCTTCCATGACCCCGCAGAAGCGGATCACTTCATCCGGTCCCAGCATACCTCAGCGCATTCAACTCAAGCTGGCACCTCCCCAGCGGTCAGCCGCCCTCAAGTGCAGAGAAGCCCGAGGAAGGACTCCCCCAAGCGCATAAGATATTCCAACGACGGAAATCACCTTATACCTCCTAATCGCACCTATGCGTTAACCTTTTCCAAAGAGATGTGGTACTTGGGGGCTTCCAGGTGGCCGCTTCTGTCCTCGCACAGAGCTAAGACCAAGCAACTTCATCACGTTCATCTCCTCGGAACGTAACTATCAGTTGAAATGCCTTTTGCAGATTTAGTTAAACTACTAGACCTGTCCATTCTGGTGACGACACAACTTGCGAACCGCGCAGACCGGTAAACCAGTGTCACCACCAGTTTATACAGAGCTGATGTTAATGTTATTGTTATAACACTATATGTCTCTCTTTCTTCAAGGGTCACTTTTATGTTTTCGGAGCTCCCCGCAGGAGCGAACTGCAACATGTGCTGCTCCTCTTTCCCTCCATGCTTTCCTATTTCCATCGAAGCCATATTGGGTGTTCTCCCC
>BLSH010239045.1:135113-174785 GCA_018402905.1 Glandirana rugosa
CTACTACTTTACCGTTGTAACGTCCCTATTAAACTATAATTGACTGTCCTGGTTCTCAGTACCATATCGTTATGTTATGCCTTTCACTGTTATTATCTGTTCAACTCTTTATTATGAAAATATGCCATATCTGCTCTGAGTCGTTATCACGACTCAGAGCCTTGCAATATTCTACCTTTTTGTATGTACATCTTACTCAATAAAGTCTCTTGGAAATAAAAAAAAAAAAAGTGATGTATAACCTGAAATATCATTGAAAGTCTGAGAAGAGCCAAATTCCCCCTTGTATGTAATGTATCTTTCTCTCAAACAAATTATCCCTGCAATGTTGCCATTTCATCATCTAATTTGTTTTTAAGAATGTTACAATGTGCAATCTTCTCATGTTTTTCTCTGTCTTTTGCTTGTTGCTGTCCATCTCATAATCTTTTCCCAAACTTACACAGGTATCTTCACAAAGCACAAACAATACCATTGCTGTTGCAATAAAATCACTGTTCAACACTCCAAGCACCACCAAATAGCACAGAATAAACTCCAGACTCATGTAATTCCACCACCTATATATGCAAAGAAATGCAGTATATGTGTATTTATGTGTAGGAGGGTTGCAGACTGGTGGCTAACAGCTTAACACTTCTACCTAGGAACATAGAGGTTCTGGGTTTGTGTCCTGACTGAGCATATCACTTCATGTAGAGAGGTTTTCTATAAAAGGGAAAAAGGAAATAAATGGGGGAAAAAAATTGGGACTTTAAATGAAGCCATGGCCTGGTAAGGCCATCCACTTCGACCCCTGCCTTGTGAAGGAAACTAATTTTGCAATATTGCAAAATTTGGGGAGAGAGGAGTGGGACTTTAGTTGAAGCACATGAGGGATACACAATAGACTGATGGAGATTTTCACAGAAATTGAATTTGTGGATATGAATATACTGATGCATATAGTCACAAACATTACATGATAAAATAGTAGTCATAAACGACAGTACAAATTCATAACAATGGATACAAATGTGTTAAGCTCAGTACATTGCCCCCATCCATCAGGTGTTTAATATACAGACTGGTAAGAATATATACACAGACAGGTCTGAGTGGCCAAGGACCTCATTGTTCCTATTGAGGTTTGGTGTATAAAACGCAGAGATGGTTAAGCCCACGGCAGCTTTTAGCTCGACGTACGTTTCGTGGCTTGGAACCACTCGTCAGGAGCAGGCTCTTGGTGTATCTAAAAAAATGAATATAGGATCAGCAACTGACAATGTAAAAACATTGGGGGTATGAATCCCTCCACAAACTGTGCATGCAACTTACAATACCCATATGATGGTGATGCACCGTCAGAGCCAAGGGCCTGTCCAAGGCCATCAGGGCCGGAAGCTGTGGCAGGGGGCATGATGGCAGCAGCCCACAGTCGGCATCACCCCAGGTGGATGAGAGCGTCCTGGTGATATGAAGACCCATGGTTGAAGTATGGGATGATTGTGTGCTGTGGGAGAGTTGGATTAAATGAACAACTGTTGAGTGGGTGTGTGCTTGGGAGATCAAAAGGAAAAGAAGGAAGTGGAACTGAATCAAGGGAAGGGAGCTGAAGAGAAGACAAGATATGGAACAGAAACCTGTGAAGTGGAGAGCTGAATAGGATCCAAGAAACCAGATGAATGGAGGAGGGATTGAGAGAAAAAGGAGTGAAAGAAGGTGGGTATGGGCTAGGGAGGAAAAAAAGGATAGATGAAAGATAGATAGACCACCAGACCAATGGGTGATCAAATTAGAAAGTGACAGTAAAATAAATGTGAATGTTACCTATAAACGTGAGGCATGGTCATCCATGATAACACATGCATGCTGGTGTATTGTGTGCAGAACGCCAAGATCCACCAAGGGGGACGCCTAAATAGGCATCGCCAACTGCCCACCCACCAACGTCACGCACGCGGAAGCAAAGAGTCGGGCGGGGAGGCGCTGAATGGTGGACAGCCCGGCGCACAGCATCCCACCTGCCCACAGCGTCCGCGAGCATGGTTGACCCAGCTGGTACAGCATCACAATGAGGACGCCGAACAGACAGCATGGGTGACGTGGCGCCGATGCAGAGTGATGATGGACCCGCCCCCCCGTGCCACATCCGGTGCACAGAGGTGGAGGGAGCCGCCAGTGCGCATCGCAGCTCCCGGACCGACAAGATCCAAGGCGCACCCAAAGGCCCCAGCAGCTATTCTTACCAGTCTGTATATTAAACACCTGATGGATGGGGGCAATGTACTGAGCTTAACACATTTGTATCCATTGTTATGAATTTGTACTGTCGTTTATGACTGCTATTTTATCATGTAATGTTTGTGACTATATGCATCAGTATATTCATATCCACAAATTAAATTTCTGTGAACATCTCCATCAACGTCTATTGTGTATCTCTCATGTGCTTCAACTAAAGTCCCACTCCTCTCTCCCCACATTTTGCAATAATTAGTTTCCTTTAGAGAGGTTTTCTGTTCTCATAATGCATGTTCTTACCAAAATTATGTCTAAATGTAGTATTTATGTGTAGGAGGGTTCCACCACTATTGCAAATTGTGTCATATGTTTTCTATGGGCAAGGACTATAATCAGCCTTAACATCTCCCATCCAGCAATAATTGCAGCTTCTTACCAAGGCAAATGCCCCAAAATGAGAGATGTTCTATAGCAGAATGCTCACAGTACTGAGCCATAACAAACCTTCAAAACATATGGCGTATGCAAGAAACAGGTTGTTCAATGGTTGTCCAGCCTTCCACAGTACATCTGCATTGGTTCATTTATTGCACCCCTGAGACTTAGGACTGCTTGACATCACAGCAATGGATGCTCCATGAATGTGGCTAAGGGCTTAGCACTTCTGTTAAGCAAAGCCGGGGTTCATAGGTTCAAATCCTAAACATGCTACGTCATGTAGAAAGGCTGTCAGCTCTTCCTGTGTTGTTAAACATAACTCATGTCCTTCCCCACATTTTATATAAATGTAGAATTTATGTGGACGAGGGTTTCACCACCATTGCAAATCTTGCACAATCTGCGATCTTGCCAAAAGTATTGGGACACCTGCCTTTATACACACATGAACTTTAATAGCATCCCAATCTTAGTCTGTAGGGTTCAAATTTGATTTAGCCAAGCTATAGCAGTGCAGGGACCTTTTTTTCCCGCACCAGAATCAGATCACATGGGCGTTCTCACTCCTGCGATCCGATTCCTATCGGAACCCACAGTTAGCACTGCGATCTGTGAACCAATCTGAGGGCGCCATTAATATTGTACTGACACCCGCAGCGGTTCACAGAAAACAGTGTGCACTGCCTGCAGGAGAGATGTGATGCAGGAACCGGTGCTGAAATCGTGCTGGATCCTGCATCGCACCAATGTGAACCTGGGCATGACTTTACCATCATTTGCCACAATTTTTTGACGTGATTTTGATGTGACTTGAAGCAATAGCTGTGTAATTCTGAGGTCTATCGACCTCAAGTTGCTTCAAAGTCGGACTACTTTGAAGTCGCACAGATATGAATGGCGCTCATTGGAAATTGTCTTCAGGCCCCTTTCACACTTGTGTGACTTTTCCTGCAACTTGGGAATGCAAAGTCACATGACAAGCCATTCCCCATGATTTTCAATGAGTACCATTCATATCTGTGTGACTTCAAGTTGCAGTGACTTCAAAGTAGTCCCTGCACTACTTTGGTCCGACTTTGATGTGACTTGAGGTCCATAGACCTCAAGATTACACAGCTATTGCTTCAAGTCACATCAAAATCACTGCAAAACATTGCAGTAAAACATTGCTGCAGATCGCTGTAAAAACGCACATATTTCAAGTTGCACAAGTGTGAAAGAACAACCCCTGAAAAACAACCCCACACCATAATCTCTCCTCCTGATTGGGACCAGTGCACAAAGCAAGGCCCATAAAGACATGGATGAGTGAGTTTGGGGTGGAGGAACTTGACTGGACTGTACAGAGTCCTGACCTCAACCTGATAGAACACCTTTGGGATGAATTAGAGTGGAGACTGCGAGCCAGGCCTTCTCGTCCAACATCAGTGCCTGACCTCACAAAAGTGCTTTGGGAAGAATGGTCAAACATTCCCATAGACGCACTCCTAAACCTTGTGGACAGACTTCCCAGAAGAGTTGAAGCTGTTATAGCTGCAAAGGGTGGGCCAACTCAATATTGAACCCTACAGACTAGGACTGGGATGCCATTAAAGTCAATGTGCATGTAAAGGCAGGCATTTTGACAATATTGTGTGGGCTAACACATTTGCAAATTGTAAGTGTTCTTGTTTATCAGGTGCAATCACTTTGAGTTAGGCAAACATGAAGAGACAGATTGAATGACACTGGTGGGCGTGTACTTCCATTGGGCGTGTAGGTGTGCTAACAATACAACCTATGTTATATAATTTACTGCATTAGAGGAGGTTGGTTTGCTCTGCGAAGAGGCCGTGTTATTTGCTGGAGGAGTTGGGCTGATATTGTGCATAATGACAAACGCCCCACTTTGGCTGTTCGTGGAAATTCTTGTGCATTTTGTCCATCAAAAGTGTGGCTTTGCTGTCAATGCTGTGTATTGTTGCTGTCTGACCATGCATTCATGGTTTGGGAGTAGGGTTGCCACATCATCCCTTTAATCCAGGACACATATGAATTACCCAGGTTCTGATGCCAATTTAATGCAGATAAGGCACCAAATGAGTTTAATTACCGCCTTAATCAGCCACAGAACCTGTGTAAGTAATATGTGTCCTGGATTAAAGGGATGATGTGGCGACCCTATTTGGGAGCATCTGCTGACCTTCTACTCTTTGCTCTCATTGCTTAATCATGTACACAGAAATGCATCTTCCAGCAGAACCGTCACCAATGTATGTGTGTGGAATGTGGGGCGGCGGTTGGTCATGTTTGGAATATGCGTCTTTTTAATTTGTATTTTTTTTTAAGAATGACTGACTGTTTTTTTTGTAATTTGGTATAATCTTGCAGCTAAACATTTGTTGGTGGTTGGTGTCTGTTGAGAGTAGTTGTACTATGAAATGTGTAGCCTGCTAAACACTGTGAAATTAAAGCTATGTCCACTATAAGGCTTGGAAAAATTTTAGATTGTAAGCTCCTATGAGCAGGGCCATTAGATCCCAATTGCTAAATGTTTGTCTAAATGTACTACCTAATATACTAATGCCACTAAATTAATGTACATAATTGTGTTGCTGCTGTGCACATAAAGTAAATTTTGGAGCAATTTTTTTAAAAATTTATTTTGGAGGGAGCTGGGTTTGAGGAAGTGAACCATCTTGCTAATGCCAAATTATGTGAAGGTGTAATCGTGGATTAAAAAAAAAACCTAACCTCTTCAGCACACCTGCAAGTAAATGATAAAGGTTGTTTAAGTGGAGTCTTTTCTTTTAACAGGTCTGGAGAATTGCAGGTAAGTGCAGGTTCAGACTGCACTGTGCAAGTTTGCGTCTGATTCACAGCGCAGGACTAGTCACATGCGCTGTCCATGCGATTTCAGCCATACAGATAGGATGGCTGAATTTGCATTGCATTTGGACCAAACTCGCACAGGACCTTTTTTTTCTTTTGGTCCACACCAGAATTGGATTGCATGGGTGTTCATGCCATCCCATGTCCATGGGATTAATGTCTGAACTGTTAGTTTGCACTGTGATATGTGAGCTGAAATGGGGGTGTTATTAACAATGTATTGACGCTCCCAGCAGGTCACACATGGCAGTGTGAAATGCGTTGCAGGAACCTGCAGTGGATTTGCAGGGTTCCTGCATTGCACAAGTGTGAACCGGCACTCATAATGAATTTAGCTGGTGAATAGGCAATGTTGTATGTCTCAAACTGAGCCTTTGTCATTCACCTGCCTATTACTAAAAAAAAAAAATTGTGATTGTGTTCAAATATTAGCAAGCAGGTGTGGCTTTGTCCTCTGACCTGGGAATGCCATTGTGTTCACCCGGAAGTGCCTTGTGGTCTCTATATAGGTGGATAAAGCAAGGTTCCATTTCAGCAAAGAGGTGCTACTCATTTGATGGGTAAGTGTAGGAAATATACTTGTGCTTACACCATGTTGGTGAGAATGCGGTAGCTATATTTGGTGGGGATGGGGTTAATTTATTAGTTCTTGTGGGATTACCACACATTCCCTTCCTGCCAGGGCAGCCATCATACATTTTGGGGCTTCTTAAAAGGCTTTAGAGCCTTCCCCCTTCTGACCACCAACATTCCCCAGGGCCTTCCCATTGGGCCATTCCACCACATTCACCCACTGGTCAGTGGTGTACACATGTCGCAGCCCCAGAAGGAATTATACACCCTGTCACACTTACCGGGTGTAGCCTGCTAAGCATGACCCATTCAAGTGAAGTGTGGGATCCAAGGGGGTTCAAAAAACAATGCAGAGGCAGCACAGTCTCACCCAATGCTTGCAATAAGACCTCATGCTGAACCATAGATGCTGGAGGTCCCAAACCTGTCCCAGTTGTTTCGTTGTGACTAAAGTTTGAATTTTTATTGGCTATGGTTTGGGAGAACGGTGTCCCCAAACTGGATGTCCCCCTCCCATAGACTCCAATGTTAAAGACTGCTAAAGACTTTGTTGTAAGGGCCCCTTGAGACCCTTACAACAGTACTGTCTGTACCCCCCTGATGCCAGCCCTGCTTAATGCCCATGCACACACATCACTTCCTGGTTACAGGCACATTACAGTTCCTGCATGTATTCTGCTGATGTAAATCAGTAAAGAGAGTGTGTGTGTGTGTATATATATATATAATATATAAATGAAAGAGCTGCTTTTATATTTTATACATATTTATATATATCCGGGAGAGTTACTTCTATACACTCCTTTTACACTTGGCCGACTTTTCCTGAAACTATTCATATCTGTGCTACTTCAAGTGGCACCTACTTAAAAGTAGTCCCTGTACTACTTTGATGTGACTTGAGGTTCCTAGCTCTCAATATTACTCAGGCATTCCCTGAAGTTGGGGCAATGTTGTGGGCAAACTGCATTACTTTCAGGAGAACACCTTTTGACTTATGCCTCGTACACATGGTTCGACGATCATATACAACAGGTCGTATGAACGACCATTGTATGTGAAATCGATCGTTAGTATGGGCGATTAGAACAGCCAACGTACGATGGTCGTACAACAGGAGTTGTATGAGCAAACTAGAAAACTTTGGTAGTACCAACAAGCGGTCATACGACTGTTGTATCGTGTGTACAGAGAAGTTGGTCCAACAAGTTGTATTGTGCAAAACATGCATGCTCAGCAGTCAGGAACAGCCAGACACAAATTACAGACACCTGAACTTTCTCTTTATACGTTCATAACACGTCACTACGTTCGGCTTGGTCATACGATCACATAGTGCATGTCAGTATGCTAGATACAACAGCCAACATACGATTTGGTCCGTTCGGTCATACGACCGTCGAACCATGTGTTCGAGGCTTAAGGCCCCATTTGCACTTGTGTGACTTGAAAGTCATGCAACTTTGATGTGACTTGAAGCAATGCCTGTGTAATCTTGAGGTCTAGGGACCGCAAGTCATATCAAACTTGGACCAAAGTAGTTCAGGAACTAGTTTGAAGTTGATACCACTTGAAGTCAGACAGATACAAATCCTACTCATTGAAAATTGCGGGGTCCAACTTGGCAGGCGACTTTGCAGTCCCAAGTTGCAGAACAAGTTGCACAAGTGTGAAAGGGGCCTTAGATATCCACCCAAAAGTGGAAGCTCTGCTTATCTCTCTCCCCCCCTTCTGATGCCACATTTGGCACCTTTTCGGAGGGTGGGTACCTGTTTTGGACATTTACCTGTCCCCACTTCTGACAGACCTCACTACAGCGAGGTATGGCAGAAATTTGTCACCCCTCCTCCTTCCCTGCTGCCAGGCCATTCAGAAAGCGCAGTGCCCTTTGTGCATGTGCAGTAGGGAATCGGAAATGGAAACATGGGCTGGGGTGCCAACATCACTAGTTTCCAGGACAGTGTCCTAATAATTAAAGTCAGCAGTTGCAGGATGTGTAGTTGCTGACTTGTACATTTTCTGTGGTGGGGGGGTTGAAGCATAACTTTAATATCAGCTTGGTTACTTAGATTGGTGAGCTGGGATTGAGCCCCAGCTATCACATGGTACTTGGGCTTATCTCAACAACATGTACCATGTGAATAGCTTCAGCTATTCACAGATCAGTAGTAATCCCAGCTGACATGAAAGTCAAACAATTCTGACTGTTCAGGCTGGTACATTGATTTGTATGGTATCAGCAAGCCTACATGATACATTTAACCACTTAAGGACCGGAAGGATTTCCAGCTTTAGGACCGGAGCCCTTTTTGCGATTCGGCACTGCGTCGCTTTAACTGACAATTGCGCGGTCCTGCGACGTTGTACCCAAACAAAATTTGCGTCCTTTTTTTCCCACAAATAGAGCTTTCTTTTGGTGGTATTTGATCATCGCTGCGTCATTTCTGATCGCCGCTATAAACAAAAGAAGAGCGACAATTTTGCAAAAAAAAAACAAATTTCTTACTTTTTGCTAAAATACAAATCAAAAAAAAAATATAAAAAAACATTTTTTTTCACCGTTTTTGGCCGATTTATATTCTTCATCATATTTGCGATAAAAAAATCGCAATCAGCGTTTATTGATTGGTTTGCGCAAAAGTGGTCGCGTTTACGGATGATGAGAATTCATTTTTGGGGTTTTTATTTTTTTTTTATTTTTTACTAATAATGGCGGCGATCTGCGATTTTTAGCGGTACTGCGATATTAGGGCGGACATGTCGGAACATTTTGACACTTTTTTGGGACCATTGGCATTTATACAGCGATCAGTGCTATAAAAATGCACTGATTACTGTGTAAATGCCATTGGCAGTGAAGGGGTTAACCTGCAGGGGGCGCTCTAAGGGTTAAGTATGTTCCCTGGGCGTGTTCTAACTGTATGGGGGATGCCCTAGCTGGGGAAGGGAAGTGGTCACAGCCTTCACGTACAGGAAGGCTGTGATCACAGCCCTTCCCCCTCACACAGAGCGGAGGTCCGTGTTTACTTACACGGACCTCCGCTCCTTCACTCCGGGGGGGGCATCGCGGGTGTCCAGCGGCAATCTAAGCCGCCGCACCCGCTCCCTGGCCCTCCCCAGACACAGTGAGCACCCGGGCGCGCCTCCGGCGGCGCGCGCGCGCTCACTGTGCGCGATCTGGCGGCCGCCGTCGTATGACGGCGTTTTGCCTTACAGAGCCACTTTGCCGCCGTCAGATGCTGATCGGCGGTCGGCAAGTGGTTAAACAAGGCTATCTAACTCACAGAGTAGTTCAATGGTATGGATGGTATGACCTTCTGAAAGCTTGCATTGTACTCAGCATTAGATGCTGAAAATATGCGAACATCAGTTTGATTGCTTCCATACTATGAATTCTTTAAATGCATGCAATGGTGTGTACATATTCAATAATATTATCATGTGGAGTTGGAATAATCACACACTAGTTAACGTGCTGGCAGTTTGTAGAGAATTTTCAGAATCCAACATTAGTAAATGTATTTTCTATGGCTGGTTGTGGTCAACTTCATAGTGTAGTGGTTCTTTCTAATACCTTCAAAGCTTACAACTACAGGTTCGGATCCTACGGGTTTCATCACTACACCTTGCGTTGTAATTGGCATTATATTCTGTATTCTGAAAATATGTGAAGGCATATTCGCCAATGCCCATCAGTTTGATTGCTTCCATACTATGAACTTATGCAATGGTATGTACATATTCAATAATATTATAGTGTGGAATTGGAATATTCACACACTAGTTAATGTGCCGGCGGTTAGTTTGTAGAGAATGAAGAGAATACAAGATTAGTAAATGTATTTTTTCTGGCTGATTGCAGTCAACTCTATAGTGTAGTGGTTTATTCCGATACATTCAAAGCTTACAGCTCCAGGTTCAGATCCTACAGATGTCATCAGCATACCTTGCATTGTACGCAGCATTATATTTTTAAATTATGTGAAGTCATATTCACCAATTAGCCAATGCCCATCATCAGTTTGATTTCTTCCATACTATGAACTTTTGCAATGCATGCAATGGTATGTACATATTCATTAATATTATGGTGTGCAATTGGAATAATCACACACTAGTTAACGTGGCAGCAGTTCGTTTGTAGAGAATGAAGAGAATACAAGATTAGTAAATGTATTTTTTCTGGCTAATTGAGGTTTACTCTATAGCGTAGTGGTTTATTCCGATACGTTCAAAGCTTACAGCTCCAGGTTCGGATCCTACAGATGTCATCAGCACGCCTTGCATTGTACGCCGCGTTATGCTGTTCATTTTGCTGTGGTAGTTCCCATACACTTTTTCAAGCAAATCATGTTCATACAAACCTTCAATGGATTCTGCAGGTTCAAGCCCAATTGACATCAGCTATTCCCATATATGCCGTTATTTTTTAGCTTTGCGGGAAGGCATATTCGCGATATAGTGAATTAGCCCCTAAATGTCTTACGATGTCCAACAGATGATCTCATCTCTGCATCATTTATATAAATTATGATTTTTTTACAGGGTAACTTTATTGTACAAAAATCTCAGGTACAAAGAACATAAATAAAACATAAAACATGCAACATTCATATGACAACGTATCTCAATAGCAACCCGTCCATAAATCACTCCATAATATGTATAAATCTACTGCACTGAAATATACAAAACTGAATTGAGTTATTATATGCGCCTTACACCAAAATAAGCTAGGTATGTGTGCAGAGAGATTTTTCTTGGAAACATTTCTGTAAAGTATAATTTAAGTTGCGGGTGATATGGTACGGTCAGACTCTACCCAAGTGTTCTATACCTTATGAAATTTGCAGGGGCACCCCCTTGCTTCATATGTCAGTTTGTACAATGGGAGTACCTTATTGATAGTAGTGAGCCATAGAGCTACAGTGGGAGGATTCATTGATTTCCATTGTATGGCCATGGATTTTTTTGCATATATTAATACTATTCAAAGAAATAGTTGAGTGTTTTTAGAGACAGATTCGTCATCAATGTGACCTAACAGGTATCGTAAAGGATATCAGGCAATTGTGTAATGGAACTAATAAAAGCAGTAATCTCTGACCAGACTGCTCTGATCAAAGGGCACTCCCAAAACATATGGAAGAATGTGCCATCCTATGAAATACATTTAGGACATTCAGCTGATGGTAGTTTATGTAATCTAAAGAGAAGGCTCGGGGTGAAGTAGGACCTATATAGAAATTTAGTTTGCATAACTTTGTCCCTTGAAGGTATGACTGTTGAAACCTGTATTTGAAAGATTTCTTGCCATATTTTCTCGATCAGGTCTGGTATGTCAGAGCGCCATTGGAGCTCCACCTGTGCAAGTCTATTAGTAGTAGAATGTAGTAGGGTTGTGGAAATTAGTTTCTAGTGCATTGGGTCTTCTAGGAGACGTTCTAGTTGGGAAGTCTGTAGCGTGATATTGCATATACTGAATTGTGCCGCGGTAAGTGTGCCGCAGCTGCATATATCTAAAATAGGCAGAGGGGGGAAGGCTGAACTCTCCACAAAACTCCTCAAAGGATTTAAATATATTTGAGAGAAATAGAAGGGAGATAAATATTACCCCCCGTTTAAACCATCCATCCTACAGTAGAATTCTGGCAAGCAAGGATTACCCTAAAAAGGGACATTTGGAGAAAATATTTTGTACGTTGTGAAGGGAATGAGTTTAGTTAATTTAAATATCCGTATAGTCATATCCAGTACCTTGGTACCTACCCTGCCTCTTGTTGATTGTCTGTGGATCAGAAGTTGTAATGATTCATAAGAAGTGAGGATTGCCGCCTCCAAGGCTGTAGCTGCGTTATTCACTTCTGGATAGAACCACCAGTGCCCGTGAGCAAGTTGAGAGGCCATATAATACGTATGAAGGTTAGGAAGTGCATGGCCTCCCTCCGCAAACGGTAGTTGGAATGTGTCTCTAGCTATACGAACCACCCACCCCCCCCCCAGATAAAGTTGGTAATAATTGAGTCAATTTCACAAAATTTGCTTTTTGGGATGTATATTGGGGAGTTGCTCAGTATGTACAGGAAGTGTGGGAGGAATATCATCTTAAAGATGTTTATCCTCCGTAGGAGTGTCAATGAAAGATTCGACCGGATCAGTAAAGTACCTTTAAGTCTGCTAATGAGAGGGTCTAGGTTATTCTCTACATAATGGGAAATAGGTTGTTGGACAATAACCCCTAAATACCGGAAACTCTGGACAATCTTCAAGGGACAAGAAGATGGAATGGCAATCGATGCTTCCTGATTCAGCATAAATATAAGGGATTTGTCCCAGTTAACCTGAAAACCAGAGTAATGACCAAACTCTTGAATTATACAAAGTAATGCAGGAAGAGATGACTGCGTGTCAGCTAGATAAATAACCATGTCATCTGCGTAAAGGGATACGTTCTCCTCCAGACCCCCAACCATCAACCCCACAAATGAGGAGCTAGAACGTATCATGGCTGCCAGGGGCTCTATCTCCAGTGCAAAAAGCAATAGCGATAGAGGGCATCCCTGCCTGGTACCCCGCCTGATGTGGAAGGAGTCAGATATAACATTGTTCATTCTTATTCTAGCTCAAGGATTGTGGTAGAGTAATTGAATCCACCTCAGGAAAGTATCCCTGAAGCCAAACTTCGCTAGTACCTCCAATAAATACGGTCATTTGACTGAGTCCACAGCTCTAGAACGAGTTACGTCATGGTGGGCCTGCATATTGGTAAATAGCCTACATAAATTTATAGAAGTGGCCGGTCCTGGAATAAAGTCTGTCTGATCTGCCCTTATAATCATCAGAATTATATTTTTAAGTCTTTTGGCAAGAATTTTCGCTAAAATTTTAACATCCAAATTTATTAAGGATATGGGTCTGAAAGATTCACAGTAAAGGTAGTCCTTATGGGG
Organism: Glandirana rugosa; assembly: GCA_018402905.1. Lineage (NCBI taxonomy): Eukaryota > Metazoa > Chordata > Amphibia > Anura > Ranidae > Glandirana > Glandirana rugosa. The sequence goes on from BLSH010239045.1 coordinate 148,169, forward strand.
CTTCGAGATGAGCACAATCAATGCCTCTGACATGGAGGGTGGCAAGTGCCCTCCGTCAAGTGCATGATTAAAGACCCTGAGCAGATGTGGGATTAGAATTTCCTGATATTGTATGTACCTTTCTATGGGGAAGCCGTCCAGACCCAGTGCTTTGTTGCGTGCAAAGGAATGTATAGCTTTCCCTATTTCTTCTGCCGTTAATGGGGCATCTAAAATCAAAGCCTGGCTTTGTGATAACCTTGGGAGAGAAACATCTGATAAGTAATCATCTAATTCTATGATAGTATAATGAGCTCTGGGTAGTATACATCCCCGAGTAAAAGTCCGCAAAGACTTTCACTATATCCTCATTTTGTTCCACAATATTACCCTCAGAATTTCCAATTCTAGGGATGGTACAGGGATGAAAATCAGGTTTAGATAAATATGCTAGTAAATGACTGTTTTTATACCCAAATTCATAAATTCTCTGGTTTTGGTATAATAACTTCTTTTGGGTGCGTTCCAGGATCACCAAGTCCAGCTTCCTAGCCTTGTTACACCAGGCCGCATGTGAAGACGAGGATGGTGAGGAAGAATATGTCTCCTCTGCCTCAGCCAGAGCTTGTTCCGCATCCACCAGTTTGGACTGAGGCGCCTTCCAGGCCTGTCCAATGGCCGCAGCAAGTGAGCCGCGCATGGTAGCCTTGAAGGCATCCCAGACCACAGGCATGGGTGCACTTTGCTGATTTAGGTTCCAAAAAGAGTTCATTTCTGTAAGACCCTGATCTGTAACCGCCCCATCCGCCAACCACAAAGGATTCAAGCACCACACCCGAAACAAGGTGGCTCTAGACAGAGCCAAACTCACCATTAATGGAGTGGTCAGATATCGCTCTGGGGAGGAATTCAATTTTATCCACCAGTTTAAGTATATCATGTGACTTCAAACATAAGTCTATACATGATAATGTCTCATGGCTATCAGAATGACATGAGTACTCCCGAGACAACGCATGGTTCCATCCCCAGGCATCTACCAAATCAAATTTATCCAAATATGAACATAATGGAGTAGGGGGTGATGTGGAACTTCTGAATCTATCAAAGGAGTTATCTAGGACTGTGTTGAAGTCCCATAATACGCTCAAACATTATTTTAGTAAATGGGGGTGGTATGTATAAATTAACTAAGGTATAAGGCTTACCTAAGCTTTCCATAACTAGGATCACAGAGCAGCCCCCTGAATCAATCCTAGCGTGTTTAATAGTTATCTGGGCCGATTTTGCTATTAGTATGGAAGTACCTCGAGCGTATGTAGAATATGTAGAATGGATAGTGTAAGCTATTTTGGCCCGTTTTAATGTCACAACTCTGGAGCCCTGGAGATGTGTTTCCTGGAGAAGGATTACATGTGGGATATGCCGGGCCAGGTGCTCAAACATCAGAGAATGTATAACTTTAGAATTTAGTCCTCTAATGTCCCAAGAAATTATGCGTAGCATAGACATAACATACCATGCATATCTGCAGTATAGGATAAGGCCCTAAGAGTCAAGAGCTTATGTACATTAGGCAGACCCTTATCCTAGACAAGACAGGTGGATGTGCAATCATCAAGAATATCAGACTTAACATTGAAAAGTGTGCATAATTATAAACCATGGATGGACAAGTTTGTGGGAAAAATTGGCAAGCATGTTTGAGAGACAAAAAAACCTCCAGGGAATCCCGGAAACCCCCTAACCCACCCGGCCCCCAAACCCCAACACTTGAGAGCTTTATACCCAGAACATAAACAGCAGACTTGCAGGGGGGACATAGTTCAGTCCCTCAACTACGACCGATAGAAGGTCTCAACGTTGTAACAAGTAGCAAAAACAAGGAGAGGGGAGGATTAACATAGCAAAGTTCCGAATATGCCCATGTGAGTAAAGCCAAGTTTAGTTGCTAGGCCCCATGTGAACAATGCAGTGTTCCTCTCCTGTCCTGGAGACCCTCAGATTATCCGCTAATGAGGATCATTAAAGCAGACAGAAGTAGGACAGAAGTAGTACAGAGTGTACCCAGTTAACCCGTGCAGAGTCAGTAGTATTCGGGTCATACCTGAGCCCATTATGCATTTAAACATTTGGTCGATACTAGGATTTCTTTTCCCCTCTTTCAACATCTTTATTACATTTAGGCGCTTCAGGAATCTGTGGAGTATCAGTATTGATCAACGTGGTGGTGAGTGATGGTTAGGGCGGGGTGGGTCTGGAGGTCCCAAGGAGTCCACCCGATGTCGCTTCCTTCAGATCAATGAAGAAGTGGGCCTTTCCTTAATAGATGATGCACAGCCGCGCTGGGTAGAGCATACTGTATGGCAATTGGAGATCTCTCAGCCTCTGTTTTATAGACAAAAAAGTTGCTCTTTGTCTCTGCGTCGCTGCAGAGAAGTCAGGAAATAAAGTAATCACATTAAATATTGTAGCGCTGCTATACATATAACTGAGAGTCATCATTGGTTATCTGTTTGGAATATTTAGTGGATTATGCATTAATAGCAGCAGCTGAATATTGAGGGTTAAGGATTGCAACATAGTTTCAGCTGTGTGAGTAATCTATCTTTCATGAATTGAATGGCACACTGACAACGCTGATTCCAAACGTTTTGCCCTTGTATTGGGGTGATAGCATTTGGTCTTGTTATCACAGTAATCACATTACTATTAAAGGAGACTTTGCCCTTTTCCCTGGCAGCTCTTAAGATGGCCTCACGATCACGAAAATGTAGTAATTTGATAAGGATGGCACGGGGAGGTGCCCCAGATGATAAGGGGCGCTCATTCAATTGCAAAAATGTTTAGAGAATGTTTTGGTGCCAAACATGGACATCAGCCATTGTTCCATAAAGGATTTGGGGGTCCTACCTTCAGAAACCTTGGGGAACCCCAGAAAGCGAAGATTGTTCTGCCTCCGGCGATCTTCCAAATCCGTTCGTTTATCAGTAGTGGTGTCTTGGGATCCTTTTGGGTCAGTAACGTCGTGTTGCAAAGGACGGGTCTCGTCTTCCAAGTCGCTTATGCGCCGTTCCTCATTAGTCACCCTGTGGTTCACATCTTGCTTCAAAAAAGATAAATCCGTTCGGATTGAGTCTATCTGTGAGGTCAGTGAGGTATGGGAGTGCTGTATAGCCTCCAATATCTGTGTCAGCATTGGTTCTGCAGAGCTTGCATTGAGGTCTGCAGTGCTGGGTGATGCAGGTACTGAGCTTACTGAGGAGTAGAGTTGATCGAACCTCTGGAAGTTTGGGTTCTGCAGGTTCGGCCGAACTTCCGGACGAAGTCCGGGTTCGGGACCGGACTTGACCCAAACTTTGTCCCGGACCCCGAACCCCATTGAAATCAAAGGGAACCCAAACTTTTAGGCACGAAAATGGCTGTAACAAAGTCCTGGCAAGTCCTAGAGGTCTGCAAAAGGAAGGAAAATGGGGGTAAGAGTCGGACAAGGGCCCTACAAAGAAATGGGGATGGGGAAATAACTTAAAATAATTTTTAAGCTAAAATCACATAAAAAAATCAAAAATGGAGGTGGATGTGGAGTTGGAGGTTGAGGAGGCGGTGAAAGTGGTGGTGGAGGAGGAGGAGGTAGCCACCACTTTTTTTTTTTTTTTTTTTTTTGTGCAAGAAATGCACCGCTGGCCGCAAATGTAGTTTTTGGAATTTTTTTTTTTTTTTTTAAACCAGCAATGTAGATGCACTTTTTAATTTTGTGCAAGAAACAATAATCTGTCCCTTTAAGCAACAGCAGGAACCTCTCCCTATAGAACTAGGAGATGATTTTAGAACAATAATCTGTCCCTCTAAGCAACAGCTGGAAGAAACTTTCCCTATAGAACTTGGAAATGATTTTAGAACAATAATATGGCTCTCTATGCGGCTGGAAGAAACTTTGCCTATACAACTTGGAGATGATTTTAGAGCAATAATATGGCTCTCTATGCGGCTGGAAGAAACTTTGCCTATACAACTTGGAGATGATTTTAGAACAATAATCTTTCCCTTAAAGCAACAGCTGGAACCTTTCCCTATGGAACTTGGAGATGATTTTAGAACAATAATCTTTCCCTTAAAGCAACAGCTGGAACCTTTCCCTATAGAACTTGGAGATGATTTTAGAACAATAATCTTTCCCTTAAAGCAACAGACTCTACCTAGTCCAGTCAGATCGTTCTGTGCAGCAGGATGAGGTCGGCAATCTGCCCCTCAAAGCAGCAGTACTAGTATCTCTACCTAGTCCACAATCAGATCGTTCAGTAATGCAGGATGAGATGTTCTATAATATCTGCAATCTGTCCCTCACAGAGCCAGCAGCATCCTCTCCCTAAACTATCCTGAGAGCATATGACATGCAGCACGGTGACTCCAGCCCCATATAGAGGCTGTGTCACATGATGCACTGGCCAATGACAGCCAGGCCATTAGTAGGCATAGCTGTGATGGCTTCTAAGGGCAAACCAGTGAAACACTTGTTGATTGGCTGCCCTTGGCAGCTATTCAACATGTGGAATCAAATACCAGAACCCGAACCCGAAAAAAAAGTCCGGGTTCGGGTCTGGGTCCCGGACACCCCAAAATTCGGTACAGACCCGAACTTCACAGTCCGGGTTCGCTCAACTCTACTGAGGAGGGTTAGGGAGAGAGCTCATTCAGCTCCTGGGAGAGGTGATTCAGCGGCTCACTCACTGTTTCCATGCCCTGTGAAGCTTCAAGGGCTAAGTGATGTGGAGGGCCCGTTCCACGAGGTGGGCCGGCACCATCTTGGATTGCCTTTGCAGACAGTGAGGATGAGGGAGGCAGGAATCCAGGCGCATCAGTGCCGGTATGTCCTATTTTCACCATCCCGCCGATGGACCGTATATGCAGGGAGACAGCGGTTATGTTAGCTGCTTGAGACGAGTGGCTGGGGTGGCAGGATCACGGCAGGATCAGGGCATGCGGGTCGAAGCTATGGTGATGCGCGTCCTCACATCTCGGCAGTTGGCCACGCCCGATATAAATTATAATTAGTTGGGTTGATCTATCATACCAGAGGACAGAATATCCAGGTATTCTGTTGTGATTGTAAAAACATTCCAACTGCTTACAAACAGATTCTTCATTTACTTTAATTGTAGAAGAGAGATCTTCAATGGATTTAGTATCAATTATTCAAGAAAACCATTGATTCAAAGTTGGTGATTCTTGTCTGTGTCAGTTTGCTGGAATGCAGGATCTAGCAGTATTTATCAGGGCAGTGATTAGCGAGTGTTGATTTTTATTTTTTGCCATAGTAAAAAGAGGGCTGGTTTGTGCGGTATACTGTAATCAGTAAATTTTAATGTTATGACCTGCACTGCTTTTTACAAAGTAATAAGCATGGGGCAAGCCCAAAATATATGAAATGTGCCTTCTCCTTCACCAAATTGCCAACAGGATGCGGGATGCGGGAAGAGATAGGGAAAAGGCATTTAGGATAATAGGGACTCTGTATCATTGTGTGAGGATTTTATACCCCCTTTCTTGAGTGTTGGTGTTAGCTGTAGTTTTATGAGTGAAGTAAAGTATTCTATCTTCCTGTTCCTGTGTCTGGGTCAGTTGTAGGTCTTTTAACCACTTCTGTAAGAATTGTAGCGGTTGTGGATCTTTTTGGTGAATTAGTAAAGCATATAGTGAAGATGTTTGATTCCATTTTCATTGCACAGGGTTTCAAAAGCCATCAATGGACAAGAACTGTGCTCAGATGAAGGGAATAAGAGAAAGAAATGCTGAAGCTGATGTATTCTCCAGAAGCCAAGGGAGGAATAAAGTGAATCTTCTGTCATTTCTGTTAGTCATGGCTGGGATGGGGTATAATGAAAGTATGTGATTTTGGTAAGACTGATTAAGTTAAATGTTGGAAGCCTGGATCGGTGGGAATGAAGGGTTGCCTAAAGTGGGTATAGAGGTGTTAACCTGGGGGAGATAGCCACGTTCGTTGAGTGTTTCATGAACTTTTCTTTGGGGGGCCTATAGTAGGGCAGACTTTTAAATTGTCTTGAATATTTTTGAAACCACCAAGGTACAGTATATGGTGTAGAGGGGTCAGATCATTTATTTGTTCTATTTCTTTCAGTTTTTTTATTTCTTTGTGTCTGCACCAGTCTTTCATCCTCCCCAAGTAGACAGCTGCATAGTATGTACTCACATCTGGAATTCCCAATCCACCACATGATTTGGGAAGATGTAGCACAATATGTTGTATTCTCACCAGTTTGTGTGCCCAGATAAATTTAGAAAAGGGTGAATGAATGTGGTGGAAGAATGCCTGAGTAATAGTTCTCAGTAGGGCTTGCAACAAGTACAGTATTTGGGGAAGAATATTAATTTTAATAACATTTTCCTTCCTGAACCAGAAGAACATTCCCATTTGAATTACAACCTTCAGTAATTAAGTTGGGCAACCTTCTTTTCTGGGATTGCTATGTTTAAGGCCTCTGATGTTTGGTAATAATTTATCAATTACACAACCTGTTGTATGTTTGTATTTGGCCACTGGAGTGTACAATTTGTTATAACTGTGAACCATTGATCATCTAGTGCAGTTGCATTTCATATAAATGTACAACTTTGGCTTCAATTTTCGATATGCCTAGTAAACTGTACCCCAATGTCTGCACAAAGGTTCCAGTTCAGTAGTCTCTGAAACAATTTCACTTCTCTCTCTTTTTACTTCTGTATCTTTAACCATATCACTTTCACAAGTCCCTTGGGGTGCATATTTTCAGTCCCAGACTCAGGTGTCTCTAATTCTATGGAGTCTGAAGGATCCCCCTTTTCAGTTCCTTTTTCCCCAGTTGTAGAGTTGGGTATGACGTATTTCTTAAGGAGGTTCCAGTGAAAGCAGTTTGGTTGCCCACAACTATCCATGGATTTAAGTTTGTACACTGGAGAATTCCTCATTGGGCATTTGGCAGTTATTTAAAGTTTATTTATTTATTTATTACGGGTGCTTATATAGTGCCATCAATTTACACAGTGCTTTACAGATATATTGTACATTCATAACAGTCCTTGCCCTCAAGTAACTTACAATCTAAGGTCTAAGGTCCCTAACTCACATTCTTACATACACATACTCAGGCCAATTTAGATAGGAACCAACTAGCCTACCAGTATGTCTTTGGAGTTTTGGAATTCTAACGTTCCTGAAGTTTTTATTTCCAATGAACCCCATTTACCTAAATCAGCACTTATTTGCCAATAACAAATTCTGTATTTTCACTGACTTTTTTCACTTGCTCAACATTTTACTTATTATTTTGTTGAAATAATGTTATTATTTTTTTTTTTTTTTTGCAGCTGTCAATTACGTTTATAGAAGCAGGAGCACAGTTGTCCAGTTCTGCACTGAAGATGGCAGATGAATGAAAAATTCCAAATTTCCAAAGGTTTCTTTGTTGCCTTTCAAACACAAGCTGATAGGGTGAATACTCTGTGGTGGAATGAATGGTATGATCATTTACATGTAGTAAACGTTGGATAAGGATGAGCCATTCACAGATCCCATTACCCGGAGGATGCATGAATTTTGGTTTCCACCCATTGATCTGGGTTTGTTTACATTTAAATAATGCCATGGGGTTATAAAGCCAGTTGGGTAACATTTTGTTTCTGCTGAGGTTTGCCAATAACCAGCTGCAAAGTCTAGGGCCAAATAGAATTGAGCCTTCCTTCATATATTGCCAGGGACTCATCAATTCTAGGTAAGGGATGGAATTGCATGTCGTGGCTGCATTCAGCCTTCTATAATCTGTACCAATTCTGATGCCATATTTCATTTTAACTAACTCAATAGAAGCAGCTCAAGTGCTCTTGATTTCTTCTATGACCCTTCCTTCTGACATCTTCCTCAGCATTTCTTTCACTTTCTGATACAGGTGCCATGCAATAATCCAGTATAGCTATGGAATTGAGGGTGTATCCCCAATCGGGATTTCATGAGTGATACAAGAAGAGTATCCATAATCAGACTTGTGTTTAAGACAAACACACATCTGGTAATAGTTCTAAATTGCCTTTTCGTCAAGAGATGAAAGCTCCAAATATTCTGCAGGGAGTTGTTGTAATATCTGTTTGCCATCCAGACATCCTTAGATTCTACAGACAATGTTGGTGTTAGACATAAATTCTTTCCTAAATTGTGAATTGAAACATAAAGGGAGAGGCATGTGAAAATGTAGGTATACTGTTGACTTTTTCAGCATATTTGAATAGACAAACATTAGATCTTGACTCAAATAGTGTCTACAGATAAGATGATATACTCGAACAAATGACACATGAAATTGACATGGAGTATTCTTTTTCCCAATCAAAATTAACAATAATGCAGATTTGTCTTATGGTTTTTTTTAATTTAAATTATTAAAATTAAGTGTTTAGGCACAGTTTGAACAACGATCCGATGTATTCCTTTCAAATATGTAGAAAAATTTTATAGTTTTCATAGGATTAGCTTTTTCACATTACTGTATTTCCTCAAACAGATACAAAATAGACTAGAACAGTTCCAGGAGGAACATGCAATTCTGTGTTCAGCCAGTTCATTATTCTCAATTATAGATGGACCGAATGACCCCCTGTTCAGTTTGCGCCAGAACTCTTGAATGTTTGGCGACGAATAACGAACCCCATTGAAGTCTATGGATTCCGAACTGGAGATATCAAAAGTGCCCATTTTGAGGGCTTAGATGCAAGTTATTGGGCATACAAAGGGTACGGTGGTCTGGATACTGCACTGTGGGACATGTATCAATGAAAAAAAGTTTGTAAAAAACATAATTTTTAAATGAGCAGTGATTTACTGATACTTAAAGTAAAACAATAAAAATGAAAAATTACTTGAAAGAGGAGGTCCAGCCCCCCCCCCCCCACGAAAAAATTAAAAGTCAGCAGCTACAAATACTGTAGCCGCTGACTTTTAATATTAGGACACTTACCTGTCCGGGAATCCAGCGATGTCGGCACCCCAGCCTAAGTTTCCACTGGCTTTCAGGTGCTGCTGCTGCCATTGCCTGTAAGGAAAACTGGCAGTGAAGCCTTGTGGCTTCACAGCTGGTTCCCTACTGTGCATGTGTGAAGCACGTTGCACTTTGTGACTGAGCCGTCAGAGGGGGAAGGAGAAGGGGGGTTTCTGGGGGACCATCTCACTGCATCTCACTGCAGCCAGGTCTCCCGGAAGTGGGGATGGGTACCTGTCAAAATCAGGTACTTGTTCCCCCCTCCCCCCCAAAAGGTGCCAAATGTGGCACTGGAAGGGGAGAGGTAGATAAGCTCACCTTTTAGGTGGAGCTTCGCTTTAAAAATAGTTCCTGGGTGTCCTCTTAGTCTGCCTCTAAAGTGGTGCATCTGTACTGTGTATAGGACCTGCTGCAGCAAAAAAATACATTATTTATTACAAGACAAAAAAAATGATTTTCCCTGCAAGCTTTCTTTATTTTTTGAGATAAGAGTTTTTTTGGTTAAATTCTGGTGTCTGTGTCGCAGACTTTAATAAGAAGTAACAGGTGTGGAAACATTTGGCTTTGGGTGTTGGTGGCGGTTTCACACCGTAACCCTGTAGAGGTACTGTTGATGAATCAAGTAGTGTCTGTGCCTTGCCAAGGAGCAAGTGACCGATGTTGTGTTCAAATAACTCAGCTGAGTCCTCCATGCATGGTGCTGGGGCTATGGCAGGAGTAGCTGTGGGCAAGGAGGCACAATAGGCCACTCTAGCAGTTGCGGTGGAATATGCACTAGTCTCTGTTTGGGTGACAGAGGATGAGGAGGATGAGGATGGTTTAGTAAGCCAGTCCACCACCTCCTCTGCATGCTGTGGCTGGATACCACGAGCAACACCACTAAATAGAGGAAATGGTGCCCTGCCTGAGGACAGACCACGACCACCTTTGCCTGTGGACACAGACACTGCTGCCCCCTCACAGTGCTAAGGGAACATTTGCCTTTCCTTGTTGGCCTCCAAGACATGATGGGGGGGGTATTACCTAAATGTAACAGAGAAAGGGAAATGTGTATTTGGATGCACTTTAATTAATGTAAAGTGGTGTTTGATTCACTTTAACTGCACTGACGCACTTCAGTATACTGCAGTAAAAGTGCACTAATGCAATTCAGTATACTGAAGTAAAACTGCATTAATGCACTTCAATATACTGCCGTAAAAAGTGCACTAACGCACTTCAATATACTGCTGTAAGAGTGCACTTACGCAGTTCAATATACTGCAGTAAAAGTGCACTACCGCACTTCAATATACTGCAGTAAAAATGCATTAAGGCAGTTCAATATACTGCAGTAAATGCACACTAACACAGTTCAATATACTGCAGTAAACGTACACTAATGCAGTTCAATATACTGCAGTATACGCGCACTTGCGCACATCAATATACTGCAATAAACGTGCATTAACGCACCTCAATGTACTGTAGTAAGAGAGACCAAAAGAGTGCCCCTGTGAGTTCACAGAGGACCTAGAGGAGCACCTATTGTGGTGAGTGGCGCACATGATCCAAAATTAACCTAAACCAGTCATTTTTCTTGTTGTTTTAGTCATATACTGCAGTAAACATGCCTTGAAACACTAAACTGACACTAAAGTAAAAAAACACTCACACTGCACTATCACTATTAACACTACACTTACACTCTACACGCACAATAGAATCACAATAGCACACTATAGCACACTAACTTGCTAGTAGCAATGAACAGAGCCCTGTTCTATCTATCTCCACTCCATTATCACTAGGGATGGTCTTTGTTTGTTCGGCGTGACTCGAACATTAAGGGCACGCCCCATAATTTTTTAAAATGTCGGCGGAATGCCGCTCGCTGATTGGCCAAAGCATGCAAATGACCTGCATGCTTTGGCCAATCAGCGGAGGGCCTGCTGTGAGAGCTTTGATTGGCTAAAGGCAGGAGTCAGACAGCAGTCTCAATCCACGCCCCACACTATAAAAAGCCACTTGTACAGCGGCTCTATGATAATGTGTCGGCGTTGTTAGAGAGATAGTGTAGGTTCCTGAAGACAGGCAGTTTAGATAGCTAGCTTTAAAATATGTTAAAAAAGAAAAAATAGATAGCTAACCAGATAGATAGTTAGAAATCTGTCAGTTAGTGCAGACAGGTTAGTGTAGGGAAAAAAAAAAAAAAAAAAGATATGTGTATATGTATATATATACGCACAGTGTACTATATACTGTACAAAAGGTATATAGTACACTTGACGTGGTGTATTAAAATGTATACAGCCTGGTATATATATATATATATATATATACACACCGCGTATTGAGTGTCCACTATATATCTCTCTGTAAAATCAGTTTTTTTATAGAAAATTACTTAGAACCCCCAAACAGTATATATATTTTTATAGACAATAAAATGGCAATCATTGCAATACTTTTTGTCACACGGTATTTGCACAGCAGTATTTCAAGCGCTTTTTTTTGGAAAAAAACCCCCACTTTTTTGAGTTAAAAAATAAGACAACAGTAAAGTTAACCCAATTTTTTGTATATTGCGAAAGAGGATGTTATGCCAAGTAAATAGATACCATACATGACACAGCTGAAAATTGCGCACACTTGCGGAATGGCGACAAACTCCGGTACTTAAAAATCTCTATAGGCAACGCTTTAAAATGTTTTAATGGTCACCAGGTTAGAGATGCAGAGGAGGTCTTTTGCTAGAATTATTGCTCACACTCTGGCGATCGCGGTGATACCTCACATGTGTGGTTTATACACCGTTTTCATATGCGCATGCGACTTACGTATGGGTTTTCTTTGCTGCACGAGCTCGCAGGGACGGTGGCGCTTTACATTTTTTTTTATTATATTTTTTCTTTTAACACTATTCCTTTAAAAAAAAAATCTGATCACTTTTATTGCTATCACAAGGAATGTAATTACATCGCTTGTGATAGTAATATATGGTGACAGGTACTCTTTATGGAGGGATGGGGTGGTCTAAAAGAGCATTTACACTTCACAGTATTCAGATCGCCAAAAACGGCGATTCTGAATACTGTAATTTTTTTAAAACCGGTGCCATTAGCCGCAGAGTAAACCGGAAGTGACGTTGTAACGTTGCTTCCAGAAATGTACGAAGGAGTCTCGATCGAAGCCCATTCCGGCTTCTACAGGGACTCCACACAGCCGGCGGATGTGCCGGATCGGAGCTCCAGTCTCCCGGAGGGACGGGAGGCCGGAGAAGAGTGGCGGACAGTGGCGGAGGGATGATGTCCCCTCCCACTGCCTGGGATAACGACCGAGTGGCTCCCGAGCCGGATTGACTATTATCAATAAATAGCCGGCCGCCTGCTCTAACAAACAGTACCAGGGTATAGCCTGTAGCTGCAGACTATACCTCGATACTTCCACTTAAAGCAGCCACCATTTATAAAGAGTGATTCGCGTAAAGTGGTTACACTAATTTACAACAGCAGGGCCAGTTCCTGCGCCCAACAAGAGTAACTGCAAGGGGTTACAGTGTTCAGGCACCGACAACACCCAAGGCCCAATTTTTCACCACCTGTTTGACTGGGGCATGTCATCACAATTTTTAACCACGTAACGCAAATCCCCATTTATAAACGGTGACAGCTTTAAGTGGATGTATCGGGGTATAGTCTGCAGCCACAGGCTATACCCCAGTACCGTTTTTTAGAGCAGATGGCCAGCTATCCAGTCATAATGGCCAATCCGGCTCAGAAGCCGCTCGGTCTTTATCCCAGGGAGCGGGAGGGGCCATCCCCCCTCCCACCACTGTCCGCCGTTCTTCTCCGGTCTCCCGTCCCACCTGGAGACCGGAACACTGATCCGACACATCTGGCTGCTGTGTGGAGTCCCTGTGGAAGCTGGAATCATCTTCAATTGGGACTCGTTCGTACATTTCCGGAAGCAACGCCAGAACGTCACTTCTGGTTTACTCGGCGGTAAACAGCGCCGGTTTTAAAAAAAGACAGTATTCAGAATCACCTTATTTGGCGATGTGAATACTGTGAAGTGCAAAGGAGGGATGGGGAGTCTTTTTGAGTACCTGTCACCATATATTACTATCACAAGGGATGTTTACATTCCTTGTGATAGCAATAAAAGTGATCAGATTTTTTTTAAAACAAACAGTGTTAAAAAAATAAATAAAATAAAATAAATAAAAAAATGTAAAAAAGTTAAAGCGCCACCGTAACCGCGAGCTTGCGCAGCAAAGAAAACGCATACGTAAGTCATGCCCGCATATGAAAACGGTGTTCAAACCACACATTTGAGGTATCACCGCGATTGCCAGAGTATGAGCAGTAATTCTAGCAAAAGACCTCCTCTGCACCTCTAACCTGGTAACCGTAAAAAAATGTAAAGCGTCGCCTATGGAGATTTTTTAGTTTGTCGCCATTCCGCAAGTGTGCGCAATTTTCAACCCTAACATGTATGATATCTATTTACTCGGCGTAACATCCTCTTCACAATATACAAAAAAATTGGGCTAACTTTACTGTTGTCTTATTTTTTACCTTAAAAAAGCGTTTTTTTCCCAAAAAAATTGCGCTTGAAAGACCGCTGCGCAAATACCGTGTGACAAATAGTATTGCAACGATCACCGTTTTATTCTCTAGGGTGTTTGAAAAAATATATAATGTTTGGGGGTTCTAACTAATTTTCTAGCAAAAAAATGATTTTAACTTGTAAACAACAAGTGTAAAAAAGGGCTCTGGGGCTTAAGTGGTTAGACTAATTTACAACATCAGGCCCAGTTCCTCCGTCCAACATGAATAACTGCAAGGGGTTACAGTGTTCTGGCACCATCAAACAACCAAGGCCCAATTTTTGGCCACCTATTTAACTGGGGGCTTTCGTCAGAATTTGTAAGCTAATTTACAACATCAGGCCCAGTTCCTCCGTCCAACAAGAGTAACTGCAAGGGGTCACAGTTTTCTGGCACCGCCAGCTCCCAAGGCCCAATTTTTCACCACCTGTTTGACTGGGGGATTTTATCAAAATTTTTTAACTAATTTACAACAGCAGGGCCCGTGCCAAAATTAAAAAAAAAAAATGACGTGCGGTTCCCCCCAAAATCCAAACCAGGCCCTTCAGGTCTGGTATGGAATTTAAGGGCAATCCCGTGTCAACATTTAAAAAAAAAATGATGTGTGGTTCCCCCCCAAAATCCAAACCAGGCCCTTCAGGTCTGGTATGGAATTTAAGGGGAACCCAGTGCCAAAAATAAAAATAAAAAATGACGTGCGGTTCATCCCAAAATCCAAACCAGGCCCTTCAGGTCTGGTATGGATTTTAAGTGGAAGCCCGCGCCATATTTAAAAAAAAAATGGCGTTGGGTCCCCCAAAATATCCAAACCATACCCTTATCCGAGCACGCAACCCTGGCATGGCAGGAGGGGGTGGGGACGAGCGAGCGCCCCCCCTCCAAACCATACCAGGCCACATGCCCTCAACATGGGGAGGATGTTTTGCGGTTGCCCCCAAAGCACCTTATCCCCATGTTGATAGGGAGAAGGGCCTCATCCCCACAACCCTGGCAGGTGGTTGTGGGGGGCTGCGGGCAGGGGGCTTATCAGAATCTGGAAGCCCCCTTTAATAAGGCGGCCTCCTGATCCCGCCCCCCCATGTGAATAGGTTTGGGGTAGTGTAAAAAAAAACAAGAGGCAGTTTTTGACAAGTCCTTTATAAAATAGCTCTTTCGTCTTTCTTATTTCTTCCTCCATCTTCTCCTGGCCCGGTCCTTCTTCTGGTCTTCTGCTTCTTCTCTTAGTCTTCTTGCTTCCTCTCTTCGTCTTCAATCTTCAATCTTCATCTTCTTTCGCCGCCGCTCTCTCCGCTGCTGCAGCCCGGCCCCTGTGGGTCTTGCAGAATGGAAGGTCTTCACGATGACAGTACTTCTATAAGAAGGGGCAGGGCCATCCAGTGATGTAACTGAGTGAACCCGCCCCCTACTGACGTCATGGGATGTCAGAGGGGGCGAGTCACCAATTTACGTCACGGGAGGCCCGTCCCTTCTTATAAAAGAACTGTCATCGTGAAGACCGCCCATTCGGCAAGACACGCAGGGGCCGGGCTGCAGCAGCGGAGAGAGCGGCGGCGAAAGAAGAGAGAAGATGAAGATGAAGATTGAAGATTGAAGACGAAGAGAGGAAGCAAGAAGACTAAACGAAGAAGCAGAAGACCAGAAGAAGGACTGGGCCAGGAGAAGATGGAGGAAGAAAGAAGAAAGCTATTTTACAAATTAAAGGACTTGTCAAAAACTGCCTCTTGTTTTCTTTACACTACACTCCTTTTTTGGTGAATAGGTAGGGGTACAATGTACCGCAAACCTATTCACATGGGGGGTGGGATCTGGGGGCCCCCTTATTAAAGGGGGCTTCCAGATTCAGATAAGCCCCCCGCCCGCAGACCCCCACAAGCACCGGCCAGGCTTATGGGAATGAGGTTCTTGTCCCCATCAACATGGGGACAAGGTGTTTTGAGGTGTGGGGGGCAGAGCCCCCCCATCCTAACCGGCCAGGGCTGCATGCTCGGATAAGGATCTGGTTTGGATTTTAGGGGGACCCCATGTCATCATGCATTGTGAGCGCGCGTGCCACCGGAGGCGCGCCCGCTCGCTCACTGTGTTCGGGGGGGGCCAGGGAGCGGGTGCGGCAGACTCGATCTCCGCCGGCTACCCGCGATGCCCCCCCGCAGTGAAAGAACGGAGGTCCGTGTAAGTAAACACGGATCTCCATTCTTTGAGGGGGGAAGGGTTGTGATCACAGCCTTCCTGTAAATGGAAGCTGTGATCATGCCCCTTCCCCTGCCAGTCAAACACTGTCACAGTTAGAACACACCCAGGGAACACAGTTAACCCTTAGAGCGCCCCCCCAGGTTAACCCCTTCACTGCCAATGGCATTTACACAGTAATCAGTGCATTTTTATAGCACTGATCGCTGTATAAATGCCAATGGTCCCAAAAAAGTGTGAAAATGGTCCGACATGTCTGCTGAAATATCGCAGTACCGCTAAAAATCACAGATCGCCGCCATTACTAATAAAAAATTTAAAAAAAAACCCCCAGAAATGAATTCTCACCATCCGTAAACGCGGCCACTTTTGCGCAAACCAATCAATAAACACAGATTGCGATTTTTTTTATCACAAATATGAGGAAGAATATAAATCACCCAAAACCATTGAAAAAAATGTTTTTTTATATTTTTTTTTTGGATTTGTATTTTAGCAAAAAGTAAGAAATGTGCGTTTTTTTGCAAAATTGTCGCTCTTTTTTTGTTTATAGCGGCGATCAGAAATGACGCAGAGGGGATCAAATACCACCAAAAGAAAGCTCTATTTGTGTGAAAAAAAGGACGCAAATTTAGTTTGGGTACAACATCGCACGACCGCGCAATTGTCAGTTAAAGCGACGCAGCGCCGAATCTCAAAAGGGGCTCTGGTCCTAAAGTGTGAAATCCTTCCGGGGCTGAAGTGGTTAATATCCAAACTAGACCCGAAGAGCTTGGTTTGGACTGGGGGGGACCCCACGCACTTTTTTCCAGTGTTTTTTTGTATATTGCCGGCAACCGGCAATACATTACAGCCGCGATTTTAAATGACAATTTTTCCTATGGAAATGTAATTTTTCTCTGGCTATGTTCTACACCTCACAGAGATGCACCCTTTTACACACAGGCTAAGGACACCCCCCAGGCACAATATTTAAAGGAATTTTTCACTTTAAGCATTATTAAAATCACTGGTCCTGAAAACACGATTGATTTAAAACCTTTTTTTTCATTGATACATGTCCCCTAGGGCAGGACCCGGGTCCCCATACACTTTTTAGGGCAATAACATTGCATATAAGCCTTTAAAATGAGCACTTTTGATTTTTTATGTTCGCATCCCATAGACTTTAATGGTGTTCGGATGTTCGCCCTGGACTTTTTGTCTGTTTGCATTTTCTGGTGCGAACCGAACCGGGGGGTGTTCGGCTCATCCCTAATTATAACACTTCAAATGGCTGATCTGGAAAGGATCCTTTTATAGTGGGGGGTGGGTTTATGAGCAATGAGCCATGATTTGGCACATTACTTTCTCCAATCATGGCTCTGACAGTGTTCTGTGCCCTGATTGGGCAAATCCTTCATTGCTTCAGCCAATAAGGGCTTCTAATGCACTGAGTGTTGCTCGGTGGGCCGTATAACGGGGCTAATGCCCAACAATTTGAATGTTCGCTGAATGGGCGAACAGCCAATGTTTGGCCCGATTTAATGCTCAGGCCGAACCATTCAATGAGATTTTACTGTTATTTACTATAACTCACATCCACAACACCTGGTCAGACTTGACAGGGATCTGCGGCAGTTTTCTATATGGAAAACTAATGCTTTCTCTCTGTTGATTAGGTGTAGACCCTGTGCTAAATTCTTTTTCACTCTGAAATAGAAACAGGTGTGGGTGGTGCAAATAGACCCAAAAAAGTCTATCTGCTCTGTTAATGTGGCACATGCAGGCACCAGCAGTTTCCTGTACCAGTATAATGTGACAGGAAGCTTAGTTAAATCCTCAGAATGTATCTCTCCTGTCATACTTTAACAGGTTTGCCAGGGCCTGTTGACATCTCCTAGGAAACCAGGCTTTACAATAGAAGCACCGGTGTCACTGATCTTTTGTGTTGTGTCTTCACTGTATATTCAACTGACTAAAGAATGCTTTAAAAAGTTCTATAGATCTATAATATAAAGGAATTATCTTTACATGAACTTTTAAGTTCAAAGCACACTTATTTCATTAAAAATAATTTTTCGGCTCCATCACTTACTGGACCCTCTCCAGCCACATCTCTGCTTCCCAGTCACAACTGTCAAAAAGGCCTTGAGCTTTGCATGCAAGTGTCTTAAGCAGAGCTAAACTAACTGATTTAATGGTTTCCCAAAATAGTTACATTCAAGGCAAGCACTGAATGATACCTGTCACAGTTACAAGTGTGCTTATGCTGTTTCTTAACTGAACTATCAAGCCACCAAATGGCTGGGGTCATAGCTGTTCATATGTGTGGCTAAGATGGTAGCCTCCTTTGCTGATAAAGAATAGAAAGGTTTGGTTCTGTTTCAAATAGGGTGTTTAACATATTATAACAACAAACAGTGAACAAATTGCACATCTATTGTCATTGCATTTCTCATAAATCTGTGGCTGAATATCATTATTATTATTACTATAATACAGGATTTGCAAAGTGCCAAGTTTGCACAGCACTTTACAAAATGAAGGCAGACAGTACAATACAAGAGGAATCAGAGGGCCCTGCTTGTTAGAGCTTACAATTTAGAAATAATTTAACCACTTGCCTACTGGGCACTTAAACCCCCTTCCTGTCCAGGCTAATTTTTAATTTTTTAGCACAGTCGCACTTTGCATGACAATTGTGCGGTCATGCAATGCTGTACCTGAATACATTTGTTGTAATTTTTTTCATGCACATAGAGTTTTCTTTTGATAGTATTTAATCACTACTGGGTTTTTTTACATTTTTGCTAAAGTAACAAAAATTTGGAAAAAGATAAATATATACATTTGCAAACAGGTAATTTTTCTCCATTACTGATGCACACTGATGAGGCGGCACTGATGGGCACTGATAGGTGGCACTGACGGGCATTGATAGGCAGCACTGACATGTGACACCGATGGTGAGGCACTGGTGGGCAATGATTGCCAGTACTGGTGGGCACTGATAGGTGGCACTTTTAATCACTAATAGGTGACACTAGTGTGCACTGATAGGTGGCACTGGTGGGAACTGATTATCTGCACTGGCGGGCACTGAGGCAGGGACTGATGTTCCTGTAACAAGAGCAGGTTACCAGTTTGTTTACTTACGTGATTAGCTGTCATTGGCTGACAGCTGATCACATGGTAAAGGAACTGCTGTGATTTTCCCTTTACCCTGCTCTGTGATCAGCTGAGTCAGAAGGACTTGGCAATCACAGAGCAACGCGATCACGGGAGGACATCTATTGACGCCTTATTGGCACTGGAAGCCCACACTGTATAAACAATCATACTCACCCAGGTGGCTGCAGCATTGATCCGATGCTGCATTTGTCCTCTGCCGCTTCCACATATAGAACTGAGTCTGAGAGATTGCTGATCGCTCTCGGGTCTGCTCTAACTGTCATTCATTGCTCTGTGCAGTGCCTCTCCAGTGCTTACTGAGCGGCAGGACTAGAAAAGTGAAGCACGACTCACAAATGTGGAGTAGAGAACAGGCTGTGAAGCCTGAAGGCTTCACTGTCGGCATCCCTTAGTGAAGATGCCAGGGCCTGCACTTGAAGCTGATTGAAGAATGGGCTTGGGTGCCAACATCGCGGGATCCCTGAACAGGTAAGTGTCCTTACATTAAAAGTCAGCAGCTACAACATTTGGGAGAGACTAGAGCTCCTCTTTATTTCCGCTATAAAGCTGTCAGCAATTTCACATCCCGCCCGGCCTATAGCAAAATGACGGCCGAGCGGTGGCTCTCCCATTCTGACTGGACCTCATATGATGTCCGACAGAACAAGCCACTCATGGGCACCCCCATAGTCCAATCACAGAGGATCACATTGTTACCAGGAAGTGACGGTTATCTGCATTCCTCTTTTCACTGCTGACAGGGCGTGAGTGGAGGAGAGCTAATAAGTGGCTCTCCTGACAGGGGGTCTGCATTGATAATCAGTGCAGTGATTATCAGTGCAGCCCTATCAGTGATGTCCACCAGTGCCCACCTGTGATGCCCCCATTGATGTCCACCAGTGCCCACAAGTGACCACCTGTGATGCCAATCGGTGCCCATCAGTAATGCCTGTCAGTGCCCATCAGTAATGCCTGTCAGTGCCTCCTCATCAGTGCTGCCTATCAGTGCCTCCTCATCAGTGCTGCCTATCAGTGCCCATCAGTGCCGCCCATCAGTATCCATCATTGCCAATCAGTGCTACATATCAGTGCCCATCAGTGCCACCTCATCAGTGCCGCCTCATCAGTGCCCATCAGTGCCACCTTAACAGTGCCCATCAGTGCAGCCTCATCAGTGCCCATCAGTGAAGGAAAAAATGTACTTATCTATACAATGTTATAACAGAAATGAAGAAAAACTTTTTTTTTTTCTAAATTTTCGGTATTTTTTTCATTTGTTTAGCAAAAAATAAAAAACCCAGTGGTGATTAATTACCACCAAAAGAAAGCTCTATCTGTGGGAATAAAATGAAAAATGTAAGACAAAAATTTAATTTGGGTACAGCGTTCCATGACCGCGCAATTGTCATTCAAAGTGTATCAGCACTGAAAGCCGAAAATTGGCCTGGGCAGGAAGGGGGTGAAAGTGCCCAGTATTGAAGGGCTAAACAGTATATGCACTTATTTTGAATGTTTTACTTAGCTATACCTGCAAAAAGGGCCAGCCTGAAGTGATCTAGCAGGACTTAATTTTCTGTCTAAAGTTCCACTTTAAGTAAAATTCCACTTTAAGAGAAGACTAAAGGTGGACCCAAATGAGAGATGTCTATTGTGCATATTTCTTATAAGTTATTGTTTAACAATAATTTACAGGATCACTAAAATCAGATGCAGTGAAACGCTTTTTGATGTCAGCCTCATATATGAACAAAGCATTATAATCAATTTAAATAACATATGTAGATTTCCACACCATTGAAGCAAGAGTGTATTTTTCTGCTAAGATGAGCAAAAGCTGTACTATTCATACACAGAGCTGAGTTGAATACATTTAGAATCTGTATTCAACGCCTACTTACCTAATTATTTCATTTTAATATGCAAAATGCTCTGTAATGTACTGCTGATTCAATTATCAAGGAGCAGTGTTTAATCTTTTGTAGCTGTAACCAAAAATAATATCAATTGGAAATTACTAAACCTCAGTTCTAAAATTACATGTTAATATAATCATTTGATAACACCAGATATTTAAATAATGCTGGAAAAAATCCTCTTATTATTACTTGAGATATGCATGCATCTCTTCAAACATATTAACTCTATGTTAATATTTTGTTTTCATTTTACAAAATGTAAGCTTTATATAATTAAAGAAAACTTGTCCCTAATGATTTTTTTTTGTAAAATGTCATCCATCAACTTTTTATCAACAGCATTCTTAGATTAAAAAGGTAAATAAGGTATTCTGTTTATTATAGAGAGCATGTTGGGCTCAAATAAAGGACAGGAACTTAGACAATATTACTTGGACCTGTGACACAAAATAGTGCTAGTCAAGTGCTACTTAAACCAGAAATTAAATCCAAAATCATATACAGTTATGGCTATGTAAAGTGCTTTAAGAAGTGCTTAATGTGACAACTGTGCAAATAAACTGGGCAAATAAAAGTCTCTTCTTTCAATATTAAAGTGCTTAGTGCTGCTTATTTTGGTGACTTCCATGCATCCACTCTGGGAAGCTGGGAGTAATCCGCACTCACCAGATGTGTTGGACCCACTTGCCATATAGCAAAGAGCGTCTTTAGAGCTTGTAGGTCTTTATGGGGCCTGTCCCACTGCGGTGTCATCTGCTTGCTCCTTCAGTGTGGATAGCCTCCAAAAAGCAACTCCAAAGTCATGGAATGCAGGTGTGGGGTTTATGTGGAAAGGAACTTCTTATAGCATAAAATCCTTTAAATAGATTTATTTCTCATTACAATGAATTAAAATTGAATAAAAACCTTGCACTATTGGTTTTAAACAGTGACCAGTACGTATGTCTCATGTGTAAACAAAAAAACCCACGTGTATGGAGATAGTGGACGCTGTCTAATCCTTGGCGTGCGTTCCACTCTCTGGTCCGGTGGTGATGTATATGAGATTAAGTTTAACAAGTGATTTGATCAGTTTCACTGCCTTAGTAATTACCACAGCTGTTTCATCTGAGGGAAATCCTGAAAACATGACCTGTTGGTGTGCCTTGAGGACTGGAGTTGAAAAAAACTGTTTTAGAGCATAGACAATACTGCAGGCAGTCATGCTCATACTATTGTGCTATTTTATCTGGAAATTTTTGTAAGTGCAACTTTTTATTACATTTTTATTTGTTTAAAAAGTTAATGCATGAGCTTTTTCTACCTCTTCAACACACTTATTTTTGAGCACTTCAAGACGGTGTCTAAGGTGATCCCAGCGACTGTTCATAACTAGCTGAATTACCCTGGTGGGGAAAAACAAACAAGGATCCTGTTCGAATTTCTTTAGGAGCAGGAGGAGTCTGTGTTCGGCCTGAGTTCCAGCAGGTGATCATTAACAGCTGAGTTCCCATTCTGGAGACACACGCATATAGATCATTTTAGGATCTTTGGATCTTTGTATCTGGTAAGCTGCCATCTATTTATTCCTTTGGCTGTTGATGAAACATGTTTGGATTTGTTTGCACTGAACTTTTACTCTTAGGCTGGGTTCACACTATCCGACAAAAAAACGGTCCCACTTTGATCCTACACTGCTGTGCGATTTACGGTGCTACATGGGGTCAAAGTCAGACCGCTTGTCTGTGAACAGGGATCCGACTTTGATCCCGACAATGCCAGGCACTTTGTGCTCTGGGGATCTTGAAGGGGAACTCCACGCCAAATAAAAAAAAAAAAAAAAACTGGCATGGGGTCCCCCTCCAGGAGCATACCAGGCCCTTTGGTCTGGTACGGATTTTAAGGGGAACCCCATGCCGAAAAAAACAGCGTGGGGTCCCCCCCAAAATCCATACCAGACCCTTATCCGAGCACGCAGCCCGGCAGGCCAGGAAAGGGGGTGGGGACGAGCGAGCAGCTCCCTCCCTCCTGGACCATACCAGGCCGCGTGCCCTCAACATGGGGAGTATGGGTGCTTTGGGGCAGGGGGGGCTCTGCCCCCCCACCCCAAAGCACCTTGTCCCCATGTTGATGAGGACAAGGGCCTCTTCCCATGTTGATGAGGACAAGGGCCTCTTCCCGACAACCCTGGCCGGTGGTTGTCGGGGTCTGCGGGCGGGGACTCATCGGAATCTGGAAGCCCCCTTTAACAAGGGGGCCCCTGGATGCCGGCCCCCCACCCTATGTAAATGAGTATGGGGTACATCGTACCCCTACCCATTTACCTGGAAAGAAATATGTACACAAAAAAAACACACAGCTTTTTAAAATATTTTATTAAATCTGCTCCGGCGGTCTTCTTTTCTTCGGCTCTTTTGCGGGGTCTTTCATCTTCTGAGGGGTCTTTTCTTCTTCTCTGCGGCGTCTTCTGCTCTTTTGCCGGTCTTCTCCGCTGTCCTCTTCCCTCTCTTCTTCTTCTTCTTCTTCTTCTTTTCTTCTTCCCATGTTGACACAACGCGATCTCCTTCACAAATGCCCTCGCCGCTCTGTGCTGTGCCTTATATTGGCATGGGGCATGGCCACCAGATGACATCACCTGAAGGCCCCGCCCCCAGGATGTGACCGCATATGGGGCGGGGCCTTCAGGTGATGTCATCTGGTGGCCACGCCCCATGCCAATATAAGGCACAGCACAGAGCGGCGAGGGCATTCGTGAAGGAGATCACATCGTGTCAACATGGGAAGAAGAAAAGAAGAAGAAGAAGAGAGGGAAGAGGACAGTGGAGAAGACCGGCAAAAAAGCAGAAGACGCGGCAGAGAAGAAGAAAAGACCCCTCAGAAGATGAAAGACCCCGCAAAAGAGCCGAAGAAAAGAAGACACCGGAGAGGGGAGAAGACCGCCGGAGCAGATTTAATAAAATATTTTAAAAAGCTGTGTGGTTTTTTTGTGTACATAATTCTTTCCAGGTAAATGGGTAGGGGTACGATGTACCCCATACTCATTTACATAGGGTGGGGGGCCGGCATCTGGGGGCCCCCTTGTTGAAGGGGGCTTCCAGATTCCGATGAGTCCCCGTCCGCAGACCCCGACAACCACCGGCCAGGGTTGTCGGGAAGAGGCCCTTGTCCTCATCAACATGGGGACAATGTGCTTTGGGGTGGGGGGCGCAGAGCCCCCCCTGCCCCAAAGCACCCATGCTCCCCATGTTGAGGGCACGCGGCCTGGTATGGTCCAGGAGGGAGGGAGCTGCTCGCTCGTCCCCACCCCCTTTCCTGGCCTGCCGGGCTGCGTGCTCGGATAAGGGTCTGGTATGGATTTTGGGGGGGACCCCACGCTGTTTTTTTCGGCATGGGGTTCCCCTTAAAATCCGTACCAGACCAAAGGGCCTGGTATGCTCCTGGAGGGGGACCCCATGCCAGTTTTTTCTTTAAAAATATGGTGTGGAGTTCCCCAGAGCACAAGTCGCATGCCAAAGTCGGATCGGTGAAGACACTGATCCGACTTTGATCCGACTTCAATGCCTTTCAATGGGCTGAAGTAGGATCAAAGTCGGACAAAAGTAGTACAGGAACCTTTTTCAAAGTCGCTCCGACTTTGAAAAACACATGTCGGAGCAGTTAAGACGGCTCTCATAGGGAATCATTGTTTTTGTGACGTAATGCAACTTGTGCTCTTCATGTCGGTCCGAGAATCGGACTAGTGTGAACCCAGCCTGAGTTTGTTTTGGATGGACAGTCCCATTGGATCTAGCAGCTGACTCTCATATGGACTAATTTCTTACACTTAATTCATTTTTTTTATCTTAACCGCTTGCCCACTGAGCACTTAAACCCCCTTAATAACCAGACTAATTTTCAGCTTTCAGTGCTCTCACATTTTGAATGACAATTCCTCAGTCATGCTACACTGTACCCAAATTAAATTTTTGCCCTTTTTTCCACACAAATAGAGTTTTCTTTTGGTGGTATTTAATCATCACTGGGTTTATTTATTTTATACATGAAAAAATACAAACATTTTGTTAAAAAAAATGCACTTTTCTTTGTTTGTGTAATAAACGTGTAATCTAGGTTTCTGTAATAAAATTTAGCAAATTAGTAATTTTTCTTCATACATTTTGCCAAACTTTATATTGCTACATATCTTTGGTAAATATAACCCAAATCAGTTTATATTATTTGGTCCGTGTGAAAGTTATACAGTCTACAACCTATGGTGCCAATCATTGTAAATTGATCACACCTGATGTACTGATGGCCTATCTCATTTCTTGAGACACTAACAAGCCAGGAAGGTACAAATACCCCCCAAATGACCCCTTTTTTGGAAAGTAGACATTCCAAGGTATTTAGTAAGAAGCATGGTGAATTTTTTGAAGTTGTAATTTCTTCCCACAATTCTTTGCAAAATGAAGATTTTTTTTCACAAAATTTTCATATTAACAGGTTATTTCTCACACACAGCATGTGAATACCACAAATTACACCCCAAAGTACATTCTACTACTCCTCCTGAGTATGGAAAAACCCCATGTGTGAGACTTTTACACAGCCTGGCCACATACAGAGGCCCAACATGCAGGGAGCACCATCAGGCATTCTATGGACATAAAATACACATTTCATTTCTTGACTATCTCTTGCAATTTTGAAGTGCCTATAGCATCAGGACAACCGAAATGGCCAAAAAAGTACCCCATTTTGGAAACTAAACACCCCAGCATATATTCTAAGAGGCATAATGAGTCTTTTGAACATGTCATTTTTTTCCACAAGTTTTTGGAAAATGTTAAAGAAAATGAAAATGTATTTTTTTTAAACAAAGCTGTCCATTTATACAACATTTCTAACACATAAAATGTACATAGCAAAAATGACACCCCAAAATACATTCTGCTATTCATCCTGAGTATGGCTATACCACATGTGTGAGACTTTTACACAGCCTGGCCACATACAGAGGCCCAACATGCAGGGAGCACCGTCAGGTGTTCTAGGGCCATACATTTCAAATCAAATTTAATTACCTATTACACTTTTGGGAGACACTGTAGTAGCACTGATGGGCACTGTAGTGGCACTGAAGCGGCGCTGATGGGCACTGTAGTGGCATGGATGAGAACTAATGTGGCATGGATAAGACATGGATGAGCATGAATGAGGCATAAATGAGCCATGGATGGGGGTGAATAAGCATGTATGAGCCATCAATGGGGATGGATGAGCCATGGATGGGGATGGATGAGCTATGGATGAGCATGAATGAGCCATGGATGGGGATGAATGAGCCTTAGATGAGCATGAATGAGCCGTGGATGGAGATGGGTGAGCATGGATGGGGATGGCTGAGCCATGAATGTGGATGAATGAGTCGTGGATGGATGAGCCATGGATGGGGATGGATGAGCATGGATGGGGATGGATGAGCATGGATGGGGATGGATGAGCATGGATAGGGATGGTTGAGTATGGATGGGATTGCTGAGCATGGATGGGGATGGCTGAGCATGGATGGGGATGGTTGAGCATGTATGGGATGGCTGAGCATGGATGTCTGAGCATGAATGGGATGGCTGAGTACGAATGGGAATGGATGAGAATGGATGAGGATAGCTGAGTATGGTTGAGGATGGCTGAGAAGGAATGGGATGGCTGAGCATGTATGGGGATGGCTGAGCATGGGTGGGGATGGCTGAATATGGATGGGGATGGCTGAGTACAGATGGGAATGGATAAGTATGGATGAGGAT
>BLSH010239045.1:177577-194454 GCA_018402905.1 Glandirana rugosa
GTCGGTAGGGTAGGTATGAGTCGGTAGGGTAAGTACGAGTCGGTAGGTACGAGTCGGTAGGGTAGGTATGAGTAGGTAAGGGTAGGTATAAGTCGGTAGGGTAAGTACGAGTCGGTAGGGGGAGATATGAGTTGGTAGGGGTAGGTACGAGTAGGTAGGGGTAGGAACGAGTAGGTTGGATGGCTGGGGATGGATGAGCAAGGATGGGGATGGATGAGCATGGATGGGGATGGTTGAGTATAGAGGGGGATGGCTGAGCATGAATGGGATGGCTGAATATGGATGGGAATGGATGAGTATGGATGGGATGGCTGAGCATGGATGGCTGAGCATGAATGGGATGGCTGAGTATGGATGGGATGGCTGAGTATGGATGGGGATGGCTGAGCATGGATGGGATTGCAGAGCATGGATGGGGATGGCTGAGCATGTATGGGATGTCTGAGCATGGATGGCTGAGCATTAATGGGATGGCTGAGTATGGATGAGTATGGATGAGGATGGCTGAGCAGGAATGGGATGGCTGAGCATGTATGGGGATGGCTGAGCATGGGTGGGGATGGCTGAATATGGATGGGGATGGCTGAGTACAGATGGGAATGGATAAGTATGGATGAGGATAGCTGAGTATGGATGAGGATGGCTGAGCAGGAATGGGATGGCTGAGCATGTATGGGGATGGCGGGGCATGGGTGGGGATGGCTGAGCATGGATGGGGATGGCTGAGTATGGATGGAGAGGGCTGAGTATGGATGGGGATGGCTGAGTATGGATGGGGATGGCTGAGCATGAATGGGATGGCTGAGCATGAATGGGATGGCTGAGCATGGATGGGATGGCTGAGTATGGATGGGGTTGGCTGAGCATGGATGGGATGACTGAGCATGGATGGGGATGGCTGAGCATGGACGAGGATGGCTGAATATGGATGTGGATGGCTGAGTATGGATGAGGATGGCTGAGCATGAATGGGATGGCTGAGTATGGATGGGGATGGCTGAGTATGGATGAGGATGGCTGAATATGGATGGGATGGCTGAGCATGAATGGAATGGCTGAGCATGGATGGCTGAGTATGGATTGCTGAGTAGGGATGGCTGAGCATGGATGGATGAATGAATGCAGGAACTGGCACAGAGCAGCGCTGTGGGCATTACAGATCCTGCACACAGTGCTTCTGCACCCAATCTCTCCCCTCTCCATGCGCCAGCTTATTTACATCTGATCGCTCTGTCATTTGGCTGCCATCGGCCCTTTACTGTGATCCATGATGTGTCGGGTCCTGGACCCGGCGGTCACGGATATTCCCGAGTGCGCGATTCTGGGAGAACGTCATTGTACGCCCTCCAAGGATTAACAAACTGCGCTGTAGCCGTCATTCGACTATGGCCCGGTTGTTAAGTGGTTAAGGTTGTTCTTAACAAAATCACAATTTGGAACTCACCCATTAGAGGGTTGTTTGCACTCAAAATTGTATTTTATTTCAGGACTTTTGTTTTTCAAACTTTGTTCACTGGTTTGTTTCAAGCTTTTTGTCATTTTTTACCAACTATTCATACACATTTGGTATTTGCATATAAGTTGATGAACTTATATATTTGGTTTTGACAGCGCACTTTACACTTAAAATCACATTTACCACATCCCACCAATCCAGGGATTTTTTAGTGTTGCAGTCTTTCACTATATTGGCCAAGCGCACCCTTTTTTAATTGTACAGTATTGCTTTGCATTCATTGAGAATCAATGCCAATGGAATGCTTCCTGTAAATATAGGCATAATTGTGCTTATTTTTCAGGCACACAACCAGTGGTCAAGTGCTTTAAGAAGAATGCAAATGCGGGTCCAATACAAGCGAGGGATATTTTTGCAAAAAGCCTGCACTCCAGTGAGGCTGGAAAAAAATGCGCCCATGGCTGGACAGGTACCCAAACAGGGATAAGGTGCGTTTTCTCATTGATGGATTTCCACATGGTTTTCCATTTCCCTCCTTTTCAGGATATGGGTGTTCGGTGGTGAGTAAATTAAAATGGGTTGAGTGCCTTAGTGGGAACCCAATGCATTTTGCATCATTCATCATCTGTTGTTTCTGAAAGGTATGTCTTTAAATAATGGTAACTTTTATATATCAATATATGAGGTGTTATGCTCAGTCTCATACCTGACTTTTGAAGATGCAACTGTCAAAATTATGTCATTTGGGCCTGGAGCTTTATTGGCTAAGGCTGATACGAAAGTAGCTTTTCGCCTCCTGCCAATTTCCCGTCAGTGTCCAAATCTTTTGGCTTTTTAATTTTAGGATTGCTATTTCTTTGACAAGTGTTTCCCAATGGGATGTTCATTGTCTTGTTCATATTTCAAAACGTTTTCTACTTTCCTTCACTGGGTGATTTGTTTTCAATCAGGTTTAGATAGTATGATTCACTATCTGGATGATTTTTTTAATTGTCGGACCACCAGACTCTACTTTTTGTTGCGACTTGTTGCAAACATTCCGCAACATGTCCCAGTATTTCGGTGTTCACAGTCATGTTGGAACAGGAAGGAGCCACAAAGTTGGAAGCATGAAATTGTCCAAAATGTCTAAGGGGCCAAGCCCAACCCCTGGAAAAAGCACCACACCATATTCCCCTCCACCAAATGATTTGGACCAGTGCACAAAGCAAGGTCCATAAAGACATGGATGAGTAAGTTTGGGGTGGAGGAACTTGACTGGCACGCACAGTGTCCTGCCCTTAAACCGATAGAACACCTTTGGGATGAATTAGAGTGGAGACTGCAACCCAGGCCTTCTCATCCAACATCAGTGCCTGACATCACAAATGTGATTCTGAAAAAAAATGGTCCAACATTCCTATAGGAACACTTCTAAACCTTGTGGACAACCTTCCCAGATGAGTTGAAGATGTTATAGCTGCAAAGGGTAGGCCAACTCAATATTGAACCCTACAGGCTAAAACTGGGATGCCATTAATGTTCATGTGCGTGTAAAGGCAGGCATCCCAATACATTTGGTAATATAGCGTATAAAGGGTTCAGTTGCTCCTAGGACCTAGGCGGGTTATTCAACCGCTTGGAGAAGTTGGATGTCATTCGCAGGAAATGAGGGTTTTGGATCTAATAGCCCATCAGAGTGGGCTATTTTGGCATTGGTAACATCACTCATGCAGCAGCAGTTTTTGAATCGTCATTTGCTGAAAACGTTGGCAGGAATTTCTTTTTTCTTTCAATTAATGGGACTCCCTTCTTGTATGCCCTATTTTTCAGTTAAACAAGCACTTAAAGGTTACAAGAGGATGACTTTTGTCTTGGACACCTGAAGATCTATCTCTTTTGAACTTCTCTGTTGTCTTTGCGAGGTAATGCAAGCAGGTTTATTTCCAGCTTATGAAGCCTTGCTTTTTAAAACCACATTTGTTCTCACTTTTTTTGTGACGTTTCATATCTCAGAGTTACTGCTTGAGACAAAAATGGTTGTTAACCACTTCAGCCCCGGAAGGATTTCTCATGTTAGGACCAAAGCACTTTTTGCGATTCGGCTCTGCGTCGCTTTAACTAACAATTGCGCGGTCGTGCAACTTTGTACCCAAATGAAATTTACGTCTCTTTTTTACCCACAAATAGAGCTTTCTTTTGGTGGTATTTGATCACCTCTGCGTCATTTCTGATCACTGCTATAAACAAAAAGAGTGCAACAATTTTGCAAATAAAAAATATTTCTTTACAGGATAGAGGTCCTTGAAGCCTGGCTTATGGATTATATATCACTGTCATTTACGTAAGAACATAGTATTTATCTTAAACTTGCAATTGACCACCTGATATGATGGAATAGCACCTTAATACAAACAGGTCCACGCCTAGCTAGGAGTTGTTTTTTTTTCCTTTTTTTTTTTCTCTAGTCCTACAGGACCAAAGATACGGGATCCTTGACTGACTCACTAGGTTTATCATTTACTAATTGCAATGTGGCTTCCGTGGAAAGTAATCCCGAGCTGGAAATAACGAGCTGTTACTTGGTACTGGAAGGACCCAGAGGACCATCCCCTCCCCCCCAGGGGAGACGCCAAGATCCCATATGGGGGTGCCCAGGGGGGATGGGCGGGGACTCCTAGGGTCTAGCAGAACAAGACGAAATATGGAGATGTATTTTTCCTGTTCCATGTTTTCCTTTCTTTTCTTATAAAATGCTGTTCCTTTTATATGCTCTATTTGATTTGACTGAGTCTTGCCTGTACGTAAGATGGTCTATGTGATGATACCTTATTGTCCTGTTCATTCATTCATTTATATCATATGTGAATGCATATTCTTTGTAAGCTGTACTACACTTAATAAACCAATTGTTCAAAAAAAAATAATTATTTCTTACTTTTTGCTAAAATACAAATAAAAAAATATATAAATTTATATTCTTCCTCATATTTTTGATTAAAAAAATCGAAACCAGCGTTTATTGATCGGTCTGCGCAAAAGTTGTCGCGTATAAATGATATAGGGTCTGGGATTAAAAGTACAATTTCAGTGTTTGCAGATGACACCAAGTTATGCAGTGGAATAACGTTCTTACAGGATGTCTCCAACTTACAAGCCGACCTCAATGCACTGTCTAATTGGGCGACTATGTAGCAAATGAGGTTTAATGTTGATAAATGTAAAGTTTGGGGGCTTTGCACTTGGGGGCTAAGAATATGCATGCACCGTACATACTAGGGGGAGTACAACTGGGGGAATCCATAGTGGAAAAGGATCTGGGGGTTTTGGTAGATCATAAGCTTAATAATGGCATGCAATGCCAAGCTGCGGTTTCCAAAGCAAGCAAAATCCTTTCTTGTATTAAGAGAGTTATGGACTCCAGAGATAGAGACATTATTTTGCCCCTGTACAAATCATTAGTAAGACCTCATCTGCAGAGAAGGGCAACCAAACTAATAAGAGGCATGGAGGAGCTCAGCTATGAGGAAAGATTAGAGGATCTGAATTTATTCTCTCTTGAGAAGAGGAGATTAAGGGGGGATATGATCAACATTTACAAGTATATAAGTGGTCCATATAGTGAACTTGGTGTTGAGTTATTTACTTTAAGGTCATCACAAAGGACAAGGGGGCACTCTTTACATCTAGAGGAAAAAAGATTTCATCTACAAATACGGAAAGGTTTCTTCACAGTTAGAGCTGTGAAAATGTGGAATAGACTCCCTCCAGAGGTGGTTTTGGCCAGCACGGTTGATTGCTTTAAAAAAGGCCTGGATTCTTTTCTTAATGTAAATAATATAACTGGGTACTAAGATTTTTCGGTAAAGTTGATCCAGGGTGAATCCGATTGCCTCTCGGGGAATCAGTAATAGCAAATTGGATCATGCTTTGCTGGGGTTTTTTGCCTTCCTCTGGATCAACTGTGGGAGAAGGATTGTATATGGGATTATTTGGTTGTGTATATATATATATATATGTAAATGTTTTTTGGTTTTTTTTTTTGGTTGAACTGGATGGACTTGTGTCTTTTTTCAACCTGACTGACTATGTAACCATGTAACTATGTTTACAATCCATGAGAATTCATTTCTGGCGTTTTTTACAATTTTTTTTTTTTTGGTTGTAATGGCGGCGATCTGCGATTTTTATCAGGACTGCGATATTGCAACGGACATGTGAGACATGTTTGACACTTTTTTGGGAGCAATGACATTTATACAGCGATCAGAAATGTAAATATCTACTGATTACTGTGTAAATGTCATTGGCAGTGACCCTGTGTTCCCTAGGCGTGTTCTAACTGTGAGGGGGCTGGGCTGGCAGGGGCACCAGAGATCTAACTTATCCCTTGTACAGGGATCAGTAGATCTCTTACATGCCGCCTGTCAGAACAGGAAACTGCTGCGTTTACATCAGCGGTTCCCCGTTCTGGCTCTGTCACAGTGCATCGTGAGTCACGGACGGACATCGAGTACACCCAACCCACGGCCCCACTCAGGGAGCATGCGGCGGGCACGAGGGCATGCCGCCTTGCGGGCTCATGATAATAAGTTAGTATACCCAGTGACAACAGTCGTTTGGCAATTGTTGTTGTTCCCAAAATTGCCCCCCCACCGCACCATTAACCTCCTTATCTTAAGTTTTTCCTTCCACAAAAAAACACTAAAAAATTGAAAGCAATAAAAAACAACAATGAAATACACAAACACCACAAATAAAAAGAACACTTAATGAAATAAACTAAGCTACCCTTAAACACATACTCAAAACAATAAAAAGTAAATTATTTTGTTTTAAACTGTATTTACATTTTTGCAGTCAAATTAGAGAAATTAGAGAAAAACCTTTGTTTTGTTTGTTTTTATTGGTTATATGTTATATATTTTTAATCTTTTACTTCTTCTCTTAGGAGAATGTGCCATGGCTGACTGCGAGAATTTCTGAAGAAGTTCACTGTGAACTGTCCCAAGGTTTGAGGCTGGCTGAATCCATTTCTCATTAAAATGCAATGCAGAAGGCCAGCTTCAAAATATTTCACCCTTTGTTGGGACAGACAGTGTTCAAATCTATTTTGCAACTGATGAGACGATATCTACTAGCACAGTACAGACATGGTTAATTTTGGCAAACACAGCTCCCTGGTTACTTCATAAACAAAGAGAACTAATAAGAATTTTTTCCTCAGTGGACTTTTCACAAGAGCATCTGAAAAGGTAAGCTGTGATTTCTAAAATGTTTTTAAGTAAAGTTATGTAAATGGGGACATGTAACAAACATGAAGCGTTATTCCAATTTGGCTGAAAAAGTGGGAATATTCTTTAACCACTTTCTGCCCGGTCAATGGACATATACGGAGGTGCTGGTGCTTTCCAGTTGTGGGAGGACGTCAAGGGACATCCTACCTCTTGTGTGCCTGGGGTGCAAAGCAGTGTGATCCTGTGTGAGTCGGTGGACACATTGGATCACAGTGCTCAGTACTGGGTTGCTGTAATTAGCCCATGTACCATGTGGTCACAGCGAACACATGTTAACAAGTAAACACAACTGTCATGAATGGTTTTCATTCATGGCAGCTTGCTTACTATTGTGATCTATGTGATCGGTCACAGCGTCCATGTACCATGTGATTAGGTGTAGCCAGTCAGTCTAGGGGTAGTGTGAGTGTAGTGAGGAGGACCATCATTCTGCTTTGCATAGTGTGCAGCTAGAGTAGGGACAGCTCAGATAGTTTCACTGTAGTGTAGTGAGACCGTGTCATTCATACATACATTAGTGTATATGTAGAGTAGGGACAGCTCACATAGTTTCAGTGTTGTGTAGTGAGACTGCATAACTAATATTTACATTAGTGTATAGCTAGAGTAGGGACGGTTCAGATAGTGTCAGTGTAGTGACGGTTGAACACCATATATTTGATTGAGTTACTGCAAGTTTAACGCCATTTACGTCTGTGTGCGTTACTGCCAGTTTAGCGCCATATAGTTCTGTGTGCGTTACTGCCAGTTTAACGCCATATAATTTTGTGCGTTACTGCAAATTTAACAGCATTTACTTCTGTGTGCATTACTGTCAGTTTAACGCCATATAGTTCTGTGTGCGTTACTGCCAGTTTAACGCCATATAGTTTTGTGCGTTACTGCCAGTTTAATGCCATATAGTTCTGTGTGTGTTACTGCCAGTTTAATGCCATATATAGAGTTGAGCGAACATCTGGATGTTCGGGTTCGGCGGGTTTGGCGGAACTTCGTGGAAACGTTCGGGTTTGAAGTCAATGGGGACCCGAACTTTTCGGCACAAAAATGACTGTAAAAAAGTCCTGGAAAGTGCTAGAGGGCTGCAAAAGGAATAAAAATGGGAGATGTTATTAGATCTGCAATCTGTCCCTCAAAGCAGTAGTTATCTCTACCTAGTCCAGTATCAGATCGTTCTGTAATCAGATCGTTCTGTAATGCAGGATGAGAGATCGTTCTGCAATCAGATCATTCTGTAATGCAGGATGAGATGTTATAGATCTACAATCTGTCCCTCAAAGCAGTAGTAGTAATCATTACCTAGTTATTATCACTGCAATCTGTCCCTCACAGCAGTAGTAGCAATCTCTACCTAGTTATTAGATCTGCAATCTGTCCCTCACAACCTGTCACTCACAGCGCTGGCAGCATCCTCTCCCTACACCACAGGTGTCAAACACAAGGCCCGCGGGCCGAATCCGGCCCTCCAGGCCATTTCACGTGGCCCTCGCACCTCTCCTGCAGCTGCAGGGGAGCTCCAGCCCACCTCTGGTCCTCCTCCAGTCCCTGTACTTTCTGCTTTCCAGCAATGCATCCAGCTTCTTCCCAGCAGCAGCATAAGGTAAGGGGGTGCACTTTGATGCAAGGGAGGGTTGAGGATTCAACTTCTGATGGTGGGGGTGACTCTTGACATCTAATGTAAGGGAAGGGGATGCTCTGGACATATAGTCTTAAAGATACAACCGGCCCTTTTATGGGCAATCATAATGCTGATGTGGCCCACAATGAAATTGAGTTTGACACCACTGCCCTACACTAACCTGAGAGCATGTGACATGCAGCACTGTGACTCCAGCCTCATATAGAGGCTGGGTCACATGATGCACTGGCCAATCACAGCCATGCCATTAGTAGGCATGGCTGTGATGGCTTCTAGGGAAAACAAGTGAAACAATTGTTGATTGGCTGCCCTGCAGCTATTCAACATGCGTGATAAAATACCAGAACCCAGAACCTGAACCCGAACGTTTTTCTCAAACGTTCGGGTTCGGTACACGGACACCCGAAAGTTCGGTACGGACCCGAACTTTACAGTTCGGGTTTGCTCAACTCTAGCCATATAGTTTTGTGCATTACTGCAAATTTAACTCCATATAGTTCTGTGTGCGATACTGCCAGTTTGACGCCATATAGTTTTGTGCGTCACTGTATGTCTGACGCATTATATTGCAGTATATTATAGTGTATCCGGGGAGTGTGTCTGTGTAGTGTGAGTACTCAAATTAAAGTACATTTGCTAATAAGCATCGCCCCCTCCCTCCCAATAATGTCTGGGAGGACAACTTGGAGAGGCAGACATTCCCTTGGCACTGTAAGGGGGCCAGCAATAAATGTGTCCACAGGCAAAGGTGGACGTGGTGGTCAGTCCTCAGGCTCGGCATCATTTTCTCTGTTTAGTGAGTTTGCCTGTGCTATCCAGCCACAGCATGCAGAGGAGGTGGTGGACTGGCTTTCTAAACCTTCCTCATCCTCATGATCCTCTGTCACTCAAGCAGAGACAAGTGTGCAGTCCCATGCAGTTGCCAGAATGGATAAACCTGCCTCCTTGTCCACATCTATTCCTGCCCCAACATCAGCCATGGGGGAGTCAGCTGAGTTGTTTGACCACAGCGTCAGCCACTTGCTCCTTGATGATGCCCAGCCATTACTGGATTCAGATGTTGGTTCTGAGGTTGAGGATGACAGGAACATGAGGCAATTTTTTACAGCAAGGCCAATTCTTGCTTTCATCAAGAGTACCTCTATAGGGTTACGGTGAGAAGGCACCACCGACACCCAAAGACCAATTTTTCTGCACCGGTTTAGCAGGTGCATATCAATGCAATTTTTTACAGAAAGGCCAATTTTTGATTTCATCAAGAGTACCTCTATAGGGTTACGGTGGGAAGGTGCCACCGACACCCAAAGACCAATTTTTCTGCTCCTGTTTGACAGGTGCATATCATTGCAATTTTTTTTTTACAGAAAGGCCAATTCTTGCCTTTATGAAGAGCACCTCTATAGGGTTATAGTGTGAAGGCACCACAGACACCCAAAGCCCAATTTTTCAGCACCCGTTACTTCCATCCATTGTCAAAGTGACACCAGAATTTTTCCAAAAAAATCTTGTTCTCAATGCACTACATTGTGGCCTCATCATACACACTGGCTCCCCAGTAAGGATTGGGTGAATGGTTTGGCCCGAGCATACGTTTGGGCCAAACTTCTGTTGTACACCTGGTTCGGCCATTTGTTCGTCCCCCCAAATGACCTACAACATTATGGGGCGACTTTGCCACTGTGGAGCGCCCTATAATGCATGGCACGCAGACGGCGTGCACAGCTCCGTCTTTCCGCTGTTTGTTATGACAGTTTATTTATATGGCAGGGCGGGGCCAGCCGGCGACCCCATCCTTCTGATGTCATGTGACGTCAGAGGGGAGAGTCATATGCTTAAGTCTCCGGATGGCCCCACCCTTCAATATAAATAAACTCTCGTAACAAACAGAGCTTAGTCGGCGGGAGACCTTCCATGGAGGAGGAGCTGTTGCTTTTTTTTTTGGGTCCATCGTTCGCCGTGATTGGCGATGGATTACAAGGGGGAACACTTATTTTTTTTTTCTTTTTTAATAAAGGACTTGTCCCTAATTGTCTCCTGTGTTTTTTTCTTTTTTGACACTTTTTGGTGAATTAATAGGGGTATGATGTACCCGATACTAATTCACATGGGGGGTCGGGATCAGGGGGCCCCCTTATTAATTCCAATAAGCCCCCCTCCCACAGACTCCCACAACCACAGCCCAGGGTTGTGGGGAAGAGGCTCTTGTCACCATCAACATGGGGACAAGGTGCTTTGGGGTGGGGGGTGCAGAGCCCCCCCTGCCCAAAAGCACCCATGCTCCCCATGTTGAGGGCATGTAGCCTTGTACAGTTCAGGAGGGGGGGCGCTCGCTCGTCCCCCCTATCCTGGCCGGCCAGGTTGCATGCTTGGATAAGGGTCTGGTTTGGATTTTAGGGGGGACCCCACGTCAAATGTTTTTAAAAATGTTGGTGCGGGGTTCCCCTTAAAATCCAAACCAGATCCTAAGGGCCTGTTATGGACTGGGGGGGACTCTTCGCAAATTTTTTCAGTGATTTTTTTTGTATATTGCCGGGAGCCAGCAATACATTACAGCCACAATAATATCCTTTGTAAATGTATTTTTGCTCTGGCTATGTTCTACACATCACAGAGGTGTGCCCTTTTACAGGCAGACTAAGGAGACCCCCCAGGCACATTATTTAAAGGATTATTTCTTTTTTTTTCAATTTAAGCATTATTAAAATCACTGCTCGTTTAAAAATGACTTTTTTTACAAACTTTTTTTTCATTGATACATGTTCCCTATTGCAGGACCCGGACCCCTATAACCATTGTATGCCCAATTACTTGCATATAAGCCTTCAAAATGGGCACTTTTGATTTTTGATGTTTGGGTCCCATTGACTTCAATGGGGTTCATTGTTCTTGTCCGAACTTTCTGGATGTTCGAAAGTTCTGGTGCTAACCGAACAGGGGTCCGTTCGGCTCATCCCTACTCCCCAGATGTTGCTGGGCAGAATAAAGGCGGCTTGCAGGGAAAATTTCATTTTTTTGGGCTTTATAAATGTAATTATTGCTGCAGCAGATTCTAAACATGGTACAGATCTGCCAATTTACAGGTAGACTAAGGGGACCCCCCCACCCCAGGCACTATATTGGAAGGAAATTTTCATTTTTATGTTTTCACTTTAAAAATCAAAAAATCACTGCTCACTGGTGTTTTTTTTTACAAACTTTATTTCTCATTAGTACATGTCCAGCAGGGCAGGACACAGGCCCCTATAACCATTGTATGCCCAATTACTTGCATATAAGCCTTCAAAATGGGGACTTTTGATTTTTGATATTCGGGTCCCATTGACTTTAATGGGGTTCTTTGTTCTGGTCCGAACTTTTGGGATGTTTGAAAGTACTAGTGCGAACTGAACAGGGGTCCGTTCAGCCCATCCCTAATGTTGACTTTTGTAAACCATGCACATTACTTGTTATGTGCATTGTCAGTGTTTCCATATAGTGTTTATACTATTTAAATATTGATTATCTTAGTTTATAATACGAGTTCTGTCATTGTTCAGGTTGTCAGTAAAAAATATGCTCTCTCTGTAAATTTTGCATGTTTTATTAGTAAAAAATACAGTGGGAAGTTGGCAAGCCTAGTCAGTGTCCCTAATCATCGCTGCCCATTTAAACTGTCCCCAGTCACCACTGCACCAGTCACAGTCTTTGATTACTGCCACACCAATCATATTGTCGCTAATCACCGCTACACCAGTTACAGTGGCCCTGATCACCACCACACCAGTTACAGTGTACCTGATCACCTCCACAGTAGTCATTGTGTCGCCATAAGGACTTGTTCACATGTAGGATGCTCTCTGAAGGGCTATCCATGTTGGAATTGCACTTCAGAAAGCATTTGACAGGCAGTGAGGATGCATTGTATTGCCTCATCACTAGAGTTGAGCGAACACCTGGATGTTCGGGTTCGGTGGGTCCAGCCAAACTTCGCAAAAAAGTTTGGGTGCGGTACTGAACTTGACCCGAACTTGACCCCGAACCCCATTGAAGTCAATGGGGACCCGAACTTTTCAGCACAAAAATGGCTGTGAAAAAGCCCTGGCAAGTGCTAGAGGGCTGCAAAAGGAAGTAAAATGGGGGTAAGAGTAGGAAAAGTGCCCTACAAAAAAATGGGCATAGGGAAAATAACTTAAAATCAAATAAAAAAAATAAAAATGGGAAGGGGGGTGGATGTGGAGTAGGAGCCTAGAGGTTGACTAGGCTGTGACTGGGGCAGTGTAGGTGGAAGTGGCGGTGGAGGAGGAGGAGGAGGAGGTAGCCAACACTTTTTATTGTGTTTTGTTTTTTTTTCTAATTGGGGTAGCCCCCAAAATATTGAGGAATATTCAAAAAAAAGTATACCAATGGCTGTGTGAGACCGGTCTAAATGTCTATTCTGCACAAGGTACAGACAAGTCTTGTGGGATCCATGCCTGGTTCATTTTAATAAAGGTTAGCTTGTCCACGTTGGCTGTGGACAGGCGGCTGCGCTTGTCTGTGATAATGCCCCCTGGCGCGCTAAACACATGTTCAGACAATACACTGGCTGCAGGGCAGGCCAGCACCTCCATGGCATAAAGGGCAAGGTCAGGCCATGAGCCTAATTTGGAGACCCAGAAGTTGAATGGGGTAGATCCATCAGTCAGTACGTGTAGGCGTGTGCACACATACTGTTCCACCATGTTGCTGAAATGCTGCCTCCTGCTAAGACTTTGCCTATCAGCTGGTGGTGCTGTTTGTTGTGGCGGGCTGCTGACAAAGCTTTGCCACATTTCAGCCATGCTAACCCTGCCTTCTGAGGTGCTGGCGGTGCCACAGCTGCGTTGGCGGCCTCTTCCTCCTCTGCCTTAGCCTTGTGCTTCCACTGAGCCCCCGGTGTCATTTGGGAATACCCTCAGCAGCGCGTCTACCAGTGTGCGCTTGTAGTCACGCATCTTCCTCTCACGCTCCAGTGAGGGAATTAAGGATGGCACCTTGTCCTTGTAATGGGGATCCAGCAGGGTGGCCACCCAGTAATCGGCCCAATTACAATGTGGGCAACTCGGCTGTCGTTGCACAGGCACTGCAGTATGTAGACGGCCATGTGTGCCAGGCTGCCCAGAGGCAAAAGACAAGCTGTCCTCTGTGGAAGTTGTATC
The DNA here is from genome assembly GCA_018402905.1 of Glandirana rugosa. NCBI lineage: Eukaryota > Metazoa > Chordata > Amphibia > Anura > Ranidae > Glandirana > Glandirana rugosa. The sequence goes on from BLSH010239045.1 coordinate 191,102, forward strand.
ATCTGTGTCCTCCGTATAACCCCCAGCCACACTCCAGTGATGCCCACGAGCTGCATTGGGTGCCACCCTGCTGCGGTTCCTCCTCCTCCTCCTCCTCATGATCTTCCTCGTCCTCCTCATCCTCCAGTGCTGTGCCCTGGCTTGAATATTTTTTACCTGGCCTATGCTGGTGCAGGAACCCACCCTCTGAGCCACTTGTGAATGACTGGCCTGATAACCGTGGAAATCACCCCTCTTCCTCCTCCTCATCCTCCTGTGCCACATCCTCTTCCATCATCGCCCGAAGTGTTTTTTCAAGGAGACATAGAAGTGGCATAGTAACGCTGAGAACAGCGTCATCGGCACTGGCCATGTTGGTGGAGTACTCGAAACACCGCAATATGGTACATAGGTCTCGCAAGGAGACCCACTCGTTGGTGGTGAAGTGGTGCTGTTCCGCAGAGCGACTGACCCGTGCATGCTGCAGCTGAAACTCCACTATTGCCTGCTGCTGCTCGCACAGTCTCTCCAGCATGTGCAAGGTGGAGTTCCACCTTGTGGGCACGTTGCATAGGAGGCGGTGAGTGGGAATGCCGAAGTTCCGCTGCAGCGCAGACAGGCAAGCAGCAGCAGTGTGAGAACGCCGAAAGCGAGCACAGACGGCCCACACTTTCTGCAGCAGCTCTGACATATCCGGGTAGTTTTTTAGAAGTTTCTGTACCACCAAATTCAGCACATGTGCCAGGCAAGGGATGTGCGTTAAACCGGCTAGGCCCAGAGCCGCTATGAGATTTCGCCCATTGTCGCACACCACAAAGCCGGGCTTGAGGCTCAGTGGCAACAACCTGTCTGTTGTTTTAATGCCCGTCCACAGCTCCTGTGCAGTGTGGGGTTTATCCCCCAAACATATCAGTTTTAAAACAGCCTGCTGTCGTTTCCCCCTGGATGTGCTGAAGGTGTTACGCTGAGCGAATGAGGAGGTGGTAGAGGAGGAGGAAGCGCAGTAGGAGGAGGAGGCAAAGAGAAATGCCCTGCAATCCTCGGTGGAGGAAGGACATGCGCCAAATGGCTAGCCGCCTCAGGCCCACCCGCCACTACATTTGCCCAGTGTGCAGTTAGCGAGATATAGCGTCCCTGCCATGCTTACTGGTCCATGTATCAGTGGTTATGTGGACCTTGCCACAGATGGCGTTGCGCAGTGCACACTTGATCTTATCCCCAACTTGTTTGTGCAGGGAAGGGATGGCTCGCCTGGAAAAGTAGTGGCGGCTGGGAACCACATACTGTGGGACAGCCACTGCCATCAGGTTTTTAAAACTGTCTGTGTCCACCAGACGAAATGACAGCATTTCAAAGGCCAGGAATTTAGAAATGCTGGCATTCAGGGCCAGGGATCGCGGGTTGGTAGGGGGGTATTTCCTCTTTCTCTCCAGTGTTTGGGAGATGGACAGCTGCAACCTTCCATGGGACCGTGTGGAAATGCTTGGGGACGGTGGCGGACATGGTGGCGTTGCTGTCACATGCTCTGTTTGCTGGGTGGCAGATGACACTGTCACTGTAGAGGTGGAGGAAGAGGCCGAGGCAGCAGCAGAAGAGGAAGCAGGAGGAGGCCGAGACCTTTCTTGGATTTTGAGGTACTTTTTCCAATACAGCTTGTGCCTTAAATTTAGATGCCTGATCATGCAGGTTGTGGTCAGGTTTAGAACATTTATGCCTCGGCTCAGGCTATCATTGCACAGCGCGCAAACCACTCGTGTCTTGTCGTCAGCACATTTTCTGAAGAACTGCCACGCAGGGGAATGCCTTTGAGCTGCCTTTGGTGTGCTAGGTCCCTGGGTGCGGTTGGTAGTAGCAGGCCTACTGTCTAGGGACGGTTGCTCCGCTTTTGCAACCTGCTTCCTCTTTTGCTGTGCTGGTGCCTTTGTGCGACCACCAACTCTTCCTCCAAACTGCACACGTCACTCGCATGACCCTCATTCCATGTGGGGTCTAGGACCTCATCATCCTCCTCTACATCATCTTCCACTCACCCTTCACCACTGCCCTCCTTGTCAGTCTGCACACTGAGGAAAGCTGCAGCAGTTGGCACCTGTGTTTCGTCATCATCAGAAACGTGCTGCGCTGGTGTTTCCTCATCCTGCAACAGAAGTGGTTGGGCATCAGTGCACTCAATGTCTTCCACTTCTGGGGCAGGGCTATGTGGATGGCCCACGGAAAGCACACCAGGAGAGTCATCAAAAAGCATAAGAGTCTGTTACATGACTTGGGGCTCAGACTGCTTGGCTAATTTACAAGGGGCTGAGGTGAAAGACAGATGGCCATGGGGTTCAGGTGCCAACTCTGAGCTTTCATCAAGGGACCGGGAAGGAGACAATGTGAAGAAACTGGAGGCATTGTCAGCCACCCAATCTACTATCGCCTGTACTTGTTCTGGCCTCACCATTAGTTGAGCGGCATTCGGGCCTAACATATAACGTTGAAAGTTCTGTCGGCCACTCGCACCTGAGGAAGGTGTTTCACTTGTGCGTGTAGCTGGCACAGATCGACCACGTCCTCTCCTTCCAACAGGAGCTTCACCAACACCATCAACACCAGCAGCACCAGCAGCACCAGCAACACCACGACCACGTCCCTTATTTGACGATCTCTTCATTCTGTCCACAAATGTACTATGTAGCACTATTTAAGTATTTATTAATACAAAAAAAGAATAATAAATTCTTCTTCTTCTGCAGGAGCAGCAGGAACCTCTCCCTATAGAACTAGGAGATGATTTTAGAACAATAATCTGCCCCTTACAGCACCAGCAGGAACCTCTCCCTTTAGTACTAGGAGATGATTATAGAACAATAATTTGTCCCTTACAGCACCAGCAGGAACCTCTCCCTTTAGAACTAGGAGATGATTATAGAACAATAATCTGTCCCTTACAACAACAGCAGGAACCTCTCCCTTTAGAACTGGGAGATGATTATAGAACAATTATCTGTCCCTTACAGCAACAGCAGGAACCTGACCCTATAGGAGTAGGCAATGATTTTAGAAAAATAATCTGTCCCTTACAGCAACAGCAGGAACCTGATCCTATAGGAGTAGGCGATGATTTTAGAACAATAATCTGTCACTTACAGCACCAGCAGGAACCTGACCCTATAGGAGTAGGCGATGATTTTAGAACAATAATCTGTCCCTTACAGCAACAGCTGGAACCTGACCCTATAGGAGTAGGCAATGATTTTAGAACAATAATCTGTCCCTTACAGCAACAGCAGGAACCGACATTCACTGTCTAATAACAAGATTTTAGTAGCGGATGAGGATATCCTAGTCCAAGGACGACAACGACATTCCCTGTCTAATAAAAAGATTTTAGT
>BLSH010239045.1:223981-234629 GCA_018402905.1 Glandirana rugosa
TGTTGATGATGACGTAATATAAACTCTCCCTCAGAGCACCAACAGGAACCTGGCCCTAATGCAGTAGTAGTTGTTTTTAGAATGATAATCTCTCCCTCAAAGCACCAACAGGAACCTGGCCCTATTGCATTAGTAGTTGTTTTTAGAACGATAAACTCTCCTTCAGAGCACCAATAGGAACCTGGCCCTAATGCAGTAGTAGTTGTTTTTAGAATAATAAACTCTCCCTCAGAGCACCAACAGGAACCTGGCCCTAATGCAGTAGTAGTTGTTTTTTTTAGAACGATGAACTCTCCCTCAGAGCACCAACAGGAACCTGGCCCTAATGCAGTAGTAGTTGTTTTTAGAATGATAAACTATCCCTCAAAGCACCAACAGGTACCTGGCCCTAATGCAGTAGTAGTTGTTTTTAGAACGATAAACTATCCCTCAAAGCACCAACAGGAACCTGGCCCTAATGCAGTAGTAGTTGTTTTTAGAACGATAAACTCTCCCTCAGAGCACCAACAGGAACCTGGTCCTAATGCAGTAGTAGTTGTTTTTAGACTGATAATCTGTCCCTCAGAGCACCAACAGGAACGTTTCCCTAATGCAGTAGTAGTTGTTTTTAGAACGATAATCTCTCCCTCAAAGCACCAACAGGAACCTGGCCCTAATGCAGTAGTAGTTGTTTTTAGAACGATAATCTCTCCCTAAAAAGCACCAACAGGAACCTGGCCCTAATGCAGTAGTATTTGTTTTTAGAACGATAATCTCTCCCTCAAAGCACCAACAGGAACCTGGCCCTAATGCAGTAGTAGTTGTTGTTTTTAGAACGATAAACTCTCCCTCAGAGCACCCACAGAAATGTTTCCCTAATGCAGTAGTAGATGGTTTTAGAATGAGAATCTCTTCCTCAGAGCAACAACAGGAACGTTTCCCTAATGCACTATAAGATGGTTCTGAACGCTAATGTGTCCCTCACAGGACCGCAATGAAGGTCTCCCTAATGCAGTCTGAGATGGTGGTGAATGCTAATCTTTCCTTCACAGCAGCGGCATGAAGCTCTCCCTACTCTAGTCTGAGACGATCTGACACGCGGCGCTACGTGACTCTAGCCCCATATAGAGGCTGGGTCACATGATGCACTGGGCAATCACAGCCATGCCATTAGTAGGCATGGCTGTGATGGCTTCTAAGGGCAATCTAGTGAAAAGCTTGTTGATTGGCTGCCCAGCAGCTATAGAAAACGCGCCAAAAATACCCGAATACCGAACCCGATCCCGGACTTTTTTTTTAATGTCCGGGATCGGGTTCAGGGCACGGACACCCCAAAGTCCGGTACGATCCCTCAACTCTAGAGAGGAGGCCTAATCCACCATGAGGTTTCGTAATGTAGAGCACAGCTTTAGCGATCCTTGGTTTGGTTTTACCCCATAAAAAGCTAAGGGTTCTGCATTGTAAAATACGAAGATAGTATGAGGAAACTAGTATGGGGAGTGCTCTGAAGAGATATAGTATTTTTGGCAATATAACCATTTTCACCGCAGTGATGCGGCCTAACCAGGCCAATGGAAGGGAAGTCTAAACATCAGTTTAGTTAAGTGGAGAAGCATGGGGGGTAGTTAACTGAAAAAAGATTGGTTGAGTCAGAGGTTAGCTTAATCCCTAAGTAAGATAGGGTGTGTGGGGCCCATGCAAACGGAAGTACTGCTTGTAGGTGTTTTAGCAACGGGTAAGGTAAGGATATATTAAGAAGTTTTGATTTATGGGTATTGACCACCAGCCCGGAAACATTAGCGAATCTCGTTAATATTGCCATAAGATTAGGGGCAGAAGTCAATGGGGATGTGAGAAATAGGAGAACATTGTCCGCAAAGAGACAAAGTTTATGTTTATATCCACCTGCTTCTAAGCCCTTGATGTTTGGGTCGTCGCGTATTTTGCGGGCTAGTGGTTCAATCGCAAGGTCAAATAAAAGGGGGGAGAGTGGGTAACCCTGTCGTGTTCCTCGTTTTATAGGAAAGGGGTCTGAGCTATGACCAGCGTAAGTAGCATGGCCTGTAGGGTTCGAGTAGAGGGAGAGGGTCCATTTCAGGAAATGTGGGCCGAAGCCCCATTTCTGCAGAACAGATTGGAGATACGACCAAGAGAGGCTATCAAAATCTTTATTTATGTCCAGGGAAAGGAGGCACATGGGTATCTTGCAGGATCGGGCTAAGTGGGTTAATAGAACCACTCTGCGAATGTTATCACTAGCCTGCCTGGAGGGCATGAAACCCACCTGATCCTTATGTATTAGGGTATGCGCCAAACTGTTATTTGCCTCAGGCCCACCCACCACTACATTTGCCCAGTGTGCAGTTAGCGAGATATAGCGTCCCTGCCCGTGCTTACTGGTCCACGTATCAGTGGTTATGTGGACCTTGCCACAGATGGCGTTGCGCAGTGTACACATGATCTTGTCTGGGATGGCTCGCCTGGAAAAGTAGTGGCGGCTGGGAACCACGTACTGTGGGACAGCCACCACCATCAGGTTTTTAAAACTGTCCGTGTTCACCAGACGGAATGACAGCATTTCAAAGGCCAGGAATTTTGAAATACTGGCATTCAGGGCCAAGGATCACGAGTGGGTAGGGGGGTACTTCCTCTTTCTCTCCAGTGTTTGGGAGATGGACAGCTGTAAGCTTCCATGGGACCATGTGGAAATGCTTGGGGACGGTGGCGGACATGGTGGCGTTGCTGTCACATCGTCTGTTTGCTGGGTGGCAGGTGACACTGGCACTGTAGAGGTGGAAGAAGAGGCCGAGGCAGCAGCAGAAGAGAAAGCAGGAGTCTGAGACCTTTCTTGGATTTTGAGGTGCTTATTCCACTGCAGCTCATGCTTTGCATGTAGATGCCTGGTCATGCAGGTTGTGCTCAGGTTTAGAACATTTATGCTTCGCATCAGGCTCTGATTGCACAGCATGCAAATCACTTGTGTCTTGTCGTCAGCACATTGTCTGAAGAACTGCCACGCCAGCAAACTCCTTTGAGCTGCCTTTGGTGTGCTAGGTCCCTGGGTGCGGTGGGTAGTAGCAGGCGTACTGTCTAGGGGACAGTCGCTCCGCTTTTGCAACCTGCTTCCTTTTTTGCTGTACTGGTGCCTCTGTGCGACCACCACCTCTTCCTCCAAACTGCACATGTCACTCGCATGACCTTCATTCCATGTGGGGTCTAGGACCTCATCATCCTCCACATCATCTTTCACCCACTCTTCACCACTGCCCTCCTTGTCAGTCTGCACACTGTGGAAAGCCGCAGCAGTTGGCACCTGTGTTTCGTCATCATCAGAGACGTGCTGCAGTGGTGTTTCCATGTCCTCATCCTGAAAGAGAAGTGGTTGGGCATCGGTGCTCTCAATGTCTTCCACTTCTGGGGCAGGGCTATGTGGATGGCCCACGGAAAGCACACCAGCAGAGTCATCAAAAAGCATAAGAGACTGCTGCATGACTAGGGGCTCAGACTGATTGGCTGATTTACAAGGGGCTGAGGTGAAAGACAGATGGCCATGGGGTTCAGGTGCCAACTCTGAGCTTTCAGCAAGGGATTGGGTGGGAGACAATGTGAAGGAACTGGAGGCATTGTCAGCCACCCAATCTACTATCGCTTGTACTTGTTCTGGCCTCACCATTCATTGAGCGGCATTCGGGCCTACCATATAACGTTGAAGATTCTGTCGGCTACTCGCACCTGAGGAAGGTGTTTCACTTGTGCGTCTAGCTGGCACAGATCGACCACGTCCTCTCCTTGCAACAGGAGCTTCACCAACACCACCAACACCAGCAGCACCAGCAGCACCATGTCCCTTATTTGACGCTCTCCTCATTCTGGACGCAAATGTACTATTTAGTACAAATTTATATTATTTTTTAAAACGGCAATGCAGACGCACTTTTTAATGTTGTGCAAGAAAATGTGCAAGAAATGCACAGCAAGGTGCAAATGCATTGTAGCACTATTTATTATTCTTTTTTTTTTAAACCAGCAATGTAGACGCACTTTTTATTTTTGTGCAAGAAATGCACTGATGGCCGCAAATGTAGTATTTAGAATATTTTTTTTAAACCAGCAATGTAGACACACTTTTTACTTTTGTGCACGAAATGCACCGCTGGCCGCAAATGTAGTATTTAGAATATTTTTTTTTTTTAAACCGGCAATGTAGACGCAGTTTTTATTTTTGTGCAAGAAATGCACAGCAAGGTGCAAATGTACTATGTAGCACTATTTATTAATAATAAAAAAGAAGAATAATACATTATTATTCTTTTTTTTTTAAAACCAGCAATGTAGACGCACTTTTTATTTTTGTGCAAGAAATGCACAGCAAGGTGCAAATGTACTATGTAGCACTATTTACTAATAATAAAAAAAAATAATAAATTATTATTCTTTTTTTAAACCAGCAATGTAGACACACTTTTTATTTTTGTGCAAGAAATGCACCACTGGCCGCAAATGTAGTATTTAGAATTTTTTTTTTAAACCAGCAATGTAGACGCACTTTTTATTTTTGTGCAAGAAATGCACAGCAAGGTGCAAATGTACTATGTAGCACTATTTATTAATAATAAATTACTATTCTTTTTCTTTTAAACCAGCAATGTAGACACACTTTTTATTTTTGTGCATGAAATGTACCGCTGGCCGCAAATGTAGTATTTCAAATATTTTTTTTTTAAACCAGCAATGTAGATGCACTTTTTAATTTTGTGCAAGAAATGCCCCGTTGCCCGCAAATGTAATATTTTGCACAAAAAGAAAAAAAAATGAATTTGTCTAACTGCAGTGTAAAAGCAGTGTTTCAATATGCCAAAATGTTGCCAACTGAACTAACAGAACACGATTAAAGTAGTGTTCTACACACAAGAGTTGAAAGTGCACTGCACTTGCAAAAACGGCTGCAAACGCCCACCTAACAAACAGAAAAATTTGTTAGGTTTTATATGAGGCACTTTGCTTAGCAAACGAAATGTACTCTAGCAAACAAAAATCTCCTCTAGCACCCACCCACCAATAAATCGCTATTTTTAACAGATTTTCTAAAGCTAATCTGTCCCTCACACCAGCAGCAGCATCCTCTCCCTACACTAGTATGATATGATTTTCTAAAGCTAATCTGTCCCTCACACCAGCAGCAGCATCCTCTCCCTATACTAGTATGAGATGATTTTTGAAAGCTAATCTGTCCCGGAGGCGCATGCGCGAAGCTCTACATGACGGACGTGCCGTCGTAGAGCTCCGCACCTGAGAGGGAGACAAAGCCGCTGATTTAGGAGCACATCGCAGCGATCCAGCCCACACAGCTCCACAAGACCCCGGGCACACTCAGGACGCTCCAGTATGGTCCTGGTGCACTCCAAGCCGAAGCCTAAGGGCAAAACAATACGCGAGGTCCTGGCTCGGGCCTCCGTCAAGATTGCGCCGGACATACCGCGCCGCACGGGTTCTCAGAGATCCCCTCGGATGAAGCCCCTACCGCATCCTGATGAGGGTGAGTCAGACTATGAGTCCCCAGATACCCCAATATGCTCTCCCAAGCCCCGAGAGTTACAACAGGACATGCTAAGGCAATTTGAATCTATGCTCCAGAGGGCCCTTAAACAAACATCTGACCAGATTACTGAGCACCTCACTAAGGAGATCAGAGAGCTGGGCCACCGTACAGCTGAGCTAGAACAGAAGGTAGATGAGCTGGAGGTCACAGTTCATAATCAAGCAGACGAACTGGAAGCTATTAGAGAAGAAAATTTATCCCTACTCACGCAGTTGGAGGACTTTGAAAATAGGGCCCGCAGGTCCAATCTGCGCATCAGGGGGATCCCTGAGACTGTAGTGGATTTGCAGTCCACAATCACGGCCTTATTCCAGGAGCTAGTCCCCTCTATACCTATGGAAAGACTAGAGATGGACAGAATTCACAGAGCCCTAGCCCCCCCGCAAGAAAGATGCCCCCCCAAGATATTATTCTCAAGATGCAATACTACCGCACTAAGGATCAGATTATGCAATCAGCTCGCCTTAAGGGGGCGCTGCGGTTCCAAGGCCATGAATACCAAGTGTTTGCAGACTTATCTCCTACCACTATTGCCAAGCGCAGGGCCATGAAGCCGCAGCTCCAAATTCTATTGGAAAACCACATCCCCTACACTTGGGGATTCCCCTTCTCATTGAAATTCTCATATAAAGGTCGCAAACATATCTGCAAATCTCAGGACGCTCTCCAGTCTCTTTTACAGGAACTCCAACTCACAGGACCTCCGTATACACCAAAAGAGCAACACCAAAGACGCCGCTCAGCCTCCTGCTCACCCCAGAAAGCCCACGCCTCCTCTTCGGAAGCTGATGACCGCAATCTTCACAAACGCACCAGGCGCTCTTCTCCTGCAACTTTACCCCTTGATGACATGGACTGAGGACTAAGGTAATACCTAAATATTTTTTGCACCTCTCACACCAGAGGGACTCCTCGTCTTGGCAACTCCATCCCCAAGCTGAGGACTCTCATCTACCCGCCTCATCAGGCTATTTAGCCTCAACCCCTACTTCAGGTCTGGCACTACATCACCTTTACCGCATCCAACCAAGGAGACCCCTTCCCAAGGCCTGAAGCGATCCGAGTACCCCTCCTTTTCCCCTACATCTATCCCCAGAGACTCTTTATAGCCCCCCGTAAGATGCCTTTGGTCACGGCCGACACTCCTGCCTCACGGAGAACATTATCCAACCCTCAACTGAGGGCAGTCCACTCAGTCACTCCCCCCCTATCTCTCAACCCTTTTGAAACCCAACGAACTGTTAACCTCGGATTAGGGGGCTGCCCCCTCACACAGAACCCGCTTTGGTCGGGAACACAACACTGTTGAATGGATCCTACCAAACACTGACCTCTGGACAGAGGCACTTGCCCCGAAGATATGAACAGTACACTTCAGTCTGACACTTGGCTTTTGACTACTACTTCCAGAGACTGACCTCTTGCGGCATTTGCCTCAGAACATTGATCAGGACCTGATTTTGGAGGCTCACACCCAGCTAGGCCTCCATGGTTGACTCAATATGCTTTACAGTTATTGTTAATGTTTTTGGGTTTCCCCCCTTCCCCCCCCCCTTTTTTTTTTTTCTTTCTCTCCCTTCCCCTCCCCCCACCCCTTTCCCACAAAAATGTTTATGTTGTCTTGCTGGCCTTTTGCACCATCTCCTACCCGTTTTACATATGATACCCCTTACGGGGCCTACCTTTTCGTAGTCCTCCCATGACCTAGGACCTCCTCACTTTCTCAGCCTGACCTCACCATAACCAGACTCTGGACTCTCCTTCCCTCATTCATCCCGCCTGGCGCAGATCACACACCCTACCATGTTACCTACACCCTTTTCTGACTGGATCCCCATAAATACCAGTGTTATAGACAGCTCCTATTTTCTAGCCTATCCAACATAATCCTATTAAGGCCATAGTCTCCCTCTCGGACTGTCACTGCTGCCTCCACCTTTGCTCTCAGGGTACCCCTGCGGCTCCCTCTGAGCAAACCTTCCCACCGAACCGGGTGCTTTCTCCCCACCGGTGGGACCTCTGCCTCAATCACCTACATATTTCTCACGGACCTCCACGGTCCAATGTTTCTCCTTATCTCTTCTTATCTCTCTACCCCCTACTTCTCCCTACTTTCCTTCCCTACCTGGCTCACCCTCTCCTACCCCTTTCCCCGTGGAGGGCCTGTCGCCCCTCTCCTTACCATTTATAAGCCCTCATTCCTAACTTCACCATGGCCCCCTTAAATATTTTGACACTGAATGTTCAGGGTCTAAATATTCCCCAGAAACGAGTCAAAGCCTTTCGGACTTTCGCCTCCCTTAAAGCTCACGTGGTGTGCCTGCAGGAGACCCATTTCTCCCAAAACTCGACCCCCAAGTTCTTTCACAATTCTTATCCCAAAACCTTAACTGCCTCGGCGACCTCTAAGCAGAGAGGAGTCATGATCGGTATCCACAGATCCACCCCCTTCACGTTCAGTAAAGAAATTAAGGACCCTGAGTGGGAGATACCTAATCCTCACGGGCACTTTACTAGAAGACAATGTCACTATAGTGTCCTACTACGCCCCCAACCAGAATCCCAATGCATTCCTGGCCCACCTTTTTTCGGTCATCGACCATCACAAACAAGGAACCCTACTTATTGGGGGAGACTCCAACCAGGTAATATACCCTTTCCTAGACAAATCTCCCTTCTCCCAAACAGCCTCTCCATCCAAGCTTTCCTTCAAACTTTTGCTTCATAGACACTCTCTCATCGACTCATGGCGAGAAATGAACCCCACGAAGAAACAATTCACATTTTACTCACACCCCCACAAGGTCTCGTCACGCATTGACCATCTCCTCCTCACAGTAGGTACCACTCCAACAATCTTAGAGTCCACTATCATCCCTATTGCATGGTCAGATCACTGCGCAGTCCTGACCTCCATCGAATCTCTGATCCCAAAGCAATCTGATCACTCCTGGTGCCTCAATGACACCATCCTCACACACCCTTCCCACAAATTAGATATCGAAAAAGCTCTAACTGACTTCCTTCAAGAGAACAACACCGACGACATCTCACCCCTCACCCTATGGGAAGCCCATAAACCTGTGATCCGGGGAGCTTTAATTAGTAAAGCCTCCCACATCAAAAGAACCAGACGTGAACTTCATAAACAACTGGGCAGCCAATTCCTTCAGGCACACAATTCATTCCTAGCTAACCCCACTGACCCCAACAGACAAGCACTTGACAAAGCCCAACTAGAACTTGATCTCTTTCTCACCGAGGCGGCAGACAAGGTCCTCCGCCGACAAAACCACAAATTATTTACCAAGAGCAATAAGCCAGACACATTCCTGGCCCTATCCCTACGTAACCTCGACCGCCCACGCAAGCCGATCCGTCTCAAAACCTCCAAGGACACATACACGAGCAACCCCGTTAAAATCGTGGCCCATTTTCGCAGACACCTAGCAGCCCTTTATGAAGCAAATCCCTCCTTTAATCCTACCCAAGCTGAAGCCCTGCTCTCCAGTATCACTCTCCCCACCCTCACTACCACCGAGAGAGACTCCCTAGATGACCCGTTCACACTCCCAGAAGTCCTCTCTGCTATCAAATCCCTGAAAAACAACAAGAGACCAGGCCCTGATGGCTTTACAGCCGCATACTACAAACATTTTGCACACATCTTAGCCCCCGTACTAGCCAACGCCCTCAATGCTGTCCGGTCCGGCTCTTCATTTCGCCCTGAGTCCCTCTCGGCTGTTGTCTCCATGCTGCCCAAACCCTCCTCTGATGACTCCTCTTGGGCTAATTACCGCCCGATCTCTCTGCTCAATCAAGACATCAAATTTATGGCCAAAATCCTAGCCGCCCGACTTAACAAGCTGGTAGGCTCCCTTATTCACAAGGACCAAGTAGGATTTATACCTGCTAGGCAAGCTGGTGACAACACCTGTAGAGTGACACTCTTAACTCACATGGCCCGCACCCGTCATATCCCCACGTGCCTACTGTCCTTAGACATTAGAAAGGCTTTCGACACACTTTCCTGGCCCTACTTAACCTTAGTACTTAAGAAATCGGGATTCGGCCCTCATTTCCAGACCTGGATCACGTCCCTATATTCCTCCCCATCAGCTTGCGTGAGATATGCAGGCTTCAAGTCTGACCCCTTTCCTATCGGCAGAGGCTCTCGCCAGGGATGTCCCCTGTCCCCCCTCCTCTTTCCCCTGGCCATCGAGCCCCTGGCACAATTGATTCGTTCAAACCCGAATATAAAGGGAATTGAGGTGGGCGGACACCAACATAAACTCTGCCTCTTCGCGGACGACGTCCTCCTATTCCTCACCTCCCCTCTCATTTCGTCCCCCAACCTACTCCAGACTCTATCTGATTTTGCTGCAGTCTCTGGCCTGAAAGTTAACCCCCGAGAAATCTAAGATGCTAAACATCTCCCTCGATCCCAATGAGCAATCACACCTACAACAAACTCTCCCTTTTACCTGGGTCACAACGAGTCTCCCCTACCTAGGGATCAACCTCCTGTTAGGAAAAGAACAAATTTCTGGCTAAATCTGTCATTTCCGCGGTGGTGCGCACATTTGCGCGCGTGCGCGCGCTCCCGTGCGCGTTCGCGCGCTCCCGTGCGCGCCCGCGTGCCGGAAAACGGCGCCAAATGGGCCTATTTAAGCCTGGAGACTTCCAAGACCAAGTGCTGCTCGCTCTACAGCGTTCCCGACCTGTACGCCTCAGCTCCGGATACCTGTTCCCGTGTTTGTTCTGCCTCCTGTTGACCCGGCTTGTCCTGACCTGCTGTTTGCTACCTGCACCGACCCCGGCTACCCACGACCATCCGATTGTCTGCTCCTTTGTACCTCTGCTGCCCGCCCGTTAACGAACCTTGCTTGGACTCTGACTACCCGTTTGCCTGATCCTCTTGTACCTTCCTGCCTGCCTGTTGCCAACCCAGCCTGTACGACCATCCATCTACTTGCACGCTTTCTGGAGCCTCACTACACCATCGGTGACCCTCCAGCCCTCGTGCCATCCCGCACTCTTGGGCCTCTGTCCCCACTACCAGGGGTCCTT
>BLSH010239134.1:63863-76300 GCA_018402905.1 Glandirana rugosa
GAGAGATGAGGAGGAGATCCAGGAATCAGGATAAAGGTCAGGACAAGCAACAGACGAGGACATCCAAGAGATGAAGCCGGGGTCACTACACAGAAAATCAATCCAAGGAAACAACAGGCAGGACGAGGAATAGCAAGAAGGAGCTCAGAGACAAATGAGAATATTGCTCAGCCAATGGGAGATTATCTCAGCATGACTTACATAATGAAGGAGATGAGGGGGAGGGGAGGAAGTCACTTAAGGTGACCATAGATCCATGGAAATTCAGCTGGGTCAGCAGGGATCGGTCACATTTCCATCCATGTGTGGTCACTGCCGGATAAAAGTCACTCCATCAGCGGCTGCAGCCAATAGCTTCATCACTGATCTGTGTATTCTGAGAGCGGAGGAGCGCCCCCCATTGTCAGAATACAATAGTGCAGCGGAGAGAATTCCCCCATCCCCCTCCAATGTGTGGATGGGGGAATCGCTTCAGTTTTTTTTTTTCATTCTTCCCGCTGGCTGAACGATGAAACTGAACCATTAGGGTTGCCACATCATCCCTTTAATCCAGGACACATATGAATTACACAGGTTGTTGTTCTAAGGCTAATTTAATGCAGATGAGGCACCAAGTGAGTTTAATTACCACCTTAATCAGCCACAGAACAACAACCTGTGTAATTCATATGTGTCCTGGATTAAAGGGATGATGTGGCAACCCTATGAACCATGTATGGCAGCTTTGGAAGTAACATATATTAATCATCAACTGAACTCCCTGAAGGGGTTAATCTATGTATTACCTCCTCTGCCACCAGTTCCAGCATTGTCTTCTCTCTACCTTCTCCTTCTTTGACGTTCCTGTCTGTAGCTGACATCACTTCCTGTCTGTATCTGACATCACTTCCTGTCTTCCATAGAGACTTCCTGTGTGGGTAGAAGTGAGGTCACCACCTTGTGGAGCTCAGAGGAACTGCAGCTCAAGAAACGTCTTGTAGTGCTTTTTTTCTCAGAGAATGGGTGCAGGAACACACCCTCCCCAGTCCACTCCCTGCCCCCGAAACTCACCTTCTCCTGCCCCCAATCGCACGGTTCCTCAGGGAACAGAAGTAAAATTATGCAAAATAATGGGTGTGGTCAAGGCTCCGAACCGCGTTTCGCACACAATTAAAAGTTCGAGAAAGTGTTACACACAGGCCCCCCTGATTTACTATAACTCCCAAATCTACTCCAGCAGTGTCTTAAAATAACTCCCAATTAAAGGCAATTAAGACTTCAACTCTCACAAACTGGGAAGAAATCTACACAGATCAGAGCTCTATTTGCCTGAGAAGATGCCTCTTAGATCACGTGTGCTGAGCACTGGATGTCAACCGGGATTGAACTTTTAATTTCAAAATTCCTCCATTTAATGCTTCTATGCAAGTTCATTGCCATAAAAACATTACCACCCCCTCTATCTAATTTTACCACCCCCTAGGGGAAATTTCTTAGAGCTCCCAAATCTATCAATTGTATTCAAACCTGCAACTTTCAAATGCCTCCATTTAAACCTTCAATGCAAGTTTATTGCCCTAAAAAGTGTATGGGGACCTGGGTCCTGCTCTAGGGGACATCCATGTATCAATAGAAAAAAACGTTTTTAAATCAATAGTTTTTTTCAGGAGCAGTGGTTTTAAATATCCTTTAAATATCGTGCTTGGGGGACCCCTTAGTATGGATCTCTGTGATGTTTAGAACAGTGGCACCGCAAAATCACATTTGTAAAGGAAAAATTGTCATTTAAAATCTCTTGCGGCTGGAATGTATTGCTGGTCCCCTGCAATGTAGATAAAGATCATTTAAAAAGCATTGTGTTGGGGGTTCCCCCCCCCCCCCCCGGTCCATACCAGGCCTTTGGGTCTGGTATGGATTTTAAGGAGAACCGCACACCAAATTAAAAAAAAATGGTGTTGGGGTCCCTCCAAAATCCATACCAGACCCTTATCCGAGCATGCAGTCCTGGCAAGGCGGGGGGTGGGGACGAGTGAGCATGCCCCCTCCAAAGCTTATCAGGTCACATGCCCTCAACATGGGGAGGGTGCTTTGGGGTCTGGTTTGGATTTTGGGGGGGGGCCTGGTACAGACTTTGCAGGGGACCCCTACCAAAAATTTGTGTTAGATTTTTTTTTGCATGCACTGTATATAGTCTACACAGTGGTGTAGTGGATAGCACTTTCACCTGACAGCAAAAGGGTCACTGGTTCAAATCCCAACCACAACATTACCTGCCTGGAGTTTGCATGTTCTCCCTGTGTCTGCGTGGGATTCCTCTGGATACTCTGGTTTCCTCCTACACTTTAAAGACATGCTGGTAGGTAAATTAGAGCCTGTTTAAATTGGCCCTAGTATATGTATAAATATGAGTAAAGCCTCGTACACACGGTTCAACGGTCGTATGCAAATGGTCATACGACCGCTCGTTGTACAATCATCCGACCGTTAGTATGCACGATTAGAACAGCCTACGTACGACGGTCGTACAGCAGAAGTTGTATGAGCAAACTAGAAAACATTGGTAGTACCAACAAGCGGTCATACGACTGTTGAATCTTGTGTACAGAGAAGTTGGTCCAACAAGTTGTACTCTGCAAAACACGCATGCTCAGAAGTCAGGAACCGACAGACTTGTCCATTCATTCCTAATTCACAAATTACATGCACCTGAACGTTTTCTTACTACGTTCAGCTTGGTCGTATGATCGTGTAGTGCATGTCAGTACACAAGTTACATGATCCAACATGCGATTTGGTCCGTTCGGTCGTACGACCATCGCACCGTGTGTACGAGGCTTTAGGGATCTTAGATTGTAAGCTCCTTGAGGGTAGGGACTGAGGTGAATGTACAATATATATGTGAAGCGCTGCGTAAATTGACAGCTCTATATAAGTACCCGAAATAAATACACTGAATGCAGCGCATTATATAAACCATACTGTACATATATATTCCTACACTGACTGTATATACTGTATACTGCATGCCACTGCCTAACCTATTGCTATCTCTGCAAATGTTTTCACTATGGTGTCCTTTTATAAAACTGTGATCAGCGGTGATCCCAAGGATCACCGCTGATCACAGCTCATTTTCGGTTTATAAAGCAGAGATAATGGGGAGAGAAGCTGTTCTTCACCGATTATCTCTGCACATCTCCAACTGTCATTCACTGACACAGAAACGGTCAGTTTATAAAGCGGTGATCTCCGCAATTCACTGGCGATCTCGGTCAGAATTCACCCTCCCCGCTTCACCAGCTCAGAGGTGGAGAATTGGGGGGGGGTGAAGAGGGAATCCCGGGGAAGGAGGAAGATTAGAGACTTGTTCAGACCCCCCAACACATCAGCCATGTCCCCCTGCCCTGTATATGTGTATATATGTACATACATGTAAATGATGTATGTGTGTATATATGTATATATAATGTGTGTATGTGCTTATATATACATAAAATTGCATAAATTGTTGGCGCTATATAAATCCTGTATAATAATATATAGTGTAGGGGGGCTAATAATTTTATTTACTGTTTGGGCGGGCTCCTAGGAGATGTCCGTTAGTGAGCAGTGATAATTTATCACTGCTTAATAAATGGACATCTCTGAGTTTCTGTGAATTTTGGTGCCATAATCTCGTTATGTCTCACGAGATTGGGGCGTTCTCCACAGTTTAAAGCGTTTGTAGATCACTTCACTTCACAAACTGTGAAGGGATCTACACGGCTTACTAAACTGGCACACAGGGGAGAACGATCTCCTCTGTGAATGCTGGAGAACTGTGCAGTGGATTTTTTACACTGCTTTATAAACGGACACCTATATTCAGCCGCTGTGTAAGTGGCCTTATATAGTGTGGGGGCGTGGACTCAGACCCACTGAGCAATGATTGGCCAAAGGCACCCTGTCTTTGGCCAATCATGGCTCTCACAGCAGAGCATGCTGTGATTGGCCCAAGCACGCAGGTCATGTGCATGCTTTGGCCAATCAGCGGGCGGCATTCTCCCACAATTTCACTGCATTATGGGCCGCTCAAATTTCCCACGAGTGCCCCATAATGTTCAGGATTCGGCAACCCCCCCGATGTTCGAGTTGAACATACTTTTGACTCAAACCGTATTCCTATTGACCATGGATGTACATTGCGAGACACTTTTTTAACATAAAAGATTGGACAAAAAATGTCTCCATTTTTAAAAACATTTTTACACTTTTTAGGTGAATGGGTATGATGTAACCAATACCCATTCACATGGGGGGGGCCAGGATCTGGTGGCCCCCTTGTTAATGGGGGCTTCCACATTCCGATCAGCTCCCCAACTGCAGACCCCAACAACCATGGTTGTCAGGAAGAGGCCCTTGTCCCCATCAACATGAGGACAAGGTGCTTTGGGATGGGGGGCACAGGGCCACCTCCACCCCAAAGCACACACCCCCTCATGTTAAAGGCATGTGGCCTGTTTGGTCCAGGAGGGTGGCCCTCGCTTGTCCCCCCATCCTGACCTCCAGGCTGCATGCTCAGAAAGGGTCTGGCATTGATTTTGGGGGGATCCCCCGCTGCAAACAAAAATTGGCGTGTGCTTCCCCTTAAAATCCATCCCTGAGCCAAAGGGCTTGGTATGGATTGGGGGGGGGGATAATACATTATAGCCGCAAGCAAGTTGAAATTACATTTTTGATCAATGTAGGGAAGGATGTGGGAGCTATATTTGATGTTGGTGGGGTTCATTGATTTGTTTATTTGGCGTCACCACTCAATTGCTTCCAGCCCATGTGCACACAGCGCTTCCTGTTTACAGCCACATTACACTTCCTGCTGATGTATATCTGTAAGGACCATGCAAATATAAATGAGAAGACAACTTATCAGTGCTGGTTCACACTGGTGCGATACGGGAACCCTGCAAATTCACTGTGGGTTCCCACATCGCACCTAACTCGCATGAGAATTCACACTGCTATATGCAAACTGAGGGGAATGTCCAGCAAAGTTAATGACACCTCCATTTCAGCTCACATATCACAGTGTGAACTGCCAGTTGGGACATGAATCAGATCGCATAAGTGTGAACACCCATTCGATCAGATTCTGGTCCCGAAGCAAAAAAGGTCCTGTGCGAGTTTAGCCCAAGTTTTACAAGCTGTATAGCTGAAATCGCATCACACAGACCTCAAATGTTATTTGGACTGCAGTGCGTTGCAAATCACATTAGATATCACACCAGTGTGAACTGGGCCTGAGGGCGGTTCAGCCATACAGAGTATGGCTGAAATCACATCAGTCGGACCAAACTCGCACAGGACCTTTTTTGGACATGGGTGTTCACACCCATACAATCCGATTCCTGTTGGAGTTTGCAGTGCGATCTACAAACTGATTTGGGGGTGTCAGCTTTCTATTGACACTCCCAGCAGTTTGCATATGGCAGTGTGATCTGCCTGCGAGTCAGGTGTGGGGCGGGAACCCTGTGAATCCATTGCGGGTTCCCGCATCGCACCCGATTTACAGGCAGTTCACACTGCCACATGCAAACTGCTGGGAGTGTCAATAGAAAGCTAATGACACCCCCAAATCAGTTTGCAGATTGCACTGCAAACTGCAAATGCAGACAGGAATTGGATTGCATGCATGTGAACACCCATGTGATCTGATTCTGCTGCGTAACAAAAAAGGGTCTTGTGCGAGTTTGGTCGGGATGCGATGCAAATTCAGTCATACTATATCTATGGCTGAATTTGCATAGCACAGATCGCATGTGATTTGCACTGCAGTGCGAATCACATCCGATCTCGGACACTGCAGCTGTGTGAACCAGCCCTAAGGAAGGTAATCCACTTCCCCAAAACCACCACCCCCTAAAACTAATTAAAAAAGTAAGTTAGAAACGAGAACAAGCAAAATCAATTTCCTTTTATTTTGCCAGCAGAAACACAAGTATGTACATATTTACTGGCATTAAAGTATATATACACATTTAGCAAAACAGTTAGCAATTGGGTTCTAAGGGCCCTGCTCATAGGAGCTTACAATCTAAAATTGGACTAAACCTTACAGTGGACACGGCTTTACTTTCACAGTGTATAACCGCCCACACATTTCATAGATTGACTAAACACCCACATCATATTATTAGCTGCAAAATTACAGAAAGATACTTAACAGTCATTCTAACAAAGCATTACAACATATTTAAAAATGCACATATTCAAACAATAACACCCACCACCCCCCACATTCTACACATACATTGGTGAGTATTTTCTCCTAGAAGAATGCATGGTAAGACAAACAATACACACCCCAATTGGACAGCATGGTCAAATCAAGCCACTTTTGATGGTCAAAATGCACAATAAATTCAGCAAACAGCTCCAGTGATGCATTTGTCATTAGCACAATATTCCTTATTCCACAGAAACCACAGCAGCAAACCTGACCTCTCATCAGGCTAAGCCAACCCCCCTACTGAAGTCCCTTATATAAGCTAGCACACTGACACATGCCCAATAGAAGTACACGCCAACCAGTATCTTTCAATGTGTCACCTCAAATTGCTTTCACCTGTGGGGCTGCAATACATAATACTATTTGGTGTGTTCAACAGATCAGTATAACTCCAGGACAAAATTCTAAGTCAGTGGTTCTCAACCTTGTCCTTAAGTACCCCCAACAGGTCATGTTTTCAGGCTTTCCATTATTTTGCACAAGTGATTTGATCAGTTTCACTGCCTTAGTAATTACCACAGCTGTTTCATCTGAGGGAAATTCACACATGCAGGGACCTGTTGGGGTGCCTTGAGGACTGGAGTTGAGAAACACTGATCTAAGCAACAGTTTTCTAACCAGATGTACCTGTGCAGCGTAAACCCTACAATTTGAAATGTCTAAGTCCCTGGCTGCAATGAGCTTCCAATTTAAAGTCCCAAAATAACTTGCTTACATTACAGACTATTTGTACAAGAGACAAATAAAATGCTAGACTGTCTTTGGATTGTGGTGAGAAACACACACAGGGGGAACATATAAACTTCAACACAAGCATTAGCATATCCGGGACATGAACCAGCAACCTTTTGGGTGCCAGGTGGATTTGCTAGCCATTTAGCTAGTGAGCACATGTGTTGTCCATGGCTGTGGTGTGAACCAGCCCTAAGTCCATAGCCATGCTCAGTATCACAAGTAACATACAATAGATTGTCCTAAGTATTGGGAAATGTGCCTTTACACACACATGAACTATAATGGCAGCCCAGGGTTCAGTATAGAGTTGGGCCACGTTGCTGCTATAACAACTTCAACTCTTCTGGGAAGGCTGTCCATAAGGTTTAGGAGTGTGTCTATGGGAATTTTTGGCCATTCTTCCAGAAGTGCATTTGTAAGGCCAGGCACTGATGTTGGATGAGAATGCCTGGCTCACAGTCTCTGCTCTACTTCAGCCAAAAGGTGTCCTATCGGGTTGAGATCAGGACTCTGTGCAGGCCAGTCAAGTTCCTCCACAACAACCTCCTTCATCCATGTCTTTATGGACTTTGCTTTGTGCTCTGGTGCGCAGTCATGTTGGAACAGGAAAGGGCCATCCCCAAGCTGTTCCCGCAAAGTTGGGAGCATGAAATTGCCCAAAATGTAAGAGTTCCCTTCAATGGAAGTAAGGGGCCAAGCCCAACCCCTGAAAAACAACCCCACATCATAACCTCCCTCCACCAAATGATTTGGAGCAGTGCACAAAGCAAGATCCATAAAGACATGGATGTGTGAGTTTGGGGTGGAGGGACTTGACTGGCCTGCACAGAGTCCTGACCTCAACCAGATAGGACACCTTTTGGCTGAATTAGAGCGGATATTGTGAGCCAGGCCTTCTCATCCAACATCAGTGCCTGACTTCACAAATGCACTTCTAGAAGAATGGCCAAATACTCCCATAGACAAACATCCTAAACCTTATAGACAGCCTTCCCAGAAGAGTTGAAGCTGTTATAGCTGCAAAGGGTGGGCCAATATTGAACCCTACGGACTAAGACTGAGATGCCATTAAAGTTCATGTGCATGTAAAGGCAGGCATCCCAATTGCCTAGCTAGTGTATCTGCCAAGATTTACAGTGGTGGTGGAGCCCTCCTACGCATAAATACTACATTTAGACATAATTTAGGTAAGGCCCTGAGTCATCTTTAACAACATAGAGAGGACAAACAACATCTCTACATGAAGTGACATGCTTGGGAATCGAAGTCAGGACGTTGGCAATGGTAGACAGAATTGCTACCTTTTAAACCACGGGGCTACTGCATGACAAGTCCTCCTACACATAAATACACAGATACTGCATTTCTAGGAATATATAGGAATTACATTAGCCAGGAGTTAATCTTCTAAATTTATTCTGTGATTTTTGGTGGTTCTTGCTGCATGAGCGTAGAATAGTAATGTTATCCTCAGATTTTTGGTAATGACATTTTTATTTCTGATGTTGGTACACATATCACATTTTTGGGGCTCAAATTAGGATCATTTGGAAAGAATAAAAAAATGGGACTAATTTTAAATTTCCTTAAGCAATGGTATTGTTTGTGGTCTGAAAAGACACCTGTGTGAGTTTGTGAAAATATTTTTGTGAGATAGATATCAACAAGTGAAAGTGACAGAGAAAAAAATATTTTACCAAAACATGAAAAGATTATTCTAGCATTCTTAAAAACAAAGTAGATTATCGAAATTGCAACATTGTTGCAAGGACAATTTCTTTGAGAGAAAGATACATTTCATCTCAACGTGAAATTAGAATGAATGGCTGAAAATTGCATTGGGTTACATAACTCTCATCTTCACTCCTAAAAAAAGTTGTGTAAAACAACTCTCATTTTGGTATTTACTATTTACTCAAGGAATTACTCTATGAGAGTTAAAAACTTAGTTGTTTTGTGTCTGAGCATGCTCAGTTGTGCTCTGCACCTAAATGTAAAGAGACAGGGAATTTATCTCTTCTCAGACTTTTTAAGATATTTTAGTGTAGAAATCACTTTTCACACAGTTTTAAAGCAGATTATCTTTAAACAATATACTGCATATTTTAGTACAATTTAGGGTATCAGATCATGCTCTAAACATTATTTCTATTTGCACTACTCCAGGTCCTGACTAGAGTAAAGATTTGGACGTTGTGACCTGGGAGCAATAGTGAATTCCATTTTGGGAGTAATTTGCCGCCAGCTCTATTGTGAATACCGTTATAGTGCTATTTACCTCAAATCGCAGTCATTTTACCATAAATTGCGGTAATTTTGCTGCTATTTTGCGGCAGCGCTATAGTAAATGTCCTCCACAGTGTCCCCGTGCCAAATTCTGCCGACAAGCTGTGCATATAGGTGACAACCACCCCAATCTATAACCAGCCTTTGCAGTAAGGTGCACATGGAAAGGATATACACATCACCACTAAATCCTGAACACCATGGCTGCCCTGGTTCTTCTCACAGAGTTTTTGATGAATCCAATTCACATTATCATCACAACAAGCATGTTGCCAGACTTTACAAATTCTGACTATAGATTAACACAGGAATTTCCTATGATCGACAGCTCCATCTCTTGGCCATAATGAGGTATTTTTCTGATATATCTCCATCAGTAAAAAAATTGAATACCACATTATGAACATTAGATGGAGCTGATCATCATAGTAGATCACTGTATGAAATAAATATGGCCGCTAAATATGGCCAACATTCCTCACAGATGGGCAAATACTTGTCACATTCGTTCAAATAATGTATTTTTTTCAAACTGTAAGTGTTTGTGAAATCTCACACCACAAAATGTACTCAGCCAATGAAAGGTAATGACTCCATTTTTATTTTTTTCCTGCTATCAATGGCCAACACGGTACAACACTTCATCCATGTCTTTGGTGATCTCTGATCTCCTTATGAACTGTTTCTTACATGATGAAGATCAGCCATGGAGTATATCTGAGGTGTATATCAGGGTGTGCTTCTTACCCACATGAGAGCTGTGATGTCCAGCAACATTCATATAGAAGAACCAAAACCACTTTAAACCGCCATACCACATAAATATAGGCAGATGAACAGTACACAAAAGATATCTAAACAAGATACATATAGTGCAAAGTGCATTTGGTGTAAAATATCATGAATAAATGCTAAATAAATGCAGTCCCAAATTCCAATATAGATGGTCTCAAAATGCACAATAGTACAGAGAAAGTGCAAAAAAGCAGATAGTGCAAAAAAGTGTTGCAAATAAATTTGAATAAATATAGGTCCAGTGGTATGTATCACATCCAGATGTTAATGGCCTGATAGTGTAAAGAAAATTCAAACTTAGTAAAAATCAAGTTCAACGAGTCCAATAAAAATGTTCAATAACAATGTTCAAATGTGGAAATATGCTGGATATGCTGACGTGACGTCAGAACGTTAAGCTGACAAAACACAGCGTCAGGAGATCGGAAGTCCGAGCGCGCCATTTCCGCCTGTGTTGTTTGGAACGCAGGTGCACCACATCCACGGCGTCGCCTGTTTGTCCATTTATTTTCATGTAAATTCATTGGAAATAAACAGGCTATGTACTTCACCATACCAACTCCTTCTTTTCATCTCACCCCTGTTCCCTTGAGGTCCACTGTCTGGCCGCCGTGTGGCTCCATCTCTGCTGGATGAGACACCAGCTGTCCATAGGATACGTTAAATGACAAGCAATGTCAATCCCTGTAATAGGGATCAACAAGTTCTGGTGAGTAGGGTGTGTCACTGGGTGTATGGTGAAGGAGTGTGATCTTTTGGATTCCCTCTCATCAATCTGGGATATTGAATGATCCAGCATATTTCCACATTTGAACATTTTTATTGAACTCATTGAACTTGATTTTTATTAAGTATGAATTTTCTTTACACTATCAGACCATTAACATCTGGATGTGAAACATACCATTGGACCTATATTTATACTAATTTATTTACAACACTTTGTTGCACTTTCTCTGTACTATTGTGCATTTTGAGACCATCTATATTGGAATTTGGGACTGCATTTATTCATGATATTTTACACCATATGCAATTTGCACCCTATATACGTATACCCTGTTTAGATATCTTTTGTGTACTGTTCATCTGCCTATATTTATGTGGTAGCGTGGTTTAAAGTGGTTTTGGTTTATGTTTACAGCACTACAGTATCTCACAAAAGTGAGTACACCCCTCACATTTTTGTAAATATTTTATTCTATCTTTTCATGTGACAACACTGAAGAAATGACACTTTGCTACAATGTAAAGTAGTGAGAGTACAGCTTGTATAACAGTGTAAATTTGCTGTCCCCTCAAAATAACTCAACACACAGCCATGAATGTCTAAACCGCTGGCAACAAAAGTGAGTACACCCCTAAGTGAAAATGTCCAAATTGGGCCAACAGTGTCAATATTTTGTGTGGCTGCCATTATTTTCCAGCACTGCCTTAACCCTCTTGGGCATGGAGTTCACCAGAGCTTTACAGGTTGCCACTGGAGTCCTCTTCCCCTCCTCCATGATGACATCACGGAGCTGGTGGATGTTAGAGACCTTACGCTCCTCCACCTTCCATTTGAAGATGCCCCACAGATGCTCAATAGGGTTTAGGTCTGGAGACATGCTTGGCCAGTCCATCACCTTTACCCTCAGCTTCCTTAGCAAGGCAGTGGTCATCTTGGAGGTGTGTTTGGGGTCTTTATCATGTTGGAATACTGCCCTGTGTCCCAGTCTCTGAAGGGAGGGGATGCTCTGCTTCAGTATGTCACAGTACATGTTGGCATTCATGGTTCCCTCAATGAACTGTACCTCCCCAGTGCCGGCAGCACTCATGCAGCCCCAGACCACGACACTCCCACCACCATGCTTGACTGTAGGCAAGACACACTTGTCTTTGTTACTCCTCACCTGGTTGCTGCCACACACGCTTGGCACCATCTGAACCCAATAAGTTTATCTTGGTCTCATCAGACCACAGGATATGGTTCCAGTAATCCATGTCCTTAGTCTGCTTCTCTACAGCAAACTGTTTGCAGGCTTTCTTGTGCATCATCTTTAGAAGAGGCTTCCTTCTGGGATGACAGCCATGCGGACCAATTTGATGCAGTGTGCGGTGTATGGTCTGAGCACTGACAGGCAGACCCCCCCACCCCTTCAACCTCTGCAGCAATGCTGGCAGCACTCATACGTCTATTTCCCAAAGACAACCTCTGAGTATGACGCTGAGCATGGCACTCAACTTCTATGGATGACCATGGTGAGGCCTGTTCTGAGTGGAACCTGTCCTATTAAACCGCTATATGGTCTTGGCCACCGTGCTGCAGCTCAGTTTCAGGGTCTTGGCAATCATCTTATAGCCTAGGCCATCTTTATGTAGAGCAACAATTCTTTTT
>BLSH010239135.1:20268-32236 GCA_018402905.1 Glandirana rugosa
CCATTTCCTTCCGGACAACTACACCACATAGACCAATCTCCTTCCGGACACCTACACCACATAGACCTATTACCTTCCGGACACCTACACCACATAGACATATTTCCTTCCGGACATCTACACCACAAAGATATATTTCCTTCCAGACACCTACACCACATAGACCCATTTCCTTCCGGACCCTTACACCACATTGACCTATTTCCTTCTGGACACCTACACCATATAGACCTATGTCCTTCCGGACACCTACACCACATAGACCTATCTCCTTCCGGACATTTAAACTATATAGACATATTTCCTTCCAGACACCTACACGGCCTTCCATTATCCAGATACACCACATCCACAGGCCTTCCTCTAACCAGATACACCACATCTACAGGCCTTCCTTTACCCAGATACACCACATCCACAGACCTTCCTTTATATAGATACACCACATCCACAGACCTTCCTTTATATAGATACACCACATCCACAGACCTTCCTTTATACAGATATATCAAATTTACAGGCCTTCCTCTATCCAGATACACCACATCCACAGGCCTTCCTGTATCCAGATATACCACATCCACAGGTCTTCCTTTATCCAGTTACACCACATTCCCAGGCCTTCCTTTATCCAGATACACCACATCCACAGGTCTTCCTTTATCTAGATGGCAGCTCACCTCCTCATAGAAGATTAATAAATTGGTCTGGCAAGAACTTCATGAATCCATGCTGATTGCTGCTAATGACACCATTATTATTACTAAAATCTTGTATATAGTCCAATGTAACACTGTTACTGCTGCACAAATACCGTGTGACAATAAAATATTGCAAAAATCGCCACTTTATTCACTAGGGTCTATGCTAAAATATATATATAATGTTTGCGGGTTCCAAGTCATTTTCTAGCAGAAAATGCTGGATTTTACTTGTAAGCCACAAATGTCAGAAAAGGTTTAGTCTTTAAGTGGTTAAAACTTCCCTCATACAGACCGGAGTTCATCACTTTCATAAAAGAACGAAGAGATACATTGTGTTTCTTTTTTTCATTCTAAATAGAAACAATATCCTTGCAGCCTGCCAAGTTTAACAGCTGTTAGATTAAGCAGAGAACGGCTCTCGCTGAATCGGAGACGCTGTGTTTTAATATATTGAGGGGAGATTAGGATCCGCTGCTACTCGCCAGGACGCAATTTCTGGTCGCCGTGGCGACCTGGCGCTTGGGGATTGTTGAGCCCTGGTCAGACAACAAGGTTAATTGGAAAACAAAACAAAATACAACAAAAAAAGAAAAAGGACAGACTCTATGGACTACTCAGTCTTTTTCTGTTATCACTTTTCTATGCTTCTATGTAACCACCCTGATTGCACCCTTAAATTTCCTATTGCATTCTTTGTGTAGTTGGAATGCTGATGATGACCCCTCAGCCTGTATTTTTTTGAAGGCTTTTTCCGTTGCTTTTATTTGCAATTTTACTTTGGAATTAAGCCACCCAGGACTTTTGTTGGCTCTTGAATTATGCTGGAAATCCCAGCTCTCGTGGGGAAGAAGCACACCCTGATATACATCTCAGATATACTCTATGGCTGATCTTTATCATGTAAGAGACAATTCATAAGGAGATCAGAGATCACCAAAGACACGGATGAAGTGTTGCACCATGTTGACCATTGATAGCAGTAGAAAAATAAAAATGGAATCATTACCTTTCATTGGCTGAATACATGTTGTGGTGTAAGCTTTCACAAACGCTTAGAGGCAGGGCCACTGATATGGCAGTATAACTGGCCCTCCCGTACTTGTCTTGGGCTCCATTGGATTCACAGGGGGGCCTGGTCAGCTCCAATGCTCATTTATGGATTGCTGGTGTAGTCGTTTTGAACTGAACACCATCGCTCCCACCAGCCGACTGCAGGACAGAAATTGCATTTCCCTGGGCCCCATCAGTTTGACAGAGAGGACCAGGAGATGACAGCAGTGAGAGGGCTTTCATTTTATTGTCATGCAGGCGAATAAAGCACCACATGTCCCGACCATGCAACCAAGTTCCAGCCACTCAGTGGTGGGAGCATACAAGCTTTCCCATAGGTTAGTAAGGCTGTTGTGAACAAGGCCATCATGGCTGAAGTGTGTTAACACCTGCTGTATCTACCTCTTTTTATGGCGTATTAATAATTTTAAAAGTATTGAAGAGTATGCATGGAGTTTTTTTTAAAGATATATTTATTAAAGAGGAAGTAAACCCAGATTGGATTAACTTCCTCAATATAACCCTGTAAAGTAGAAGCTTAATGGGCTACTATGCATCACATAGTAGCCATATATGTGCCACTTACCTGGAAACGAAGCCTGCGGCGTCCAGCGCTGTCCCCTGTGCTGGCAGCATCCATCTTCTGCCCCCCTTCCTTCTGGGGCCGCGACTCCGGCTCTGTGACTGGCATGCGCGCGGGGGCCGCCAGTTATGGCACATGGTCAGTGAAGAAATGGCACGGAGACCGTTTCTTCACTGCGCATGTGCCGACATGACGTCGGCACATGCAAAACACTACATATCTCCTGAACCGTGCAGGTTTGGGAGATAAGTAGGTGCACTGCACTACGTTATAGTAGTTTGGTGAAATACCACCCACCTATGTCTCCCAAGTCTCAAAAAAGAAGGAAAAAGAAAAAAGGGGAACCGGTTACCCTTATTGTCTTATGGATGATGACTGCATGAAGAAGGTATAAAGTTGATTACTGAAGCATGCATGGAGTTACATAGGTTATAAAAAGGCACAAGTCCATCTGGTTCAACCAATAAACAAAAAACAAAAGGATCATACAATCCCATATACACAATCCTATACCCACAGTTGATCCAGAGGAAGGCAAAAAACCCAGCAAAGCATGATCCAATTTGCTACAGCAGGGGAAAAAAAATCCATCCTGATCCCAGAGAGGCAATCAGATTTTCCCTGGACCAACTTTACCTAAAAATGTTGTGGATCACCTTTTACTGATAGTAAGGCTGTAGGCAGACGAGGAGTAATAGGAGACTGAGGGAGCAGCTGTGGGACTTCAACGGTGGGTGCACAGGAAGGCGAAGGGCACACACGTGTTAGAATTTCTATGAAAGGAAAAAATATATATTTTATCCTAGTTCATTCAGTTTATCCTATGAAAAAATAAAATATTAACTTTCTGTGAACTCCTGTCTTAGGTTGCAATCCCAAACTGCATCTTCACCTGAGGACCTCGGCTATGGCCCTAAAAAAGGGGAGTCTACTCCCGCTTGCAGAGAGCAGGTTGTGGACCATTTAAATTAAAAAGGAGGAGGAAAAGCTGGTGCTTTTACAATACAATGCCTTGGAAGGACTGTTTGCTGAGATAAAGAACCACCACTGACTCCCTGTAAATACACCTGGATGACAGGGAGACCTCAAATAATCTGAAGGATTCTCAATCAAAGTAGACGCAGTTTCTTCTCATGTAAACAGGGCAAAAGTGAAATAAAACTATACCTCTGTGATTACGAGAACTTCAGAGATCACAAACATGGAGCTGTGGGGGGCGTGGCCTGTACGGGCATGTGAGCGGTCGCACTTCACGGAGCTCCCGCTGATTGCATCTTAAAACGATCATTCTCCCGCAGAGGTACCGGACCAGCACCGCCTTATACCCGCTCCTTACTGCCCGGAAAGCACCTAGGACATTTGAAGCCCTTCCCCATGGAGAGAGATGTCCCGCAAAGCTGACAAAACGTCGGCGGCCAGGGAGGCCCAAGATGGCTCCCCGCTCCCACAGCGTGCTCCTCGAGTCGCCGAAAAACAGCCGGAATGGGAGGGTAAGCAGCTTAAATCCTCCAAACCCCCTAAAGAGCAGCCCAGAGACATGCTATTTTACACCCAGAGGGTGCCGGTTACTGTACACTCCACACCTAATGCACAGGCTGAGGACATGGAGCAGGGGGGACAGGATGACACGCTTCCTCTGCAGGCCTCACTGGGGCATAGCTCCGACGGCACAGAGGGTCCCGCAGAAGAGAAATCCCAGCCCACACTGGCGGATATTCTGATGGCTGTCCACAAGTGTACCGCGGCAGTAGATGATCTTAAAGTACAGTTTGCGGGTCTGGCGGAATCAGTCTCCCTGTTGTGCCAGGACTTACAAAAAATTAGAGAGCGCACAACGGCCGCGGAGGGTAGAATCAGTGACCTACAAGACCAAATCCCCCCGCTGGTCAGGGACACCAGGGCCGCAGCACAACAAGCCACACAGAATACCACCAAAACCGATGACATCGAGAACCGGCTGGGGCGGAACAATGTGCGTATTGTGGGCCTGCCTGAGAAGGCTGAGGGCCAGGACCCCACGGCCTTTGTGGAGGACTGGCTGCTGGAAGTTTTTGGCAGGGAGGCCTTTTCTCCCCTGTTCGCAGTTGAGCAGGCCCACCGCACCCCACCACGACCACTTCCTCCTGATAATAGACCCCGATCCATGCTGGCCAGGCTACTAAATTACAGGGATCGATAGGTGATCCTGCGCCTAGCAAGAGAAAGAAGAGCAATTCAGTATAACGGCAATAGAGTCTCCTTTTACCCGGACTTCTCGGCTGAAGTTCAGCACAAACGGCTAAAATTTGCTGATGTTAAACAAAGGTTGCAACGCCTCCAGATAACCTATGCCATGCTCTACCCAGCCAAACTGCAAGTAACAGTTGGAGGTCAGGCTTCCTTCTTTCAGACGGCCACGGAGGCCGTGGCCTGGCTGGATCACAATGAACAAAACCTTCAGCATAGGCGCCAGAACGACAGGGGAGAAGGCCATTAGGGGGTTGCAGGGTGGGCTGTAAGGAGATATGATACCTAAGTCTCCGGACTTGTTCAATATGTTAATGGGATCTGTTACCAGTTTCACCATCAGCGTACCAATTCTCTGATCTCTTGGTATGCACCACACCACAGATGCTCCAGGACTTAATGCGGATATCCACAACTGTCCAAGATCTGGTAGAGCTGAGGACTCTGCAGCACCTGTTTGGTTGCCCTGTTGGCAAAAGTTATGTTGGCCTGGTGCGTGAGCACGGAAGGCCGGAACCCACTGCCCCAGTATTACGGTTAAAGTGCCGGATGTCCCCCTTCTGCGTAAAAGAAAAGGACCAGGGTGACACTTTCGTTGCGCAGTGGCGTGGACTAGTTGTTAAATGGCAGTTTGTATCCTGAAGACCATGATTCCCACAGTCCCATTCTCCACCCTCCACCTCTGAACTGTTTGCTGGCCCCAGGGCACAAGATGGAAGAGACATGGCTCCCGAGAGAACTGAGATACCGGGCATCCCAGGGTGTCATCTACCACATTCGATTTCCAAGATGGCTTCCACATCGATAGTCTCCTGGAATGTTAGCGGGGTGCATGACCCGTTGAAGTGAACTATGATCTCTGCATGCCTTAAAAAGTTCCACCCAGCGATTGTGTCTCTCCAAGAGACGCACCTTACCAAAGACTCGGTGTCCTGTTTGAGGTATGCTTGGGTGGGCAAGGCCTATCATTCCACTCACTCTGCCTATTCTCGTGGCATGAGTGTATTGATACATAAGTCCTTGGCCTTCCAGGAAATAGATGCTGAAATAAACTCTATGGGTCGTTATGTATTCTTATACGGTAAACTGTCTGGTATGGCTTTCCTTTATATCCCTCCCATTTTCCAGAGAGGTCCTGCAGTTGCTGTTGACTTACCAAATGGATAAGCCTAATGTACCTACTCTGCTAATGGGGGATTTCAACAGGTATGTGCACCCACAGTTGGATAAACACCCTCCGGCCATGGCCATGGTGGGTGGACGGGGCACAGTGTTAAGCCGTCTGCTAGCCGAGGTGGGTTGGACGGATATTTGGCGTCTGCGACACCCCAGCACCAAGCAGTTCTCGTACTTCTCTAAGACGCATGGTTCCCTTTCCCGAATAGATCTCTGTATAGGGTCGGTTAACATCCTTAACGCAGTGATTGGGGTCGAGTACCACCCCAGGGGTGTATCGGATCACTCCCCTCTCGTGGCATGATTGGTTACAGGTCCCCGCTCTACTCTACCCAGGGCTCCCTGGAGGCTCAACGCCTTCTGGCTCAAACTACTCCCCTGTCAGGAGAGAGTGGGCCGTCAAATAATATCCTTTTTCAATGACCACCACGACCATGGGGACCCCTTGACCAAATGGGACGCCTTTAAGGCGTACCTGAGAGGGGTCTTCATCGCGGAAATCCAAAATATAAAACACAACTCTCAGGCATTGAGGGACCAAATGGAGAACCAGGTAAGCAGCCTAGAACTTGCCTATATTACAGACCCCACAGACACCGCAAGGGAGGCATGGATCGCGGCCCAGGACTCCCTGGACCACCTGAGATCCTCCACTGCGGAAAAAAAAGTTTCTTTAACAAGGCCGCATTCTACGAGGAGGGGGAGAGGACGGGACGCTTATTAGCAAAAATTGCCAGATCTCATGCCTCTTCCCCCACCATAGGGGAGTTGCGAACCGCTGCGGGGAGAGTTCTGAACGACCCGGACCACATAGTTGCAGAGTTGGCCATGTTCTACACGGATTTATGTAAATCCAGGGAGGACTACTCAGACGCCTCCTTGGAAGGGTTTCTCCAATCCATACCCCTACCTGCCCTGTCCCAGAAGGACAGGAGGGATCTGGATGCACCATTGACACTGGAGGAACAGCAGGAGGCGGTGGGTACATTCGCTACAGGCAAGGCCCCGGGGGACGATGGCATCCCTGCGGATGGTTTATACGGACTTTGGGGACATCGTTCTTCCCAAATTACTAGAGGTCTTTAACGCCTCCAGGGAGCTGGGATGCCTTCCCTCTCCCATGACCAGAGCAACGGTAATACTCATACTCAAACCAGGTAAAGATCCCCTAGACCCAGGTTCCTATCGGCGTATATCGTTGCTGCAGAGCGACTTTAAGATCCTGGCGAAGGTCTTAGCCATGAGACTTAACAAAGTTATCCACTCTATCGTTCATCCAGATCAGGCAGGCTTTATGCCTGGCAAGTCCACCGCTACCAACCTTAGAAGGTTGTTTCTCAATCTTCAGACTAGGGCAGACAACACTGGACAGAGAGCACTCCTGTCACTGGATGCCAATAAGGCATTTGACAGTGTCAGCTGGAGATATCTATGGGCGGTGCTGTCTAAACTCGGGTTCGGGGACACGTTCATAACTTGGACGAGACTTCTGTATAAGGCCCCACAGGCAGCGATACAGGTATCAGACAGGATGTCACCTGTGTTCGCTCTGGGCAGGGGAACTAAGCAGGGGTGTCCCCTGTCCCTCCTGCTCTTTGCGATAGCCATTGAGCCCTTGGCCTCCCAGGTGCGAGACGATGCCCAAATCATCGGATTTAGCTACGGTACAATACAAGAGAAAATTATGTTGTATGCGGACGACATGCTCCTGTTTCTGGGAGATGTCTCCGCATCGTTGACGAAAGCCATGTCTCTGATAACTAAGTTTGGGCGCTTCTCTGGCCTTACCATCAACTGGAATAAATCCGCGATGATGATGATGCTGATGCTGGATGAGATGCCTGAGGGAGGGCTGTCGCTGCAGAACCCAATCCCCCTGGTTACTAACTTCAAATACTTAGGAGTCCAGATCTCGCCCAGACCAACCGATTTCTGCAACCTCAATATACACCCGCTTCTTACCAAATTTAGAGATAAAATCGACATTTGGAATAGGTTTAAAATGTCCCTGGCCGGTAAAACGAACCTAATAAAAATTATTCTGATGCCCCAGCTTTTGTATATGCTCCACAACACCCCAGTATTGATTCCACTTAAAACATTCAGAGTAGTGAACTCCCTGTTTCGACGTCTACTTTGGTCCACCAGAACCCCTAGGATAAAATTAGAACAGTTGCAATACCCCAAGGATGGGGGAG
Source organism: Glandirana rugosa (assembly GCA_018402905.1). Lineage (NCBI taxonomy): Eukaryota > Metazoa > Chordata > Amphibia > Anura > Ranidae > Glandirana > Glandirana rugosa. The sequence continues at coordinate 28,206 of BLSH010239135.1, forward strand.
GTCTGGCACTGCCCAACCCGTGGTTATACTACCTGACATCACAGCTGCAGCAGCTGGTGGGGATGATGTCCCTGAGACCGGCATCCCCCTCAGCCAAACTGTTACTCTGGGGCTCGGTCCATCCCGGAGGGGCTGGAGGCCCAACGGTTCAAGAAGCCGAATAAACAAATGCCCACGTATGCCTTATTGAAAACAATCTGGAATAAAGCCAAGCAACTGCAGGGGGTGCAGGGATTCACAGATTTTAGCCCCATCTGGGACAATGCTACATATGAGGAACTGGCTAAGCTGAGTCAGGGACCGAGATGGTGTGCATATGGTATAACCCACCTCGCCCAGATCTTCAGCAATGGCAAGTTGCTCCCCTTTCACACGCTTCAAGATAGATATGCACTGCCACCTAGTATGGCCTTTTATTACCTGCAGCTCCAGCATGCGATTAAAGCACAGGGGAGAGGGACGGAGTGGTCTCATTCCCCCACCCCAATCTTTCATTTAATTAAATCAGCCACTGAGACTAAAGGTTTTATTTCACAATGCTATGGTATGCTTTTGCATGATTACCTGGACAACTACCCCATGAGGGCTAGGCAGAAGTGGGAGGAGGACCTGGGTGAGGTGACGGGGGATCAGTGGGAGGATGCCCTTCAAGCCCTTCCCACTTGCTCTCTGAACCAGGCACAGAAAACCTCCCAACTATTTATCTTACTGCGGACCCACTACACTCCGGTGCTACTACATAAAATGGGTGTACTGGCAAGCCCCCTCTGTAAAAAGTGCGGGGTGGGAACCGGAGACCTCATACACCTTCTGTGGCGCTGCCCGAAGCTCCACAGGTATTGGAGAGGGGTCCTGGATACTCTAAACGAGGTATTCCTCACAAATATACCACTGAACCCCATTCATTGCATACAGGGCTCCCTGGGGGAGGTCATACCTGAAGAGCACACTCGAGTGGCGGTCTTTAGGGCCCTCTTCCAAGCCAGGAAGCTAATACTGCTGAAGTTGACATCAGACACGCCACCATCTATTAAACTGTGGATTTCGCATATGGGAGCAACTCTTAATCTTGAACACTACATATACCAACACAGGGGATGCCCGGGCAAATTTCGAGAAACTATGGGCACCATGGCTGGACACCCCCGGGTTGAGCCCATTACAGTTGGTTGGTCAGCGGTTGCTGGGAGGCTTGTAAAGTCTTGGGGTCCCCTGAATTTTCGGGATTCCCATTGATTGGAGAGCGGGGAGGGGTAGGAGTAAGGGATTGTTATAGACAGACGGATACAGAAAAAAAACCCAAATATATTAAAGTGGAGGAGTGAGAGCTATAGATATGCTTGATTGTATATAGCAGAGTTGATTGTTTGTGTATGACTACCCCCTCATCTGAGAGGTGATAGCACCCAGATTGCAAGTAAGCCATAATATGTAATTACAAAGACTTGCTGTATTCCATGCTGTAAATGTTTCCAGAATGCCTTTTCTATTTCTGTAATTTCTGATTGACAATAAACACCAGTTTGATTTAAAAAAACAAACAAACATGGAACTGTGGAAAAGACAAACATGTTTGCCCAGGTGAGGAAAGGTCATTATCCTTGGACAGTTCCAGGGATCTCCAAACTACGGAATCTCCAACTGTTGTGGAACTACATGTCCCATGAGGCATTGTGAAACTCTGACATTCACAAACATGACTAGGCATGATGGGAATTGTAGTTCCTGAACAACTGGAGGGCCTAAGCTTGGAGACACCTGATGGTATTAGAGGTGCACTGCGAAAAAAAACATTTTTTTCGGTTCATTCATATTTTTTATGTTTTGTTTATCAGATCATCCGTTATGATCGATATTCGTTATTGCAAATAAATTTGTAACTTTGAATAAATTCTAATTCATTACATTCCATTAGTATAGATGCAGTATTTGTTATTTCCATAATTCGTAACTTCGGATAAATTAGTATTCCTTATGTTCCATTTGTATAGATGCGGCATTCGCTATTTCGGATAATTCATAACTTCAGAGAAATTCATATTCATTACGTTCACTAACAGCCAAATTTGAAAGGAAATTCCAATACCTATAATTTAATAGTTTATATCTATTATGATAGTTTTTATTATTATTTATTATTAATAATAATATAAAAAACTATAATAATGGTTAATAAATGTAATAATCTAATTATAATAGAAATGATCCAAATGCTTTTTGTTCTTTCGGATTTTCGTTCTTTCTGAATTTTTGGATTTTCGTTCTTTCAAATTTTCTTTCTTTAACAAATTTTTCCAAAAACAAATTTTCTAAAACAGTCTTTCGTTCATTCGGATGTTTCTGAATTAACGAATATGCTGAATTTTGACAAAGAAATTCAGAATGAAACAAATTGCACATGTCTAAATGGCATGCCCCTAACAGCCAGGAGAGCAGCCCATCTAGTAGGGGTGGTAAGGGTAGTGCAGGTAGGCCTAGACAGTTGGTGGTAATTGGGGATTCTATAATCGCCTCAACCGAATGTTTTGCTGTCTCCCTGGTGCCAGGGTTCGGCATGTGGTGGACCGGGTTAATAAATTACTGGGAGGGGATGAGCATGACCCAGCTGTCTTGGTCCACGTTGGAACCAATGACAGAATATATAGAAGGTGTAGGCTCCTTAAGAACCAATTTAAAGAATTAGGTTGCAAGTTGAAGGGAAGGACCTCCAAGGCAATATTCTCTGAAATATTGCCTGAGCCATGTGCAACACAGGAACGGCAGGGGGAGATTAGAGCTCTGAATGCATGGCTAAAGACCTGGTGTAAGGAGGAGGAATTTGGGTTTTTAGAGCACTGGACTGTCTTTTCATTGGGTTTTTTCATTTCCTATATACTAAAGATTATTTGCACCTAAATGGAAGGGGATCTGTTGTGCTGGGGGAGAGGTTTATGGGAAGGCTGGAGGATTATTTAAACTAGGATTGAGGGGGGGGTGAATTAGATTATAATGGTGTAGACTGGTGAGATAGGGGTCATCCCCTTTTGGTGGGTGGAATGGGGAAAGATTGGGGGAGGGCTTTGGTAGATGATAAGAAGGTTACCATGTTACAAACAGCCATTGGAAATTGTACCGTTTGTACTAAAGTAAAAATATGCAACACATAAGTGCAAAATATGACAGTGAATTAAAGTATTTGTTCACCAATGCCAGAAGTCTGCCAAGCAAAATAGGTGAGTTGGAAGCTCTGGTGCACAAGGAGAACTATGATTTAACCACTTCAAGATCAAGCCTGTTTTTGGGTTCTGTGTTTATGAGTTAAAACCATTTTTTTTGCTATAAAATTACTTAGAACCCCCAAACATTATATATATATTTTTCTAACACCCTAGAAAATAAAATAGCAGTCATTGCAAAAATTGTCACACTGTATTTGCGCAGCGGTCTTAAAGCGCAATTTTTTTTTAAATAAATCTGTTTTTTTTTTAGTTAAAAAATAGGACCGCAATAAAGTTAGGTAAATTTTTCCATAATGTGAAAGATAATGTTATGCCAAGTAAAATGATACCCAACATGTCATGCTTCAAAATTGTGTCCGCTCGCGGAATGGCGACAAACTTTGCAACTTGAAAATCTCCATTGGCGACTGTAGGGGAATAAAATAAGGAAATATCTGCGCTACAAAAGATAATATAAAAGGATGATAAATGATACACAGCAGCCTGCTAATAGGGATGTAGATAGCGGTCCCGGTCACAACAAAAAATCATAAAGTTAGCGGCGCTTCAATACATGAATAAACATATGATTTAACAGGAGATATTGATCAATCTTCAGTGATGAATTAAGAATAACTCAATAGCATAAACAGCTCTACACAGTCCAATGATAGTTCATAAGAATGTTCCAAAGGCTTAGATAGCAGAAACTTCACTTCCAATAGCATAGGCACCCAGTGATGAGGATGTAGAAACACCAAAACTTTACACTCAGTGTCCACCACCAATAATGCGGGGCTGCTTACCAGAGAACGTGTGGCTTCCAAACTAATG
>BLSH010239171.1:0-17237 GCA_018402905.1 Glandirana rugosa
ATAGCCGTTAGAATGTCAGCAGTGGTGGGGGTCGGCTGTTCAGATGCCATGGCGAGCACTCGTGTAGTCTTCTTACAGGTGGAGCGCCTCGTGGGCAAGATGGCCTACGGCAGAGTAGGGGGGCCGGAGCAGGCCGACTGCCTACCTGACGAACGGAGCCTGCCCGGGGAGAACGGCGGAGCCCGCGAGGTGCCCGATGCCTTCTTGGAACCCAGGGTGTGCGTCTGGAAGTCGGAGTATAACGAAAAAGGAGTCTGGATCACCGACAGGATTACTTGCAGAAGGGAGCTCAGGCAGCGTGCGTCTTCTTCCCTTCACATCCCGGCCACGCCCCACCTCAACTCTATTTATAATGTACAGCCTGGTATATGATGTACAGATCCCGGTGCATAATGTACAGCCTAGTATATGATGTACAGAGCATGGTTTATAATGTACAGCCTGATATATGATGTACAGAGCCCGGTGTATAATGTGCAGCCTGGTATATGTTGTACAGAGCTCTGTGTATAATGTGCAGCGTGGTCTATGATGTACAAAGCCCGGTGTATAATGTACTCCCTGGTATATAAAGTAATCTATTGCCAGTATAAAACCCAGCCAGTAACTCAGCACAGGGATGGTAGGAACCATTCATAATGGGCACAGCAGGTGTACAGACCCAAGAAATCAGCACAGGGATGGTGGGAACCCCTCATGATGGGTACAGTGAGGCTGCATTTGATAGGCACGGTGAGGCTGCAATTGATGGGCACAGTGTGAGACCGCATTTGATGGACACATCTTGTTGAAATAGACACTTGCATTTGGCAGTGCCATTCCTATTTCTCTTTTAAACTTACCCATATTCTCATTTGATTCATAGGTACTGATCTTAGTGGAAGCAAAATTTTTCAAAAATGATGGAAAATTTGGTTCTGTCTCTGAAACAATCGCCTTTCTCAAGGTGTTCTGATGAAGAAAAAAAGCGGATAAAAGAGCTTGGACCACATCAACCCAAACTGCAAATTCAGCAAAGGTCAAGAGATCGTGGTCGAGTTTACACTAGAAGCTTTTCCACCACTTCTTATAGGAATTGGAGTTGGCTAGCTGGATGTGATGTCAGTAATGCTTACTATTGTTTTCCTTGTTTACTATTCCAAAGTCATGGCACCGACACGTTGTGGATATCAACAGGGGTTTGCGACCTAAAGCATCTCACTGAAATGTGCAAGCGGCATGAAGCTACCCAAAGCCATCTTGATAACATTATGAGGCTCCAGTTTTTTTGGGAAGCATAGCATTGCTGACCAGCTAAGTGAAAGCTACAGAATTGGCATTAGAAAGCATAATGAAGAAGTCACAAAAAATCGACACATCCTGTCGGGAGTAATAGACTGTGTCAAATTTTGTGGTGCATTTGAGCTGGCTTTGTGTGGCCATGACGAGAGTGAGACATCAGAAAATCCTGGGATATTCCGTGGCCTGGTTGACTTTGTTGCTTCTCTTGATGGAGTTTAAAAAGAGCACCTTGAGAATGCCACTGTTTTTAAGGGGCCTTCGAAAACCATGCAGAACGAGCTGTTGGACTGTACAGTATCTCACAAAAGGGAGTATACCCCTCACATTTTTGTAAATATTCTATTATATATTTTAATATGACAATACTGAAGAAATGACACTTTGATACAATGTAAAGTAGTGAGTGTACAGTTTGCATAACAGTGTAAATTTGCTGTTCCCTCAAAATAACTCAACACCCAGCCATTATTGTCTAAATCGCTGGCAACAAAAGTGAGTACACCCCTAAGTAAAAATGTCAAAATTGGGCCCAAATTGTCAATATTTTTTGTGGCCACCATTTTTTTCCCAGCACTGCCTGCATGGAGTTCACCAGAGCTTCACAGGTTGCCACTGGAGTCCTCTTCCAACCCTCCATGATGACATCATGGAGCTGGTGGATGTTAGAGACATTGCGCTCTTCCACCTTCCGTTTGAGGATGCCCCACAGATGCTCAATAGGGTTTAGGTATGGAGACATGCTTGGCTAGTCCATCACTTTTACCCACAGCTTCTTTAGCAAGGCAGTGATCACCTTGTAGGTATGTTTTTGGGGTCGTTATCATGTTGTAATACTGTCCTGCGGCCCAGTCTCTGAAGGGAGGGGATCATGCTTTGCTTCAGTATGTCAAACTTTTGCCATTCACGGTTCCCTCAATGAACTGTAGCTTCCCAGTGCCGGCAGCACTCATGCAGCCCCAGACCATGGCCCTCCCATCACCATGCTTGACTGTAGGCAAGACACACTTGTCTTTGTACTCTTTACCTGGTTGCCACCACACACGCTTGACACCATCTGAACCAAATACGTTTATCTTGGTCTCATCAGACCACAGGACATGGTTCCAATAATCCATGTCCTTAGTCTGCTTGTCTTCAGCAAAATGTTTGTGGGCTTTTTTGTGCATCATCTTTAGAAGAGGCTTCCTTCTGGGGTGACAGCCATGCAGACCAATTTGATGCAGTGTGCGGCGTATGGTCTGAGCACTGACAGGCTGACCCCCCACCCCTTCAACCTCTGCAGCAATGCTGGAAACACTCATATGTCTATTTCCCAAAGACAACCTCTGCATATGATGCTGAGCACGTGCACTCAACTTCTTTGGTCGACCATGGCGAGGCCTGTTCTGAGTGGAACCTGTCCTGTTAAACCGCTGTATGGTCTTGACCACCATGCTGCAGCTCAGTTTCAGGGTCTTGGCAATCTTCTTATAGCCTAGACCATCTTTATGTAGAGCAACAATTCTTTCTTTCAGGTCCCCAGAGAGTTCTTTGCCATGAGGTGCCATGTTGAGCTTCCAGTGACCAGTACAAGAGAGTGAGAGTGATAACACCAAATTTAACACTTTAATTTTAGCTCCCTATTCACACCTGAGACCTTGTAACACTAATGAGTCACATGACAGGAGGGAAAATGGCTAATTGGGCCCTATTTGGACACTTTCACTTAGGGGTGTACTCACTTTTGTTGTTGTTTTGTGGCTGTGTATTGAGTTTTGAGGGGACAGCAAATTTACACTGTTATTTCACTGGTTGCTATATTACACAATGTTTATAATATTTCAATAAATTTGAGTTTTTTATGGCATTGAGGTTCCAATTACAGTTTCTTTTCTTGATTCACCATCATCAATTTTTGTATAGTATCATATTACTAAGGAACCTCCACCTCTTCTAGTAAGAGGTGTAGCTATCACGGGGGGAATAATTGGGTGGTTACCCATAGACATCCCTCACGTTTAATATAGGCCTGCACAGGGTTCTTTTATCTCCTTTTGTCTGCATGGGCGTGGCTGCCTTACATGTGTTTGGGTTACCTCCCTACACACGGTACAGTCTGCAGTCTGTTAAATTCAGCTGACGAAAAGTTTAATCTCCACCTGTCTCAAAGAAACCTTACATTCCCTTTAGCGAGCTGAGAAGGATGAAGTGTAAAAGTGTGAACTCTTAAACTCCTGATGGAGGACTGGTTACGTTATGTTTTATCTTAACTCACCTGGGATCTAACTATACAAGCCTCAGTGGAGAGGTCTGTCTCATGGTAAATTTCCAGCCTTAGGACAAGTCTGTATTTTGAGCCTAAGGTTTTATGTTATACTACTACACAGGGGTCTGAGTAGTAGTGATTTTTGCTCCACCTGTCTCAGAGCTTTCCATTCCCCATTGGAGCAGAGCTGGGAAGGATGAAGTGTAAACTGATAAGCTCTTTATGGAGGACTGGTTAGCAGGTATAATTTATCCTCACTCACCTGGGATCTGACTATACAATCCTCAGGGGAGAGGTTGGTCTCATGGTAAATTTGCTACCTTAGCACAGCTCTGTTTTTTAGGCCTAAGGTTTAATGCTATATTTTGCATCTTGGGTGTGATGTATACTAACCGTTTTTGTGCTGCTGGGTTTGCATGTGGAGATGCATTTTTTCTGTTACCTGGGTGTGGCTGCCTCACAGGTGTTTTGATTTGCCTTCCTACACCAGGTGCAATCTGCAGTCTGCTAACAGCTCAGCTGTCAGAAGTTTAATCTCCACCTGTTTTACAGAGCCTTCCATTCCCACTAGTGCAAAGCTGGGAAGGAGGAAGAACTTTTCGATGCACTTGTCACCTGGTGTACAATGCCTTCACTTGAGTTTTGACCATACAGTGCATCAGTGGTTAGGTGGGGTTTCTTTGCCATACACATTCTCCATGATAGAGGTCTGTCGTAGGGTAAATTACAGCCTTAGCACAAGTCTGTCTTTTGGGCCTATGATTTTATATTGTACTTTGCATCTTGTACCCGATGTGTGGTAACTATTTTTGTTCTAACAGTTTTGTATGCGCAGTCACATTATGTTTACATTGGACTCTTATGCTTAGACTATTGCCAGGACCAGTGCCAGCCCACCCATAGGGGGCGCCCGGGTGCCCCCCCCCCCCACAAAAAGAAGAAAGAAAACATTTTTAAAAAGTCCCCTTTAAAAAAAAAGTTTGTTTAAGTTCGGGCGCCGGACACAGTGCACTATGGGAAGCGTGACGTTGCTGCAATCACATGACTGCAGGCATCACGCTTCAATGGCAGGGTTTAATGTTGCCTTGGGGCCCTTTGCTCTGCGCCTCAAGACACTGATTCGCTCGCAGAGTGTCAATCAATCACCGCCGTCTAGTGGGATTGATCTCGGAGGACCCGTCCCGTCACTTCCGGCCGTGCAGAGAGAAGCCGGAAGTGACTCGACGGACGGCTCCTTTCCCCAGCATTTCATGAGGAGTGAGGAGCGAGGAGCGCTATGGAGGACATGCTTGTCAGAACTCCCAGGTGGCCAGGCCAGAAGCATTGGAATGTGCAGGCAGACAGAGAAGACCTATCTTGGATTGGGGACTCTTTCTCTTTGTGCAGTATCTATCTCTTTCTCTGTTTGAAGACAATTGCGGTATAATGCTGCCTTAGGCTAGGACTGAGTTATTTTCTTACTTGTTGGAACAAGGAATGGCAAAAAAAAGGGGCATCCAAAATGTGAAAAAAAACTTTGCATTTATTTCAACTTAAAATTACAGACTAAATGACTACAAGTCCCAGCATGTTCTGCCAGCCTACACAGGGGGGTACTGGACACTAACCTATTGTTTGGTTCCAAGGCAGATCAGATCTGAAATCGCTCCATAATATTTAGCTACTCTTGCATTTCAGGGGAGATCAATTGGACTGTACCTCCCCCAGCCATGGTTACGTCCCAGAGTCAAAATGATGGTTATAAATGTTAGTGAGGAACCAGAGCCTTTGCTAATCCAAATTCTGATAGCGGTATGAAATCTGCTTTTAGTTCTGGGGATCTGAATCCTAAGTAAATGGACAAACAGTGGTAATCATGCAGTGGTCTTGTAGATATTGGGAGAATGACTCTCTTGAGCATAGGCATGCGCGCATAGGGTGGAAGGTGTGCCTGGGCACACCCTAATTACCCTGTACTGTGCAGATTCCCCCTGCTGCCTGGTTGTAGAGAAAGGGACTGAGGAACCTATGTCCTCAGTCTCTTTCTCTGTCTCAAAAGTGAGACACCAGGGGTCTGTTTGGACCCCTAATATTTCACCAAAGCCCCCCAGCAAGGCTCCTAAATAAAATTGTAAAAAAAAAAAATAAAATATAATGTGAAAAATAATAAAAAAAAACAAAATTGTAAAAAAAATAAAAATAAAAATAAACTACTGACACAGATCTCTGCCTTACTAACACGGCCCTCTGCCCTTCTGACATATATATATAAACCTATGCTCTTGAGGGCATGGAGGTTTTGGCCTTTACTAAAAACTGTGCTGACCAGTGGTGGCCAGTGGTATTTTTTTTGTGAAGGAGCAAATTATCCAAGAAGCACAGAGCAGTGATTTTCTCTCTATCCAGGCTGACGAGACCACTGATATTGCCACACAGTGCCAACTTGTGCTAGTACTGTGCTACATTGATAACAAAAACAAATGTATTGGAGAGGTTTTTTGAATTTATTCCTCTGCAATCGACTACAGCGGATTCCATTGCTGCAGCACTACAAGAACGCCTTGTTGTCATCCTTCCAGAGGATCAGAAGCGTAAACTCATCTCCCAAGTCTATGATGGAGCCAGTGTGATGAGGGGTGCCACTGCAGGTGTTCAAAACAAAATACAAGATGTGTACCCAAATGCCAATTACATCGACTGCATAGTTGCCAACATTGTTAAAAAAATTAATAGGGACACATTTTTACCAGTAGGCGGGGTCATATTATAATTAGGGGGAGGGGCATTTGTTTGTAGGTGTGTCCAGGGAAAAGGGGAGTGGTTTACGCTGGTGTGGCTTGAAGGGGGTGTGGCTCAAAGGAGTGTGGTTCGAGTCTGAGATGAACAACGGACGGAGGGAGAAAAAAAGAAAGGAAGGGAAGGAGAGAGAAGAAAGGAAAGAGAGGGATGGAGGGACAGCAGGCCCATATCCTACACCACAATACAATATGTGTATTCCAGAAAGTGTAATAATCAGCAGATAAAGATACTCCAGTCACCTGGTGCTAGCACTTCAATTATCCTGGCACCATGGTTGGTATGGTGTTAGGATGATTGAAGCGCATTATTTATATTATTACATTGTAATATAAAATTAAATCATTCTACTCACCATAATGCAGAATTAGTGAGAGCCCCGAGTGTGTCACTTGCCACGTCGCCTGCCAGAAGATGCAGCTTGTCACTTGCCAACGTCACTTGCCATGTCGCCTGCCAGAAGATGCAGCGTGTCACTTGCCATGTCGCCTGCCACCAGATGCAGCTTGTCACTTGTCACTAGATGCAGTTTTTGTCACTTTGTCACCAAAATGCAGCTAGTCCATGCTTCTCTGTCTTGGTGATTTGCAATGGTGTCCATGGGGGGGTGGTAAGCCCTGTGTCCCCGGGGGGGGTGGTGGTCCCTGTGTCCCCGGGGGGTTGGATGGTGATCCCTGTGTCCCCAGGGGAGGGATGGTGGTTCCTGTGTCCCCAGGGGGGGATGGTGGTCCCTGTGTCCCCAGGAGGAGGCCCCCCCCACTGCTTACATTCCCATCCCATCCCTTCTCGGCTCAGTGTGTGTGTGGAGTGGTGTGTTCTGCATAACTTTCCTCCCTGTTCCTCTGTGACACACTCCAGATGTCTTCCTGAACACTTGCACGGATGAATAGGGGAGGGGGAAAGGAGGCTGGATTATGCAATGGGAAGTGAGCTGCCACAACAAGCTGACAGAAGGTAGAGAGAAAAGAAACAGACGGAGGGCAAAGAATGGCAGTGTGTGTGAGGAGCTGAGCATGTGATGGTGTGACCCCTCTGCTGCACCCCCATAGCAACGCTGCTACCAGTACTTGCCTGTTCATGTTGTGTCCAGAGCCAGCACTCACAAATCACATTGGGGACACAGCAGCATGGCTCACCACTGCATACATCACTTCCAACGCCCGGGACAGCTACTTCATTCAGGTTCACCTATTGGCTGGGACGCACCGCTGCAGCCTGCCTCCTGCTACGTCCTCAGCCAGTAGCTGGCTGTAATTGTCAGTTATATCCCTCCCTCTCCCTCCATCATCCAGTCCCGGCTTCCAGCTCATCTGGATTACCTGTGTCTGCAGGCCGAGATGAGCGGTGCAGCTTTGCTATGGTGGTTCGGACACTCCAACCCAGTCCGCCGCTGCCCGGGACAAATTGAATTAATCAGGATTTTACCCGGGAAATGGACAGACCGGGACTGGGGTCCGAATCCCATGAATGTCCCCGCAAATTTGGGACTGTTGACAACTATGCGACTGCTATGCACACCAACTCAATCTAATCATGCAACAGGCCACTTCTCAAATACCCAGTGAGACTTTTTTTTTTGCTAACTTTGGAGGATTTGCCAGCTTTTTTTCAAGATCACCTAAACGCACAGAGGTTCTTAATAAAATAGTTGCCCATAGACTGCCAAAAACAAGCAGTGTCAGATGAAACTTCCAAAGCCGTGCTGTCAATACAGTGTTTGAGCATAGGGAGGACCTCATCCGCTGTTTTGAAGCAATACGAGGCTCTGGTGACTTTGACCATGTTACCATAAGAGAGGCAGGAGCCTTTGCCGTGCTGCTGGAGAATCAGGTTTTTACATTTTTTCTGACTCTTTTTCACAAAATCATGCTGCATGTGGACATCCTCTATGCCAAACTCCAGAAGAAGGATATAGATTCAGTCCACATTAAGGGGAGTAGTTCCAGCAGGACATACAGAAGATCAGGTAGCAGCTGTATTCCTCCTTTTCCATGTGTTGTTATTATTATTATTATTATTATTATTAATAATAATTTTATCATTACTCATACATTTTTCAGAAATTCTCTCCCATTTCTGGTTCAGCAAAGCAGTGAAGGTGGTTCTCAACCAAAGAGGAGGGGCTCACTCGGTCCATAAGCGCATTGCATCCAAGGTAAGTTTTTATTTGTTGCAATATTTGTATTTTTGATAGCTCCCTCTTTATAGATATGAATATTGGAAAGAAAAATATTTCTCTTTCGTTCATTGACGGACGTAGCCTCTTATTCTTGACATGTGGGGTTTATGCACCTTTCACTAGGAGTGGACTAGGCAGAATGTAGTTCAGCTAAAAGCAGACACAGCCCCTCCCAGGGGGCAGTCCTCACTTGGCATAACCCCTCCTGCCCTGCTCAGCAACTCAGTTTTTTCTGCCTAGTGCAAGGAGTAGGGCCTGGCTCCCTGCTGGGATCTGCGGTTCCCCGTTTTTTTTTTTCCCAAGACTTCTGATGAAGAATGCAATTGAGTAGCCAGCTGGGTGACAGGCTGGATATCCTAGATCCAGGGAGTCTCCCCAGCGTGGCCGACGGATGCGAGCCAACCCTTAGCTGTACACGTCCCGACAGCACACCTAGGACCGGGCCCCGGGGCTCGCGTCACGGGTGTTGCGCAGCCGGCAGCTCCCCCCGAACCGGCGGGGTGGCAGGTCTGCCTCGGGTGGCTACCCGCTACGCCCCTCCAGAGTGGTAAGTATGCTCCCCCCGTGGGGTGCAGGGGGGCAGGCGGGTGGTGTCCCTCTTCTTCGGGCATAGGTGGGCTTGATCCTTCCTACCCCTTACTATTGCCCCCCCCGGCTGTAGTCTCGCCCTGTCTGGCTGCGCTTCCCCTGGGTGGGCTGCGGGCGGTCGGTATGTCAGTACCGGGCTGCCATTTTCCTGTAGCCTGCCACGTGTGGATCACGGCCGCCATTTTGCGGTAGCCGGCCGCTTGTTTTGGCCTCTAGTGCACACAGCGGCCATCATTGCGTGGTCCACCGTGTCCTGGCCTCAGATTCGCTGGATGGGCAGTCCTGGATCTCTCGGGAGCCTTTCTACACGTGGGGGACATGGAGCAGAAGCAGTGTGGTTACAGGCAGCTACAGCAGCGCTAGCAGCAGTCGGTGTGGTGAGTCCTCCTGGGAGCCTCTGGGGCCCTAGTGCGGCAGATTGAGGGGTGGTGTGGGATGCATGGTCCGGTCTGGCCAGTGGGTGTCTTCCGGGGTGCGGTGCAATGGCGGCTGAAGCAGGTGCTTCCCAGCCAGGAGTCTCCGGTGGGGAACAGGGAGCGCTGGGACCTGTGGTTCCGTTGGACAGATTGACGGCCATCCTGGAAGAATTCTTCTCCCGGGTGGAGCCGATCCGTGACCATGAGGTAGAGAGGAAACGGCCACCCCCTCCCCCATCCTCTGGCGATGAACTCGGAGCCTGAGGGGGGCTCTACTGTGTCGGGGACCCCCCTGGAGTTGTCAGAGGGCGAGCTCGGGGACCCCTCTGATGATAAGGATGAGCCCTCGGGGGCCACCACGACTCGTGAGCAGGCTCTGGTGGGCTCATTGGTTTCAGCGGTCTGCTGGGCCCAGCTGCGACACAGGGGGCGCCGTACGCATTTGGGTTGCATAGGCCGACCGGGACACCTAAGGTATACCCTTATTTGTCGTACTATGATCAGTTTGTTTACAAGGAGTGGCAACGACCTCAGGGTTCATTCGCCATTCCTAAACATTTTTCTGTGCGTTATCCCTTTGAGGATACCCTGTTGCAGAAGTGGAAGTCTCCGACGGTGGACCCGCCTGTGGCCCGTCTGAACAAGGCGACCACTATTCCGATGGAGGGCTCTCAATCATTTAAGAACCTGGCCGATAGTAGGACTGAGGCGGTGTCCAAGGCAATGTTCCTGGTCGCAGGGTCGGCCATGCGGCCGGCGCTGGCTTCGGCGCTGGTGGCACAGGCACTTACGGAATGGGCGGTAATTGTGCACCAGGCTTTGGTGACTCTCCAGGCCCCTCTGGAACCTATGCAGATGGTGGACCAGCTGATTCAGGGTCTTAAGTACCTCTGTGATGCGGCCCTCGACATGGCTCCTATGCTGTCGAAACTGTCCATGTTTGCGGTCATCATTAGACATCTGCTGTGGCTTAGATGTTGGTCGTGGGACCAGGCGTCAAAGAAGGGCCTGACGGACCTGCCATTTGAGGGTGGTCGTCTCTTTGGGGCCTCCCTGGATGAGATCATCAAGGATTACACTGGGGGAAGAGTACGTTGCTCCTGGAGCCTAGAAGGGGCAAGGAGCCCCGGCGTAGGGCAGGCCCTTCCTTCCCTACTCAAAAGAGGTTTTTTTGTGCGCCACATGCCTCGAACAAGGTCTCTCAGCCTGCTAAGGCCCCCGCGGGGGGCCAGAAGCATCCCTGGCAGAGTAAGGCCGAGAAGGCAGAGGAGAAGTCCTCCTCCGCATGATGGGTCGCCCCCGCCCGTTGTTCGGGTGGGGGGACGGCTCTTGTGGTTCGCGGACTGGTGGACCTCTCGCATCACGGATCTCTGGGTGCGCGAGGTGGTTTCGTTCGGGTACAAGATAGAGTTCCGCACCCAGCCCACGGACAGGTTCTTCACCTCCAATCTGAGGCTTCCCCCGGGGCGACGGCAGGTACTGTTTGGGGCCCTGCAAGTCCTGCTCCATCAGGGGATGATTGCTCCGGTCCCCTCTGCAGAACGTTTCCGCGGTTTTTATTCAAATCTTTTGTGGTTATGAAAAAAGATGTGGTCAGGCCTGTCTTGGACCTGAAGGCTCTCAACCTCTTTGTGAGGGCACAGAAATTCACAATGGAATCTGTCCGCTCTGTGGTGGCGTCACTTCGTCGGGGAGACTTCTTGGCCTCCTTGGACATCAAGGACGCGTATCTGCACATGCCCATATGTGCACACCACCAGCGCTTTCTGCGCTTTGCAGTAGGGGATCTCCACTACCAGTTTGTAGCCCTTCCGCTTGGTCTGGCCTCATCCCCGTGGGTCTTCACCAAGCTCCTAGCCCCAGTGCTGGCTCTGCTGCGGCAGAGGGGCATAGCAGTGGTGGCATATCTGGATGACCTCCTCCTGCAGGCGGAGTCGGCCTCAACCTTGAAGGACAGTGTGGACATCACCCTCGGTTTCCTGCGGGACTTCGGCTGGGTGATCAACCTTCCGAAGTCGGTACTGACTCCGTCGCGCCGGTTGGAATATCTGGGCTTGGTCCTGGACATGGAGCGGGCGAAGGTGTTTATCCCTGCCGCCAAGGTGTTGACACTCCAAGTTGCGGTGCGGGCCCTGCTGTCCCAACGGTGGTCCTCTCTCAGATTTTGCATGAGGGTGTTGGGGCTGATGGTCTCCACCTTCGAGGCGGTGCCCTATGACCAGAGTCACACCCGGTCCCTGCAGCCGGCAATTCTGCTGCGGTGGGACAAGTCTCCATTATCCCTGGATTGAGTGATCAGGTTGGATCACCGGACCCGAGGTTCCCTCGCTTGGTGGCTGCGGGCCCCGGCCTTGGGGCTGGGGAAGTCGTTTCTACCTGTGGAATGGACGGTGGTCACGATGGATGCCAGCCTATCCGGCTGGGGGGGTCCTGGGGCTGTTGACGACCCAAGGTCGCTGGTCCCCGGAGGAGTCCCGTCTCCCGATCAATGTGCTGGAACTTCAAGCGATCAGGCTTTGCCTCGCCCACTGGTCGGGGAGGTTGCACAGTTGTCCTGTTCGGGTCCAGTCAGACAACGAAACAGCTGTGGGTCTCTTCCGGGGTGCGGTGCAATGGCGGCTGAAGCAGGTGCTTCCCAGCCAGGAGTCTCCGGTGGGGATCAGGGAGCGCTGGAACCTGTGGTTCCGTTGGACAGATTGACGGCCATCCTGGAAGAATTCTTCTCCCGGGTGGAGCCGATCCGTGACCATGAGGTGGAGAGGAAACGGCCACCCCCTCCCCATCCTCTGGTGATGAACTTGGAGCCTGAGGGGGGCTCTACTGTGTCGGGGACCCCCCTGGAGTTGTCAGAGGGCGAGCTCGGGGACCCCTCTGATGATAAGGATGAGCCCTCGGGGGCCACCACGGCTCGTGAGCAGGCTCTGGTGGGCTCATTGGTCTCAACGGTCTGTGAGACGCTGAAGCTGGGCCCAGCTGCGACACAGGGGGCGCCGTACGCATTTGGGTTGCATAGGCCGGCCGGGACGACCTCAGGGTTCATTCGCCATGCCTAAACATTTTTCTGTGCGTTATCCCTTTGAGGATACCCTGTTGCAGAAGTGGAAGTCTCCAACGGTGGACCCGCCTGTGGCCCGTCTGAACAAGGCGACCACTATTCCGATGGAGGGCTCTCAATCATTTAAGGACCTGGCCGATAGTAGGACTGAGGTGGTGTCCAAGGCAATGTTCCTGGTCGCAGGGTTGGCCATGCGGCCGGCGCTGGCTTCGGCGCTGGTGGCACAGGCACTTACGGAATGGGCGGCCATTGTGCACCAGGCTTTGGTGACTCTCCAGGCCCCTCTGGAACCTGTGCAGATGGTGGACCAGCTGATTCAGGGTCTTAAGTACCTCTGTGATGCGGCCCTCGACATGGCTCCCATGCTGTCGAAACTGTCCATGTTTGCGGTCATCATTAGACGTCTGCTGTGGCTTAGATGTTGGTCGTGGGACCAGGCGTCAAAGAAGGGCCTGACGGACCTGCCGTTTGAGGGTGGTCGTCTCTTTGGGGCCTCCCTGGATGAGATCATCAAGGATTACACTGGGGGGAAGAGTATGTTCCTCCTGGAGCCTAGAAGGGGCAAGGAGCCCCGGCGTAGGGCAGGCCCTTCCTTCCCTACTCAAAAGAGGTTTTTTTTGTGCGCCACGTGCCTCGAACAAGGTCTCTCAGCCTGCTAAGGCCCCCGCGGGGGGCCAGAAGCGTCTCTGGCAGCGTAATGCCGAGAAGGCGGAGGAGAAGCCCTCCTCCGCATGATGGGTCACCCCCGCCCGTTGTTCGGGTGGGGGGACGGCTCTTGCGGTTCGCGGACCGGTGGACCTCTCGCATCACGGATCTCTGGGTGCGCGAGGTGGTTTCGTTCGGGTACAAGATAGAGTTCCGCACCCAGCCCACGGACAGGTTCTTCACCTCCAATCTGAGGCTTCCCCTGGGGTGACGGCAGGTCCCGTTTGGGGCCCTGCAAGTCCTGCTCCATCAGGGGATGATTGTTCCGGTCCCCTCTGCGGAACGTTTCCGCGGTTTTCATTCAAATCTTTTGTGGTTACGAAAGAAGATGGGGTCAGGCCTGTCTTGGACCTGAAGGCTCTCAACCTCTTTGTGAGGGCACGGAAATTCACAATGGAATCTGTCCGCTCTGTGGTGGCGTCACTTTGTCGGGGAGACTTCTTGGCCTCCTTGGACATCAAGGACGCGTATCTGCACATGCCCATATGTGCACACCACCAGCGCTTTCTGCGCTTTGCAGTAGGGGATCTCCACTACCAGTTTGTAGCCCTTCCGTTTGGTCTGGCCTCATCCCCGTGGGTCTTCACCAAGCTCCTAGCCCCAGTGCTGGCTCTGCTGCGGCAGAGGGGCATAGCAGTGGTGGCATATCTGGATGACCTCCTCCTGCAGGCGGAGTCGGCCTCAACCTTGAAGGACAGTGTGGACATCACCCTCGGTTTCCTGTGGGACTTCGGCTGGGTGATCAACCTTCCGAAGTCGGTACTGACTCCATCGCGCCGGTTGGAATATCTGGGCTTGGTCCTGGACACGGAGCCGGCGAAGGTGTTTATCCCTGCCACCAAGGTGTTGACACTCCAAGTTGCGGTGCGGGCCCTGCTGTCCCAACGGTGGTCCTCTCTCAGATTTTGCATGAGGGTGTTGGGGCTGATGGTCTCCACCTTCGAGGCGGTGCCCTATGACCAGAGTCACACCCGGTCCCTGCAGCCGGCAATTCTGCTGCGGTGGGACAAGTCTCCATTATCCCTGGATCGAGTGATCAGGTTGGATCACCGGACCCGAGGTTCCCTCGCTTGGTGGCTGCGGGCCCCGGCCTTTGGGCTGGGGAAGTCGTTTCTACCTGTGGAATGGACGGTGGTCACGATGGATGCCAGCCTATCCGGCTGGGGGGGGTCCTGGGGCTGTTGTCGACCCAAGGTCGCTGGTCCCCGGAGGAGTCCCGTCTCCCGATCAATGTGCTGGAACTTCAAGCGATCAGGCTTTGCCTCTCCCACTGGTCGGGGAGGTTGCACAGTTGTCCTGTTCGGGTCCAGTCAGACAACGAAACAGCTGTGGCTTACGTGAATCATCAGGGACGGAACGAGGAGCGCGGCAGCGGCGTCAGAAGTGGCCCACATTCTGAGGTGGGCATAGCTTCACGTGCCGGCAATCTCTGCCGTTTACATTCCGGCGTCGAAAATTGGTAGGCGGACTACCTCAGTCGCCAGAGGCTGGATCAGGGAGAGTGGTCCCTGCACCCGGAGGTGTTCCGCCAGATTTGTCAAAGGTGGGGCACGCCAGACGTGGACCTACTGGCGTCAATCGGAAGGTGCAGGCCTTCGTGAGCAGAACAAGAGATCCATTGGCAGATGCCCTCGTGGCTCCGTGGTCTCGGTACCGACTGCTCTATGCCTTCCTTCCATTCCCGCTACTCCCGCGCCTACTGCGCAGGATAGAGGCGGAAGGGATCCCAACCATTCTAGTAGCGCCAGATTGGCCTCGGCGTCCTTGGTACACTGACGTGGTGTAGATGGTGGTCAATGTTCCCTGGCGGCTCCCACTTTGCGAGGACCTACTTTCACAGGGACCCATCTTGCACCCTGCTTTACCCTCGCTGGCTTTAATGGCCTGGCTATTGAGTCCCAGGTGTTAAAAGATAGGGGACTCTCTGAGTCCGTAATTCCCACTATGCTCAAGGCACGTAAAGCCACTTCGTGTAAGATCTATCACCGCACCTGGAAGGCTTACATTGCCTGGTGCGAGGCGGGGGATGGAACCCCCATTCTTTCTCAGTGGCTCGGGTGCTGGCCTTCCTTCAGCAAGGCCTAGATCACAAGTTGGCATTGAGCACGCTTAAGGGGCAGATTTCTGCCCTGGCAATTCTTTTTCAGCCTCCCTTGGCGATGCATTCATTGATTTGTACCTTTGTCCAGGGGGTTCGTCATGTCACTCCCCAGGTACGGGCACCTTTGGCGCCTTGGGACCTTAATCTGGTCCTTTCAGTGCTTCAGAAGCCGCCTTTTGAAAATATCAGGGAAATCTCCCTGCAGCTGCTTTTGCAGAAAGTGGCCTTCCTGGTGGCAATTACATCTGCTCGGCGGGTGTCTGAGTTGGCGGCTCTGTCCTGTAGGTCCCCGTACTTGGTCCTACATAGGGACAAGGCAGTTTTGCACACTTCTCCTTCCTTTTTACTGAAGGTGGTCCCTTCTTTTTACATGAATGAGGACATTGTCCTCCCTTCGCTGTGTCTGCGCCCGTCTCATCCTAAGGAGGTTGCTTTGCACTCCCTGGATGTGGTTAGGGCTCTGCGGGTGTATCTGGCGGCCACAGCCTCTTTTCGGGGGTCCGATGCACTTTTTGTCGCGGTGGATGGTCCGTGCAAGGGGATGGCGGCCTCGCCGTTCACTATTTCACAGACGATGACCCGTGCGTATGCTGTTCGGGGCCAGGAGCCCCCCTTTCCAGTCACGGCTCACTCTACCAGGGCGATTAGTACTTCCTGGGCTTTCAGACACCAGGCGTCGGTTTCTCAGGTGTGCAAGGTGGCCACTTGGACCTCGGTGCACACTTTTTCCAAGTTTTACAGAGTTGATGTTGCAGCGTCCTCAGATGCTGCTTTTGGCCGCAAAGTTTTGCAGGCAGTGGTGTGAGGCGCGTCTGGCACCTCCCAGAGAACTCTTCTGTTGAGTACTGCTGTTGTTTTTGCCCACCCCTCGTTGTGACACTGCTTTGGGACATTCCCACATGTCAAGAATAAGAGGCTGCGTCCGTCAATGAACGAAAGAGAAAATAGGATTTTTTTACTTACCGTAAAATCCTTCTCTCTGAGTTAATTGACGGAAGCAGCACCCACCCCTCTTTGTTTGAGTTTGTTCTGCTTGTTACGAACTGAGTTGCTGAGCAGGGCAAGAGGGGTTATACCAAGTGAGGACTGCTCCCTGGGAGGGGCTGTGTCTGCTTTTAGCTGAACTACGTTCTGCCTAGTCCACTCCTAGTGAACGGTGCATAAACCCCACATGTCAAGTTTCAATTTAAGAAGGGAGATCAGTTTCATTGTTTTTGCATCCATAATTTCTCAGACCTCTATACACGTGGACAATACATTCTTAGTAAATATGTGAAGTTCCATGCATTTCTGATGCTCAGGGAGTAGAATTGATCGATCCTCTGGAAGTTCGGGTTCTGCCGGTTCGGTCAAACTTCGGGAAAAAGTCCGGGTTCGGAACCGAACTTGACCCGAACTTTGTCCCGGACCCCGAACCCCATTGAAATCAATGGGGACCCGAACTTTTAGGCACAAAAATGGCTGTAACAAAGTCCTGGCAAGTCCTAGAGGTATGCAAAAGGAAGGAAAATGGGGTAAGAGTCGGACAAGTGCCCTACAAACAAATGGGGATAGGGAAATAACTTAAAATAATTGTTAAGCTAAAATCACATAAAAAAATCAAAAATGGAGGTGGATGTGGAGTTGGAGGTTGAGGAGGCGGTGAAAGTGGTGGTGGAGGAAGAGAAGGTAGCCAACACTGTTTTTTTTAATTTTTGTGCAAGAAATGCACCGCTGGCTGCAAATGTAGTTTTTGGAATTTTTTTTTAAACCAGCAATGTAGACAATTTTTTTATTTTTGTGCAAGAAATGCACCGCTGGCCGCAAATGTAGTTTTTAGAATTTTTTTTTTTAAGATTTTTGATGTAAACGCCGGTCGCCACGTAAAGAACGTGTTTTTATTTTTTTAACAG
>BLSH010239171.1:17247-28893 GCA_018402905.1 Glandirana rugosa
TTCAAAGAAGGTCGGCAACGAATCTGTCGGTATAATAACAAGATTTTAGTAGAGGTTCAAAATATCCCCTGGAAGAAACTTTCCCTATAGAACTTGGAGATGATTTTAGAACAATAATATGGCTCTCTAAGCAACGGCTGGAAGAAACTTTCCCTATAGAACTTGGAGATGATTTTAGAACAATAATATGGCTCTCTAAGCAACGGCTGGAAGAAACTTTCCCTATAAAACTTGGAGATGATTTTAGAACAATAATATGGCTGTCTAAGCAACGGCTGGAAGAAACTTTCCCTATAGAACTTGGAGATGATACAATAATCTTTCCCGCTAAGCAACAGCTGGAACCTTTCCCTATAGAACTTGGAGATGATTTTAGAACAATAATCTTTCCCTTAAAGCAACAGCTGGAACCTTTTCCTATAGAACTTGGAGATGATTTTAGAACAATAATCTTTTCCTTAAAGCAATAGACTCTACCTAGTCCAGTCAGATCGTTCTGTGCAGCAGGATGAGGTCTGCAATCTGTCCCCCAAAGCAGCAGTACTAGTATCTCTACCTAGTCCACAATCAGATCGTTCAGTAATGCAGGATGAGATGTTCTATAATATCTGCAATCTGTCCCTCACAGAGCCAACAGCAACCTCTCCCTAAACTATCCTGAGAGCATATGACATGCAGCACGGTGACTCCAGCCCCATATAGAGGCTGTGTCACATGATGCACTGGCCAATCACAGCCATGCCATAAGTAGGCCATAGGCAGCTATTCAACACATGGAATCAAATACCAGAACCCCAAATTCGAACTCAAACACCCAAACTTTTTTTGAAATGTCCGGGTTCGGGTCTGGGTCCCGGACACCCCAAAGTTCGGTACGGATGCGAACTTTACAGTCCAGGTTCGCTCAACTCTATCAGGGAGCTAACATGGATGAAATGTACATTTTATCATCACTACATCATTTTTTTTTATCCTTCACTCTACAGGTCTGTGATATCATAATATTACATAAGCATGCAACATTTCTCTTTCACAAACCACCTTGTTAGTGCCACCTTGCTTCAAGCAGACAGGTTTGAACAGTACGCAATGGCGTTTCCAGACGATGCACTAAGTAAGACTTTGAAGGCTGTCACCCTGTTGAAGATGCTCATCACCACACCCATGACCACAGCAGAAGCTGAGAGGTGCTTCTCAACCTTGAAAAGGATTAAGACTTTCCTGAGAAATACCATGACCCAGGAGAGGCTGAATGCATTGGCCATGCTGTCGATGGAAAAGAGGGTGGTGACTGAGATGACTGACTTCAACCAGAAGGTCATTGAAAAATTTGCAAGCCAGAAAGAGAGGAGAGCAAAATTTCATTTCAAATAATACTACTGGTTTAAATGTGAATGTGGCGGGCATTGTATTCAGATTCAGAGTTTTTTTGTTGTTGTACAATAGAGTTTGTTTACTGTTTTAAAAAAAAAATCTCTGATTTATGGTACATTTACTGCTTTCTTTAACAGTTGACCTAAACATTACAATTTTCAATATTTTATCCACCAGTAATGATAAATAATCACCTGATAAATGGCTATTTACAGTGCTGCATTACTAACAGTTTAATCTTTCAATTTGATTGCGCACCCAAAAATTTTGAGCACCAGCCACCACTGACAGGAGTCGGGACATAATGGGTGGAATATAAAAGGGACGGGGCTTACAATAAGTGGGAGGGGTCAAAATGGAAGGGCGGAGTCTGGCGCCCTCCAATCCAAAAATTTCACCAGCCGCCACTGCCCAGGACCCTAAGTTGTTCAGGTCCAAGGTTTATTTCTACATTCTGCTGCTGTATTTCACCCCTGCTTATGGCCACCTGTAACCTCTAGGAGGTTGGATGTTTCTCTGAATAATCTGTTGTAGCCAAGGCAGCACAAGAGGCTTCTATCTTCAATGGGGCAGCAGCAGAGGTCTCCTGCATGGCTTTTACGTGTCAGCAGTAGATATTTAACTCTTTTTACCACAATATTAACCTCTGTCCATGTATGTGTGTACTGATATATTGCATAGTTATAATACATTTATGTAATGTCTCCTACTGCATGGCAGCGCTTGGTTTGGTCTGGTGTTGCAGCCAGTTATACTATAAGCCCTTGTGTATGTGTTGTACTGAGGTACTTCTGATGTCCATTCCACAGTGTTAACCATCTAGGTAATGTCTTATACGGCTTGGCAACACTTGTTTTGCAGAGTTGGGAAGCCAAATAGTGTGCTAGCACTAGGACTGAGAGGTCATGTGTGATTCTTGTGCTCATTTGGTGTTCTCCATCCTAGATCACAGTCATTAGATCTCTGCATGACTTCAGATCTCCAATGTTTTAAGGTATTTTATGGACTGTTTGCTTTGCTTCACTTATTGTGGAGTGTAGCAACAAATTTACATTTGCAACCCTAAGTCTGCAGGTCATGAATTGCACTTATGCATTTTGGGGGTAGTGTCTATTCTGTATCAAAATGTTATACCTCTTCCATGGCTTCATGTGCAGATCATATGATTTATTTTGCTGCATTTATGTAGTATGTACTTGCGATACAAGATATGTTGGTACAGGGGTATAACCATATTTTGCACTGTTAGTTGGCGCTTCTGTCTGACGGCACCGGGGTTGTTGGTTCAGTTCCAACCACGCCATCAGAGTCCTACATGTTTTCTTTTTTTTTTTGAGTTTTAAGATTTTTATTGGGTTTATAAAATACAGAAAACAAACAATACAGCATCCCATTATATCCAATTTGTATATATGGTGATAACAGGAAATAACAATTGCCACATTAATTGGAACTTACATCGTAGTTATTCTTGCAGTTGGTGATCACCCAAGGCCATATAGGGAATTCGTAATGCATGCCTGCCCTGTTCCATCATTTACACCTAGGGGTGTTGGTTGCGCCTCCAGACCACCCCCCATTGGGAACAAACAGTGAAAGGGTGGGGGCACATTCCTTCCCCTTTGTCATGTGGTTTAGTAGCCTGAGCGACACTCTCAATGTCTAGGGTCTAGGCCATCACATTGGTTAAGTATAAAGATTAGTATTCTGCCCCTGAGCTTCCACTGCTGCTGGTCCATTCTATAATCTACTGCGCACATTGTTTCCTAGGACCAACACCTGTATGAGGGAATCATGAATATGTACTACATATAAGTATGTTAATGACACTAGATACTCCGGAATGTGTAACAGAAATCATAGAGAGGGAAGGGATATACAAAAACTTGGAAAGAAACTTTGGAATACCCTTATTTGGCTGATTCTGAATCAGCCAAGACAGCCTGAGCGCCCATTAAGCCTCACCTATTTATTAATGTCACAGAATGTTAGTGAATTTATTCTTAGTGATCCATAGATCCCATTGACGTTTGAATGCTACCTTATTACCTTGTGTACAAGCTAATATGTGTTCGTAAGAACAATTTTTATTCACTATAGAGACTACCTTAGCTATAGTTGCACCAGCGTCTTTTTTCCAGTTCATTATAGACAGCCTGGCTGTGATCAATATATGTACTACTATTGTTCTACAGATTTGGGGAAATAGACAGATGTGTATTCCCAGTAGCACCAGAGCTGGTGTTGGGTGCGTTATGATTCCGGTGATGGATGAAATCAATTGGAAGATGGATCTCCAGAAGCCAGTTACAGATTTGCAGTACCATAAGATACTGTATGTAACAAATTACCATCCTGACCACATTCGCGCCAACATCCCGGAGATGTATTTCCATACATTTTGGACAATTGAGCAGGCTCAAGATACCATCTATAGATCAGCTTGTATATATTTTTCCAGTGAGCGACACTATGTGTGGCTGCCGTGCTATATTTGATTGCCTGTTGCCATTCTTGTTCAGTGAATGTGCAGCCCAGTTCCTGTTCCCGCTTTTTAATGGAAGTGTTGTGTGTTATTGGGGTATTTGGTTGAAGGAGGTAATAAATGAGGGAGATACCATTCTTGTGGGTGGAGTCCGAATGGAAAAATTCCCATATTTGTTTATTCACCTCTATGTATTTGGTTGTAAGTGAATGGATAAAGTGTTGAATTTTAAGGTTTTTATAACTGTCTCTACTCTTAGTTGTCTCTGGAATTTCATTGAGTGTGGAAAAGCCTTGTTCTAGCCAGGAATTAGTAGACGGGTTCGTAATTAGGAATTTGAATGTTGGTAGCGGAAGGTCATAGACATGAATCTTAATATTTTCCCTGCTATTCTTGTGAAGATAGCTCCAAGCCTGCAAGGATGCTGATATGGCTGGGTGGTTAGCAATATGGATTGGTTTATTAATAAGTTTGGCTAGCAGCAGGTCTTTTAGGTTTTTGCCCTGAATCATGTTTCTCTCTATCGTGACCCATTGAGTATCAGGGGTTTGCTGGACCCATTTTTTCAGTTGATCTAAAAGTGCAGCGTGGTAGTAGTCTTTAATCCTGGGTACCCCCATGCCCCCTAGTCTTTTGTGCCTAGTTAGAGTTGAGAAGGATATTCTCGCCCTTGTATGTCTCCATATGAAGGAACGGAGCAAGAGAGTAATTTTATGGAAGAAGTGTCTTGGTAAAGCGATCGGGACCGCTCTAAAGACGTAAAGAATCTTTGGCAGTACTATCATTTTAAAAGTTGCTATTCTGCCCATCCACAAGATTTCCTGTTTCCCTAGATATGTTAAGTCGGTTTTGACTGTATGTAGCAATTTTTTATAATTGGCTTCATATGCTTTATTGGAGTTTGCTGTCAGAGTTATCCCTAAGTATTGAATTTTATTGTTGTCCCAATTACATGGAAGTATTAGTCTCATTTTAGCCCGCTTAATGTGATTGAGATTAGTGGTAAGAATTTGACATTTGGCAAAGTAAATTTTGTAGTAGGACACATTACTAAAGGTCTCTATGATGTCATTAACCTTGGGTAAGGACGACTCAGTCTCTGTGATGGTCAGAATGACGTTGTCTGCGAACAGACCTATTTTATGAGACTTGTCAGCTGAGTGAATCCCTTTTATCGATTGTGATTCCCTTATGGCCTCAGCGAAGGGCTCCATAATCAGGGTAAAAATTAGGGGTGACAGGGGGGGCATCCCTGCCTTGTGCCGTTGGTGATGTTAAACGTATCTGAGAGTGCACTGGAGGTATACACCTGCAAACACCTGAGGGGTTGGAATATAAAGCTAAATTGGCAGAGAGAATGAAACCTTTAAATCCAAATTTAGTAAGTGCTTTTGGTAAATACCCCCAGTGCACTCTATCAAATGCCTTCTCAGCATCTAATGCTATGAAGGCCGTGGGTAATTTGCGACTTTCAGCTAATCTTAAGAGGTTATGTATTCTGCGGCTGCCATCCGACGCCTGTCTGTTTGCGGCGAAGCCCACTTGATCTGGGTTTATTAGTTTCGGTGTTACATTTGCTATTCTATTGGCAATCACTTTCGCATAAATTTTTAGATCTGTATTCAGAAGGGAGATCGATCTAAAATTTTGTGGTGAGGTCGGGTCTTTCCCTGGTTTAGGAAGCGTAAGAATATACGCTTTCAACATTTCCTCTGGTCATGAGCTTGAGTGAGCAGCAGAATTCAAAGTCTGTGTTAGACAGGGGGCTAAGATGTCTACGAAGGATTTGTAATATTCTGCAGTTAGCCCGTCAGGGACTGGGCACTTATTTGGGGGTAGATTGTGAACCGATTTGACTTCTTCCATGGATATTAGCTTATTGAGGCATCCCTGCATCTCAGGGGAAAGTGCAGGGAGATGGATCAACTAAAAACTATCAGCTGTGGATGGTTGGGGAGTGTTTCGGACTTCCCTTAGGTTATATAATGCGCTGTAATACTCTCTAAAGCTATTCGCTATTTCCTTGGGGCGTGTTACTTTAGCGCCTGTATTGGGATCAATTAGAAAATGTATTCTTGATTGCACCTGTCTCGATTTAATTAATTTGCTGGGCCAGTTTTTTGCCTGCTTTATTGCTTGACCAATAATATGTGGTTTTCATGTACCGAACGTTTTTCTCGTACTCGTTCACCAGTAAATTTTTAAGTTCTATTCTACACTCATGAAGTGCATTAGTTAGAGATGGGGTCGTTAAAATCTTATTTGATTGCTCCAGGTGCTGAATTTTGTGTAGGAGTGTGTTCATAGCTTGTGTTTTTTGTTTTTTCTCTCTAGCCGCAATTTGCAGTAGGATACCCCTAATATAGGCCTTATGGGCGCACCAAGTAATTGATTTTGAGGTATCATCAGCATCATTATTATGGAAATACTCCTTCATGTGGTTTTGGACCCTTTCTCGGTGGCTGACGCGGTTAAAAATTTGTATATTGTTCCTCCATAGAAATGTCGGGATTACATTAAATCTTTCATCCAATTCAATTGTGATAGGGGCATGGTCAGACGATGATATGGTGCCGATCTCCGCATTTTTGGCTCTGTGTAGTGTGGCTAAATCAGCTAGGATTACGTCTATTCTTGAATATGATTTATGTGGGTTCGAGAAAAATTAAAAGTCTTTCTCACCCGGGTGGAGACACCTCCACACGTCAAATAATTTCTCAGCGTGAAGAGTGGCTTGTAGGGTGGATTTAATCTGTTTTTTGGGGGGTTTACAGTCCTCATTACTGTCAACCACCAAATGA
The DNA here is from genome assembly GCA_018402905.1 of Glandirana rugosa. NCBI lineage: Eukaryota > Metazoa > Chordata > Amphibia > Anura > Ranidae > Glandirana > Glandirana rugosa. The sequence continues at coordinate 23,908 of BLSH010239171.1, forward strand.
AAGTCCCCCACCAAGAGGAGATCTCTCTTACACATAGCTTTAACCTTTCTTATCAAGTTTCTCGTAAAGGTAATTTGTCCCTGGTTAGGTGCATATACTGTAACTAGCGTGTATAAAACATTGTTTAACATGCAGATCAAAATGATATACCTTCCTATCGGGTCTAATACCACCTTTGGTAACACGAAAGCAACAGAGTTCTTAATTGCAATCATTAGGCCATTATGCTTAGTCTCTGCATTAGCAAAGAAAATATTAGAAAAGTGTTTATGTGTGCATTTAGGAGCTTTGGATGCTGCAAAGTGAACTTATTGCACACAAATTACATCTACTTTTAATTTGTGTGCTTCTTGCCACATCATTTGGCATTTAAAGGGGCTGTTCAGTCCTTTAACATTCAACGAAATAACTTTAAGGACCATCTTGCCTCCTCAATGCCTTTGACGATGCGCTCCTAGTTAAGATTTTAGACAAGAAGGAAGTTAGAAGTTGTACCCCTGTAGGCTAGACCAAGGAGACTATTTGAGCATAGTTGAGGGGACAGCTCCCTCTAATGGAGGGTGAAAAGGTAGCAAACAAATTGTGGTATGAAGGTGATTGAGTACTGAGGTGGGCTTTATGTGAGTTACCTGTATTACCATTATCAGGCTGCAAGGTGTAATTAGTATAGGTTGAACCAAACATGAGAACCAAAAACAAAAAACAGAAGAAGGTAACAAATAAAAAAGAGATCAGAGCCAGCCCTGAGACTCTAGGGCAAACAATTATGCACTTTACCTGGGGGCAAACCTCCCAAGCCAACATGGCCAGAGGGGTCTTTCTCTGTTTCTCTGGGATGTTATCGGGGTGTATTATCCTGAATCTGCCTTATGCTTGATGCACAAGGCTTTTCTTAGTAGACGCTTTGATGGCAGGTTGAGACCATTCTTCCTTAGCTTAATAGGCTCGGGTTGAAGTTCGGTCGTGGCTTCTTGAGGGAGAATTCCCCATTCTTTCAAGTGGCGGATGCCGGCTTCCAGGGACAGGATATTCACCGTTTTGTCTTTGTAAGTCACTGACAGCTTAGATGGAGTCCCCCACCTGTATACAATATCGTGGTTCAATAAGGCTTTAGTAATTGTTAATTTTTCCGATGCTGGATCGTGGCTTGTGAGAGATCCGTATATAGGGTTATCCCTGCGAATTTGCCTGGTAGTTGTTGTATTTTCCTCATAGCTCTCATGGCTACTTCCTTGACGTGGAAGTAATGAAACCTTGTCAGGACGTTCCTTGGGATGGTGTCAGGGAGGAACGAGGGTTTCGGCAGTCTATGTGCCCTGTCTATGATCAGCTCCGTTTCGTTGGCTTCTGGTACTAGTTCATGCAAAACATGGCGAGGAAAGCCGTTTAGTTGAGAGGCCGCTACTGAATCTGGCACTCCGCAGAATTTTATATTGTTCCTGCTTCTGTGGTCTTCCATATCCGCGAGTTTAGTGGAGACCTTTTGTAGCTCTGGTTGTTGTTCCTTGTATGCGTCTATTAGTGTGTTATGTGCTGAGTAAGCGTCTTCCATCTTATATTCCACATGTGACACTCTCTGCTGTAGGTTAGTTATGGAAGAGTTAATGGGCTGCAGCATTTTCATCATATCAATATGCATTGAGTCACGCAAGGATATTAACATTTCCTTCATGCTAGTCATAGAAACAGGTTGTGATGAAGAAGGGAATTGCTGTAATGGAGTTTGGGTGGAATACTCTGCAGCAGATTCCTCCATGTCTGAGTCTGCATCTTGTATCTCCCCTTTTGCCTTCTTATGTTTAGCTGGGCTGCGTGTAGTGGGGCTGTCAGGTGAGGATGTCTCACCGTTGCCTGTGGTGCTCCTGTGTATCACTGTATTTACTGACGCCCCCGAGCTGTTGGTGTCTGATGCGCTGTCTTCCTCTTCTGCAGGCCGCGTGGTGGAGCCGGCGCCATCTTGGTACACCTTCCCCCCGGAGGGCGCAAAGAAGTCTGTCAGTTTCTGCGGGTTGGAGCACTGGGAACCCCTTTTCCGGATCGCCCCCAGTGCTGCTCCATCTAAGGAAGCCATAGGTGTGCTTGGTATTCACCTCTGTCGCTTATGGAAGTCGCTAGGCAGATTTCAGGAGCCGGAGCTCAGTCACACAGCTGCCATCTCTCACGTCGGCGGCCACGCCCCCCTACATGTTTTCTAAGTATGCAAGTGAGGCTAACAGCCATAGCTGGCAAAGGCGGACCATAACAGCAGCAGCGGTGGCCGGTCAATAATGGGCGCTTGGAGAAGTCCCGACTCCCGTGCAGCAGACCATCCACGAGTCTGCACACTCCAGCACGCTCCCCGCTCACCGGACTCTGCACACTCCAGTATGTTCCCTGCTCGCCAGACTCTGCACACTGCCAGCCTAAGAGATGGGGTAAGTGCGGGACTTTGTCCCGACTTCAGGGGGGGTCTGTCAGTACCGCAAGCCCCTATCTGAGGCTCTGTATACTGTTATTTGGTGGCTCTGTATACTATCTGGTGGCTCTGTATACTGCTATCTGGGGCTCTATATACTGCTATCTAGTGGCTCTGTATATTCCTATCTGGGGCTCTGTATACTGCTATCTGGTGGCTCTTTATACTGCTATCTGGTGGCTCTGTATACTGCTATCTGGGGCTCTGTATACTTCTATCTGGGTCTCTGTATACCACTACCTGGGGCTCTGTATACTCCTATCTGGTGGCTCTGTATACCCCTATCTGGTGGCTCTGTATACCCCTATCTGGTGGCTCTGTATACCCTATCTGGTGACTCTGTATACCCCTATCTGGTGATGTGTATACCCTATCTGGTGACTCTGTATACCCCTATCTGGTGATGCTGTATACCCTATCTGGTGATGCTGAGCTGTATACTCATGACACAATGGGTGGAAACTAGGCCAGAAGGGGCAATTTTGATAGAGTCCTATTGCAGAAAGAAAAACAGTGGATTTTTAGATTGGGGAGCCTTGTGCCACTAGGACTCAACACGGAGCTAAACCTACAGGTATTTCTGGATCCGTAGCCTCCTAGAGTAGAGCTCTACAATTCACCAAATGTTGGGGCCACCAGTGTAGGACTCAGAATAAGGTTGGATCCCCCTAGGACCAACTAACCAGGGAAAACCCCTAAAGCTTCATTCTGGCCACACTCTTCTTAACCCCAAGGGGTTAACCTTTCTTTGAGACTAACCTCCCACCAACACTCCATCCACCTAGGGGCTGAAACTAAGTAGGACACTGGGGTGCTTGTCGCCACACGTAACAAATCATTTTTATAACATTCAGGCATCAAAGGAAACCACTGGGTAGTAAACTGTGATATCAGACACATAATCTTGGTGGATGATTAAGTTTATTACCTCCCCACATATGTGCTAATTAACAAGTGAGACCCCCCATGCCTCTATTTGATGCCTGATAGCATTATACCCCTGTATCCCCTCCCCTTAGACCCCTATGATCAATCTCCATTAAAGGCACCCCTCTGGGCTACCAGTAGTGACTTAATGACTGTGAGCTCCACTCCACCATTCCCCTCTTCAAACATAATGATCATTCAGAATGGTCTATAAATAAGCAACAATTAACATGACTTATTAAGTTTACACTTTTAAATTTGCCTCCATTCATTAAGATGTGTATGGGCTAGAATGCATGATTAAAATGATATAAGAGATAGACCTTGTACAACCACTGTTGATTATTAGGCCTCATACACATGGGCGTATCTTAAAAAATAAGCAAAACATCGGGCCTGACGTCAGGGAAAAAAATCGCTGTTTCTCTGCGTTATGCATCGGCGTTAGTGAGCGTCGGCATCAATAGGCATCTTTAAAAAAAAAAAAATCCTCTGCTATTTTTCAACCTAAAAACGTCTGCATCAAAAATGCCGGTTAACGCCGGTACGAGGTTAGTGGGAGTTAGTGAGCGTTTAGCAGCGTCGGCGTCAAAAAATGTTACAGCCTCAGAATGCGCTGGCCATGGGTTCTAGTTTCAGCTCACTAACGCCGACGCCCTCTACAGCTCAAAAGCGTCTGCGTTATGAGGCCATTGACTAACATGGAGAGCTGCAAAAAACGCCAGAAAACGTTGGCGTCAAAAAATGTCCTTGTGTATGAGGCCTTAGAGGTAATATGGAAGGTAAATGCATTAATGAGTACCTATCCCTTAAGGGTTAATACCCTGATCTGACAACCAAACTGGATGGATCCCGGACCATTGATTTCCTGGAAAGAAAAAAATCTGAGAGCCTTTAAATAAAGCTCCACTAACAATGGTCGTGTCATTGTTTCCTCCCCCCCCATGCACCTACTGGTCCCCCCACCCTATGTCTGGTCTGAACCCCACACATCTACTGATTGAGCCATGATGGATGAGGCGTTTCTGCCCTAGAAGCCGACACTTGCAATCAGACAACGGCTGCATTGACCCTGGAGCACTCCAGCTGTCCCGGTGTAGTAAAATTTTCCTCGACTCATGAAAAATCTCGACCGACCGCGTCACTTCCGGTGCGGTCTCGTTATTACGATCAGCTGGAGACCCTGGACATGCGCAGATCCTGGTTGAGAAAAATTTTACTGAACCGCTGAGGGACTGAGGAACAAGAGACGTTTTACACTACAAACAGCTCAGCCCCGCCCCCGCCACTAACACTCAAGGCTGTTCTGGAGAGGATGGGCGGGCTATGGGAAGTCCAGAAAAAACACAGCCCTGCTTATACAGTAGAGAGGAATCACAGCGGCGCGTGAAGACAGCCCAGGCTGGAGAGGATTCAATCAATGCCACAAGATAAGTGCTTATCCCTGGTGATTGTGTGTGTATGTACATGTGGGTGGGGGAGCAGTAGGTGTATGTGGGGGGGTAGGTGTGTGTCTGTGTGGGGGGGGCAGTAGGTGTATGTGGGGGTGTGGATGGGGGGTGTATGTGGATGACTGGGGGGGTGTGTCTGTGTGTGGATGGGGG
>BLSH010239184.1:24094-48447 GCA_018402905.1 Glandirana rugosa
AAGTCACTGGTGACGGTCAGTGAACAGTGGGCAGTGGGTAGTCACTGGTGGTGGTCAGTGGACAGTTGGCAGTGTGTATACACTGGTGGCGGTGAGTAGACAGATGTGTGACGGTTGACAGGTGACTGGTGGTGGTCACTGATGGGTGACGGGTGACAAGTGACTGGCAGTGGTCACTGAAGGGTGATGGGTGACTGGCGGTGGTCAGTGATGGGTGACGGGTGACGGGTGACATGCCACGGTCACTGACGGGTGATGGGTGACAGGTGCTCTTTATGATGGCAGTCTGATGACAGGTGCTCTTTATGATGACAGCTGCACTTTATGATGACAGGTACCCTTTATGGGGGCATATTTGGTGACTGTTGGGGTGACTGGTGCATTGGGGGGGCAGGGGGGGTCAGTGTCAGTGTGTTTTTACTTTGCAGATCAGTAACTCACTGATCCCAGCTCTTCTGTCCTCACACTGGACACTGTGTGAGGAGAGAAGAGCTGGTAACAGTGAGTTACCGCTCTGTTTACACTTTATGTGATCGGCTGTGAAGTAGATCACAGCCGATCACAAGGTATCAGCCGCCGGCCAGCGGCTGATACCAGTGTCGGTGACAGGCAGTGTTCCCCAGGAACACGCTGCCACCGACGCTCATGCGCAGCGCGCTCCCGATCGCGCGCATGTGCCGTGCGAACGGCGGACGTGCCATTTGTGATCAGCCGTGACTTTTAGGCGCTATTTTTTGCGCAAAATCGCCTGAAAAATGCCTTGGTGTGAAAGGGGTCTAAATGCTTTTCCAGGTTCTGCACGTTTGCACATATTTCCTATGAACTACAATTGGATTGAATATGTTGCACATTGACACTTTATTTGTATGAGTCTTTGTATATTGGTTGCATTTTCAACATTTTTGCACATTTATAAATTTACATTTCTGTTTTTTGCTATATGCACATATTTGCACTTTATTTCATTAGCACTACACTTTATATGCATGTGTTGTTTCGGTGCCTAGTATTTGAGTTATATTGTTTAGCCGCTTTTTTTCACAATACCACTAGCGTGGATATTTTCTTTCTTTTTAATGTGTTGAATAGCTTTGTAGGTATTTATTTAGTTCCTGAGCATACGTAGTCTTGCACGTGCGTTTTTTTTTTTTTGTACTAAAACCGTACTAATGAAACGAAAATCGGACATTGTGCTGTCATCCGACAAAAATGTTATAGTCTGCACATCCAGCTTTTGTCACCAGAAAGAAAAAAAATAATCTGCTGTCGAAAGCACCATAATAACGGTCCGAAAATCTGAAGATTAGTGGTCGTACGGAAATTCCCGTCCGAAATTCGCATCGTGTGTATGGGACTTTATACACAGCCTGATGAAGAACAGGTTTTCTTCGAAACGGTGCAGCTGCTGATGTTCACTCATAAAGAAACTTATCAAGTAAAAAAAAAAACGTTGCATTTTGAGCGTTTGTCCCGTCTTTCTTTATATATATATGGTATTTTTGCTGAAAAAAACCATAAAAATTACAATAAGTCTGTGCATGCGTGTGTGCCGTATATGTGGTAGACATATATAATATTTCTGGCACACATTAATCCGATACACCTTCTGCCTGGAGAGATTAGGATACTGACAAATCCCTTAGGGGCTCATTGATGTCATGTGTCACAATCCGCTGATGTGTCATTGATTGAGGTGACAAAACTGTTCCATTTACTGGAGGTTCAATAGTAGAAGTCACTATAATTACCCAGCATGCAATGACTTTTTTACTGTGACGATATATGAGAGCAATAAGTTCTGTCCACAGATTTTGTACATTCTGATTTCATAACAATCTATTGTGCATTTAAAAAAAAAATAATACAAGATGGATTCTCTAAACAAATATAATCACTTTCATACATATTAAAAAAAAAGTATATATATATATACAGTATCTCACAAAGTAAGTACACCCCTCACATTTATGTAAATATTTTATTCTATCTTTTCATGTGACAACACTGAAGAAATGGCACTTTGCTACAATGTAAAGTAGTGAGTGTACAGCTTGTATAACAGTGTAAATTTGCTGTCCCCTCAAAATAACTCAACACACAGCCATTAATGTCTAAACCGCTGGCAACAAAAGTGAGTACACCCCTAAGTGAAAATGTCCAAATTGGGCACAAAGTGTCAATATTTTGTGTGGCCACCATTATTTTCCAGCACTGCCTTAACCCTCTTGGGCATGGAGTTCACCAGAGCTTCACAGGTTGGCACTGCAGTCCTCTTCCCCTCCTCCATGATATCACAGAGCTGGTGGATGTTAGAGACCTTGCGCTCCTCCACCTTCCGTTTGAGGAGCCCCACAGATGCTCAATAGGGTTTAGGTCTGGAGACATTCTTGGCCAGTCCATCACCTTTACCCTCAGCTTCTTTAGCAAGGCAGTGGTCATCTTGGAGGTGTTTGGGGTCATTATGTTGGAATACTGCCCTGTGGCCCAGTCTCTGAAGGGAGGGGATCATGCTCTGCTTCAGTATGTCACAGTACATGTTGGCATTCATGGTTCCCTCAATGAACTGTAGCCCCCCAGTGCCGGCAGCACTCATGCAGCCCCAGACACTCCCACCACCATGCATGACTGTAGGTAAAACACACTTGTCTTTGTACTCCTCACCTGGTTGCCGCCACACACGCCTAACACCATCTGAACCAAATAAGTTTATCTTGGTCTCATCAGACCACAGGACATGGTTCCAGGAATCCTTGTCCTTAGTCTTGTTGTCTTCAGCAAACTGTTTGTGGGCTTTCTTGTGCATCATCTTTAGAAGAGGCTTCCTTCTGGGATGACAGCCATGCAGACCAATTTGATGCAGTGTGCGGTGTATGGTCTGAGCACTGACAGGCTGACCCTCCAAGCCTTCAACCTCTGCAGCAATGCTGGCAGCACTCATACGTCTATTTCCCAAAGACAACCTCTGGATATGACGCTGAGCACGGCACTCAACTTCTTTGGTCGACCATGTTGAGGCGCTGTTCTGAGTGGAACCTGTCCTGTTAAATGGCTGTATGGTCTTGGTCACCATGCAGCAGCTCAGTTTCAGGGTCTTAGCAATCTTCTTATGGCCTAGGCCATCTTTATGTAGAGCAACAATATTTTTTTTCAGATCCTCAGAGTTCTTTGCCATGAGGTGCCATGTTGAACTTCAAGTGACAAAGTATGAGAGAGTGAGAGCGATAACACCAAATTTAACACACCTCCTTCCCGTTCACACCTGAGACCTTGTAACACTAATGAGCCACATGACACTGGGGAGCAAAAATGGCTAATTGGGCCCAATTTTGACATTTTCACTTAGGGGTGCCTCACTTTTGTTGCCAGTGGTTTAGACATTAATGGCTGTGTGTTGAGTTATTTTGAGGGGACAGCAAATTTACACTGTTATACAAGCTGTACACTCACTACTTTACATTGTAGCAAAGTGTCATTTCTTCAGTGTTGTCACATGAAAAGATAGAATAAAATATTTACACAAATGTGAGGGGTGTACTTACTTTTGTGAGATACTGTGTGGGTGTATATATATATCTTAAAAAAAAAATCTTAAATGAGTATCTCAATCCATTAACCACTTGAACTCCAAAAGATTTTACCACCTTCATGACAAGGGCATTTTTTGCTATTTGGAATAGTGTTACTTTAAATGACAATTGTGCGGTCATGCTACACTGTACCCAAATAAAATTTATATCATTTGTTTCACACAAATAGAGCTTTCGTTTGGGGGTATTTGTTTTTTTTATTTTTTGCCATATAAATGAAAAGACCTGAAAATTTTTTAAAAAACTTTATTTTTTACTTTCGGCTACAAAACATATCCAATAAAAAAAATCTAATTTCTTCATAAATTTTGGCCAAAATGTATTCTGCTACACGTCTTTGATTAACCACTTCAGCTCCAGCAGGTTTTACCCTCCCCCCCTTCCTGACCAGGCCATTTCTTGCGTTACGGCACTATGTTACTTTTTCTGACAATTGCGCGGTTGTGTGATGTTGTACCCAAATAAAATTGATGTTGTTTTTTTCCCCACAAATAGAGCTTTCTTTCTGTGGTATTTGATCACCTCTGAGGTTTTTATGTTTTTTGAAAATTAAAAAAAAAAAACAATATCTTTTACATTTTGCTATAAAACATTCTCAATAAAAAAAAATAAAAAAAATCCAATTTCTTCATCAGTTTAGCCCAATATGTATTTTGCTTCATATTTTTGGTAAAAAAAGATCCCAATAAGCGTATATTGATTGGTTATCATGTCTACAATCTATGGGATAGATTTATGGACTTTTTATTTTGTTTTTACTAGTAATGGCTGCGATCTGCAACATTGCGGCGGACAAATCTGACACTAAGTGACACTTTATGGGGACCAGTGACACCAATACAGTGATCAGTGCTTAAAAAATGCACTCTCGCTGTATACATGACACTGGCAGGGAAGAGGTTAACATCAGGGGCAATCAAAGGGTTAACTGTGTTCCCTGGGTGTGCTTTCTTACTGTGTGGGGGATGGACTGACTGGAGGAAGAGACACATCTATGTTCCTGATTATCAGGAATCGCAGCTCTCTCTTTTTCTTGCTGACAGAACAATGGTCTGCCTTGTTTACATAGGCATACCACCATTCTGTCTCTCTGGGCGTGAATCATCAGCCGGGTCTCAATTTTGGCCATTTTAAAGGCTGATAGATAAGAAATTGTCAACCGAATCAGCATTTGAAGCTGGACACTGCTGGCATGGGGTACATGGCATGGGTACCAAAGCAAAATACTGTATATTTTAAAAAATGAAGAGGAGGGGGGTTTGGGCTCATTCACTGGAGAGGAAGAGCATTGGGGTTTCAGGCAAAGAGAAGGAGAATTATTGGAGGGCTGGTGATGAGGAGGAGGGTTGGGGTGCTAGCAGTAAGGAGGAGGGTTGGAATTCAGACATTGAAGATTGTTGGGGTGCTGGTGGTGAGGAGGAGGTGGGTTGGAATTCAGTACAAAAAACAAAACAAATTCACCCTATCTAATGTAGCCATGTGCTCCCTTGAGAGTGGCTGGTAGTAGTGGTTCACCTATAGCTGCCCTCAACCACACCATATCTCACACATCCGGAGACACTGAACAGGCCCGCTCTTGTTTTCGTTGTTTTATTTAGGGGAAATAACTTGGATGGGGATAAGAGATGACTGTGGGACGCCCAAAGAAGTATGGCACTCCATATACAGTCCTGTATATGCACACTTGCACTGCAGACTATCCTTCTGCAGACTGTTACTCCTCACAACTCTCCAGCACTCAACTTGATCATTTCTTCTACAGTTCTCTCTCTAGCATAGAACTTGCAGATTATCACTCTTTTACTTTTCTCCAGCACATCACTCAGTTTCCAACCTGAAAGGACATTTATTAAGCTTCTCTACTCCTTCCTCTTCACTGCGGTTAGCACATTGTGAGGCCTACTCTGTATCAGCAGAACCTCAGGAACACCCATTGCAGGCCAGAGATCATGGGCCCCTGAATGTGTAGCAAAGTACTTGAGTGCTAGCCAGGCCTTTGATGGACTACAACTCCCAGCCCATCTCTCTTCCAGGTCCCACCGACCTCCTTTTCCTTACTGATTCTCCTTCCCCTGACTGGCTCCCAAGGCCTCCAAAGACTGTCCACTATTCCTCTCCCAGCCTGCTCCAGCACTTTCTCCCCCAGCTCACAGGGACCGTCACTCACCAAACCGGTGGATCACTTTAAAGTCTTTCTCCGTGTAGAACCTCCACTGTTCTCCTGTTCCCCTGCGCGACTCTAAAAATCACTACCACTCCTGGCTGCACCCGAACCTCCAGGCCTCAAGGTCACCCCCTAGATGGGTGCGACCTCCTCGGTAGAGGCCTCCACAGCGACTCTGCTACATCTCCAGACTTCCACCTTACACTCTCTCCTCCCCGAATGACCCAGCCCAGAGCATATAAGAAGGTCTGCCCCCTGCCAATCCAGATTTGGGATTGGCCAAGGCTTCCTATGACACTCCAAATGATGACACCTTTGTCCCACCTTCATTCTGGAAAGTTCCAGTGCCTCCCAGCAGAAGGTAGGAGGGTTTAGTGACCTCATCTGTTGGACTGCCCCGGACCACTCCCCAAGCCCAGATCAAAAAATTCAGGCCTCCACCTACACTTAGGCCTGACTAAATTTTACCTCACCTAGCAAAATACTGCTAGAAAACGCACCTACACTATGGGGGAGCTACACTAACAATTTGCGTTAAGAACAGAGGGTCATTTTGTTTTTATGCAGGCTAGCTAGTAACTGGGAAAGCTTTGCTTGTTTGGGGGAAACTTTTTCCAAGGAAAATTCCGAGCTCTACTTACTGACCAGCCTGCAACCAACCAAATTAACCAGTCTAACAGTATGCATTATGGATGGGAATACCCAGGGCTTTTTTCAGCTGGAACTTGGTGGAACTCAGTTTCACCACCTCTGTCTCAGGCCCTTTGCTCCCTGTTCACCACTATCACTTGTAAACACAGAAGTCCAGTTCCTTTGTTTACAAGTGACAGCTTGTCTTCCAATGGCTCCTACAGATCTGATCTCCTGGGTGGCTCCCACTGAATGCAGAATGGGGACAAGGGAGATGCAGGTGCAGTAAGGTGGTAACATGGTTGAGTTCCTGCACCTATTTTCTGAGGAAAAAAAGCTCTGGGAATACCATGTGCTAAGTTTGCCCCACGGGGCACTCTGTCCCCTCTTCTGGAATTAGTCTCAACCTTAGGAAATATACCTTTAGCCATGTGGAGACATTAAATGGGAGATTTTTAAAAAGTGAGGCCCTTGAGTTCCCTTAATATTTTTGAGTCTCTATGTGCTCATGTTTGAGAATCTAAAAATCTTTTGTACCAGATGTATAGACCCATTCTTAGTGCCCAATATAACTCGGTCCCCTATTACATCAGAGAGTGGGAAAGAGTTGAATTATATGTTCACCCCTACACAAATTAAAAAATTGATTAATTCAACACATTCAACTTCTCTAAGCTCCCATATACAACAAACGTCATATAAATTTATGGTTAGATGGTATCAAACCCCTATGAGGTTGGCACAGATGCATCTGACAGTAGAAGATCGCTGTTGGAGAGGTTGTGGACAGAAAGGCACATGCCTCCATTTATGGTGGTTCTGCCCTAAACTATTTTGGGAGGCGATTGCCCTGTGGATTAAGAGAGTGACCTTTAGACCAATAGAATTTTCTCTTTTACATTTTCATTTCCATTGGATGCCGGCATCAATTAAATTTTATAAAAAAAATATAACTCCACACCTACTGAATGCAGCCAAACTACTAATACCTGCATTTTGGAAACAAATTATGTGTCCTTCCTTGTTAGACTGGAAGAGAGAAGTCAATAAAATAATGGCAGCGGAACGATGGGTCCACAAGATTAAAGACCAAGAAGATAAATTTAAAAACACATGGGCAGGATGCGAATACTACTCTTCAGAGATCATTACAGACTAAACTTGGCTGATTTCTTGTATTACTGTTTAGGCCTCATACACACGGACGTTTTTTGACGCCGGCGTTTTCTGGCGTTTTTTGCAGCTCTCCATGTTAGTCAATGGCCCCATAAAAACGTCGGCGTTTCTGAGCTGTAGGTGGCGTCGGCGTTAGTGAGCAGAAAGTAGAACCCATGGCCATCGCGTTCTGAGGCTGTAACATTTTGACGTTTTTTGACGCCGACGCCACAATATGCCAAGAAACGCCAACATATGCCACCATATGCCACCTATTATTATACCGGCGTTTTCTGGCATTTTTTGACGCCGACGTTTTTAGGTTGAAAAATAGCAGAGGGATGATTTTTTTTAAAGAACGCCTATTGACGCCGACGCTCACTAACACTCAAAAACGCCAATGCATAACGCCGAAAAACGTCGACTTTTTTTCCTTGACGTCGGACCCGACATTTTGTTTATTTTTTTAGATACGCCCATGTGTATGAGGCCTTACTCTTCATAGAAAGGTATCTGTATTGGAATTGGGGTTTCCCATATTTAGATTTTAACCCCCCCCCCCACCTTTATTTTTTATTTTTTTCTTTCTTTTTCCGAAGGTTGGAAGATTTGTGCTCTATAGTGGGCACATAGAATGTTTTACTGTACACATTTTGTTATTGATACATTATACACGCTTGATTGAAGCATAATGAAAGCAATATCACCATTGATAAATCTTCCCTTTTTTTATTGTACACATTGTGCACTTTAGACTGATGCACTATAATTATATATAAAATGTAATCATTTTTTTTTTTTTTTTTTTTTTTTACAACGAATGTAGGAAGATTGGCGCACTATAGAGCATTTTATTGTACACATGGTGCACTTTTGACTGAGGAACTATGATTATATACAAAATATATAATATTTTTTGTGTGTTAGAGGAATGTTTTGGTAGAGTCACTTGGGATTAAATTAATCGAGAGTGGACACTCTCTGACTTGTGTAATTGGGGTAGTGATCACATTTGGAGTTGTTCACTTGTTTAATAGGGTTAGGTGTATTTATTTGGTGGATTTATGTGCACAGTGTGTTGGGTGTTCTTTTTTTGTTTTTTTTGTACAGGGATGGAGGGGTTGGAATGGATCAGGTATTTCTTTTTTTTTTTGAGGTCTTGTTTGTCTTGGTTGAATGTGGTCTAGATTAAAAACCTAGAGATGTTTATATACAGGTGGATATAATGTGTATGTTAACCACTTCCCGACCGCGCGCCGTGTTTTCACGGCGGCAGTCGGGATGCTGAGCGCGAATCGCCGTAAATAAGCGGCGATCTGTAATCAGCCACCAGGGAGTGTGCCCGCGGCTCGGGCGGACCCGATGTCCGCCGGCGAGCCGTGATGAGCGGCTACAGGGAAAGAACGGGGAACCGCCGATGTAAACATGGCGGTTCCCCGCTCTGTTAGTAGGGGCATGGAAGATCTACTGATCCCTGTCACTGGGATCAGTTAGATCTCTCATGCCCATGTTAGCCCAACCCCCCCACAGTAAGAACGCACCCAGGGAACACACTTAACCCCTAGCTCCCCCCCCCCCCAGGTTAACCCCTTCACTGCCAATGACATTTACACAGTAATCAGTACACATTTAAATTTCTGATCGCTGAATAAATGTCATTGGCCCCAAAAAAGTGTCAAAAATGTCCGACATGTCCGCTGCAATATCGCAGTACCGCTAAAAATCGCAGATCGCCGCCATTACTAGTAAAAAATAAAAAAAAAATAAAAACCCCAGAAATGAATTCTCATCATCCGTAAACGCGGCCACTTTTGCGCAAACCAATCAATAAACGCCGATTGCGATTTTTTTTATCACAAATATGAGGAATTATATAAATCGGCCAAAAACGGTGAAAAAAATGTTTTTTTATATATTTTTTTTGGATTTGAATTTTAGCAAAAAGTAAGAAAATTGTTTTTTTTTGCAAAATGGTCGCTCTTCTTTTGTTTATAGCAGTTATCAGAAATGACGCAGTGGCGATCAAATACCACCAAAAGAAAGCTCTATTTGTGGGGAAAAAAGACGCAAATTTTGTTTGGGTGCAACGTCGCACGACCGCGCAATTGTCAGTTAAAGCGACGCAGCGCCAAATCGCAAAAAGTGCTCTGGTCCTAAAGCTGGAAAACCTTCCGGTTGGTAAGTGGTTAATGATGATTCTATAGATTTTAAATGTTGAATTTTGATGTACTGTATTGTATATCTCAATAAAAAGTTATTAAACACAAGAAGGAAGGAAAGGAAAGGAGGAAAAAAGAAAAGAAGAGAGGAAACAGTATGTGTTAAAAACAGGGGTTTAGTTTGCAAATGTCTGTTTTTTAACGCATACTGTTAGACAGGTTAATTTGGTTGGTCACAAGCTGGTCAGTAAGTAGAGCTTGGAATTTTCCTTGGATTTTTCCTTGGCTTTTTTTGACATATGTTGCCCTCCAATGCTCCTTGCTGCAAAAGGCAGTTATAGGTGGGTGCGGTGGCTAACTTTTTGTAGAGTTGAAATTCAGGCCATGAGGAGGAGAAATGTTGGGGTGCTGGTGGTGAGGAGGAGGGTTGGGGCGCTGGTGGTGAGGAGGCAGAGGGTTGGGGTTCACGTATCGAAGAGGAGGAAGGTTGGAGTACCGTTGGTGAGAAGGAAGGTTGGGGTGCTTGTGGTAGGCAGGAGGAGAGATGGGGCTCAGATATTGAGGAGGAGGGTAGGGATTCAGGCATTGAGAAGGAGAAGTGCTTAGATGCTGGTGGTGAGGAGAAGGTTTTTGGTTCTGGTGGTAGGGAGAAAGGTTGGGGTGCTGGTGGTAAAGAGGAGAAGGGTCAGGGTTCAAGCATTGAGGGGATGGATTGTTTGGATGCTGGTTGGTGAGGAGGAGGAAGGTGGGGTGCTGATTCTGAAAAGGAGGAAGGTTGGGGTGCTGGTATGATGAGGAGGGTTTAGGGTTCTAGCAGTGAGAAGGAAGGTTGGGGTGCTTGTGGTAAGGAGGAGGAGGAATAGGGTTTAGGCACTAAGGAGAAGGATTGAGGCTCAGGAACTAAAGAGAGGTGGGGTTCAGGCACTAAGGAGGAGGGTCGGCTTTCAGGCATTGAGGAGGAAGAATGTTTGGGGTTCAGGCACTGAGGAGGAGGGTTGGGGTTTCAAGCATCAAGGAGCAGGAGAAGGGTTGGGGGTTAGAGTTGCCACCTCCTTCCTTTAAACCCAAACACATATTATTTACACAGGTTCTGAGCAGTGTTGCCAACCTCCTGCAGCGTTTTTTACTGGCAAAACAAGGAAAATTTACTGGCGGAGCACATTTTTTACTGGCAACTTAAAAAATAATAGTTCTCCTATTAACAACTAAGACAATTGACTTTTAAACACAACATGGAAACACTGGCAATACCTATAGCAAGTAATTTGCCTGGTTTACACTTAAAAATTCAGCACAGTATGACAAGTTATCAGACCCTGATATTTATAGACAGTTGTAAAAATCACAGATTTTTACAAACTGTCAGTAATTTTACTGGCGGTTGGCAACCCTGGTTCTGTGGCTGATTAAGGTGGTAATTAAACTCAATTGGCACCTTATCTGCCTGAAATTAGCCGCAGAACCTGTGCAACCTCAGTTGGGGTTCAGGCACTGAGGAGAGGGGTTGGGTTTAAGGCATTGAGGAGGAGGGCTTGGTCCAGGCACTGATGAGGAGGGTTAGGGTTCAGGCACTGATGAGGAGGGTTGGGTTTCAGGCATTGAGAAGGAGGAGGAGAACTGGGGTTTAGAGACTTAGGAGGAGGGTTGGGATTTAGGCAACAAGGAGGAGGAGGGTTTTGTTTCAAGTACTGAGGAGGAGGGTTGGGTGTCAGGCATTGATGAGGAGAGTTGGGATTCAGGCACTGAGGAGAAGGGTTGGGTTTCAGGCATTGAGAAGTGTTTGGATGCTGATGCTGGTATGGAGGAAAGTTGGGGTTCTGGCAGCCAGGTGAAGGGTTGGGGTGCTGGCAATAATGAGGCCAAGGAGAGTTGGGGTGACACCCTAGACATAACATATTTTTGCAATATTATTTATAATTGAAAACCTGTAGGTAGCTGTAACACATGGAAAACATACTACAAATATTTAACTAAAGTTTCCTGCAAATAAGAGTGGGAGAAAAATCCCAAAGCAAGCAGAGCAAGACCGACAGCAAGATACAGGAAACATATGCTGTGGACGGAAGGCAGCTTTAAGAACAGATGGTTAGCAGAAATCGGAAGCTGCAGACCAAACGTTAAAAAAAGGCCCTAGCAACATGAAAAAAACCTAGAAAAATGGAAAATTGTATCAAATACCGTAATTTTCCTTTCCTGATGCCAAACCATGGCAGCATACTAGTGATAGGGCTTCTCCTCTTGACCACTCCCTTAGGACCAGTGAATAGCTTAAAAAAGGACTAGTTAGCCACCCCCCTATTCTTTGTAACAAGCCGCATACCGAAACATACAGGGTGGGACTGTATGCTGCCATGGTTTGGTGTCAGGAAAGAAAAATTACGGTAAGTATTTGATACAATTTTCTGTTTTCCTGAAGCCAACATGGCAGCATACTAGTGATAAATAACTAGCTGACAGGATGGGTTCTACTTGCCAAATCAATCCTTTAACTAGGATGGGAAAGATTTTTGCTGATGCGCTGGTTTTGCTCTAGGGAAGAGGAAATAAGATGTCTTCCTTGGAATTTTTCCCCTTGAGTGGGAACGGCATCTCGGGCTTGCTCTCCTCTTCTCCTCTCCCTACAAAAGGCCAAGGAAAATAATAAATTAATGTATACATATATACAGTGCCTATTCCCTCTTTTTTTAAAAAACCAAAGATCCAAGGGAAATGAAAACATATTCCGTATCTTACTTTTTTTTTTTTCAGTGTCCTATATGTGAAACGACAGCAGGGGGCGCTAAACGAAAGCCTGTCTGTCCCAAGAACTAGCGAAAGAGCGATCCAGATTCTTGTAAAATAGGTCCGGTCCTACCAGGTTTCAGAGGCATCCCGCCCTCCCTACTTGTCCCGGGAGAGCGAGCGGTATCCCCCCAGGACTCAGTTCCCCATTGCTGGCAAGAGGGCAGCTTTTGCCCACAAGCAAGATGGCAGCCGGCGCTCCTGTCAGCCATTGCACATGAGGCATCCGGTGCGGCCCAATGGCATCATCGAGAGCGCCATCGGCAAAGTAAAAAACAGCGTCGAGCGGCTGCTCTCCCACTATAGAGACACTGGGGACACCACAGGTAGTGCGGCCCAGACCTCCCTATGGTAAGGTGACCAGAAATCTGGGGACATTTTTTTTTTTTTAACTAGTAATGGCAGCAATCGGCGACTTATAGCGGGACTGCGCTATTGCAGCTGACAAACCGGACACTAAGTGACACTTTGTGGGAACCAGAGATCGGTGCTAAAAATATGCACTGTCACTATACTAATGACACTGGCTGGGAAGGGGTTAACATCTAGGGCAATCAAAGGATCACTCCGCCGGGGAAGGCAAGGAGATAGGCAGGCAGGTGGCCTGAACTTGAGCCAAGGCAGAAGAACATGTGAGCGGGAGCGGAATGAGCATGCGCCCAAAACGGAAGAAATAGTCCCTCCACTCCGACCCGCAGATGATTATCAGAAAGGGGCACAGATAATGGAAAAAATACAACTTCGCTAAGCCAGTAGGAGCGGTGGAGCGGTGGTTTGTAATTCAGATTTTTTTTTAATTCTGCACTGACTGTCTTTGAAATTGCCTGGGCCCCTGTTCAAATCCAATCCGGGGACAAAACCGGGGACAGACGTGGTCTGGGGACAGTGTCCTCAATCCGGGGACTGTCCCCTGAAACTGGGGACGTCTGGCCACCCTACCCTATGGGACAGCAACTACTGAGTAAAAAAAAAGGGAGACATTGGAAACACAAATGAGAGGCAGACCAAGGTAAGGGAGAAACACTTCTGGAGACAGGAAAGAGAAAGGAAAAAAAAAGGGGAAAGGCAGCCCTATATGGAATAAGGGATCATAAAAGAGAGAAGGAATGAACTAGCTGGCACCCCCAAAGCCTCCACCAGCAGGCACTTATATGATGGCAGATTTTTTCCCTAAATAGGAAACACTGCAGGGCCCCATCAGGACCCACAGAAGGGGCATCCAGGCTATTTAGCAGCCTGAGCACTGGGACTTCGGCACTGGGAGAGGCTGAACCCAGACGGCTACTGCACTGAGGCAGAGGTGGGGACACAGAACTGCTTACTCTTCATAGGTGTGTGGAGGTATGAGGAAAAAAGAAGAATGGGGGGGGTGGCTAACTAATCCCTTTTTTATGCTATTCACTGGTCCTGAGGGAGTGGTCAAGAGGCGGAGCTCTATCACTAGTAGGCTGCCATATTGGCATCAGGAAAACACCATATGAAATGAAAATCCCAAAATACTACTTCTAAAACAAAAAACTTTTTTCAAACTTTTTTTTTTATGGGAAGCCTTGCCACAAAAAAAGTTTTCCTTTTTTGAAGTGTTAAGATAATAATCAACGTAGCCGGATAATAACACCCCCCCCCCCCCTTCCTTCCCCAATATACAATTGCCTGAAACAAAAGCCTAAAACATGAAAAAAAAGAGGGACATTCACCTCGTAAAAGTGTTGGCCCTGAGAGATGATATTCAACCTTCGCATGTAGACCGGTGGCCGCAGTCAGGCTGTGGGAGATCAGTAATATGCGCGCTTAGCTTGAGCAAATTAAGGGGTCTATTTATCAATGTTTTTGCCCAAGATTCACGCAACTTTCACCCAAGATTTACACATTTTTCTAGTTGAATCTTAAGTAAAAATGTGTGAATCTTGGATGAAATCATTGATAACTAGACTTTTAACCTCCTTGACGGTATTCCCGAGTGTGGCTCGGGGTGGATTTTCTGTACCAAGAGCGGTAACCCCGAGCCACACTCGGGATTTCATTGCTGGATCCAGGCTGGGTTACTCACCTTGTCCCCTGGATCCAGCGATGTCCCCCGCCGTGTCTGCAGGCTGTGTCCTCCGCCCGATGACTCTGTGATGTCGGGCTCCATTCCCTGCGAGCGTCGCGTCGCACGGGGGCGGAGCCTGGCGGGAAATTCAAAAAGTGAAACACAGTAAACATACAGTACACTGTAATCTGTAAGATGACATTACTGTATGAAATAATTTCACACCCCCTTTGTCCCTAGTGGTTTGCCCAGTGCCCTGCATGCACTTTTATATTATAAATGCCATTCTTTCTGCTTGGAAACTTGAGAACGTCCATGGCATAAAAAAGTGTCCCTTTACGTCAAAAGTGGTTTTTGATCGGCTAGAAAACAGCGATAGTAAATAAGAATCATTTGCAGAATTGAGTGATACTGATTTTTGGGGAAATTTATCATCAGAAACTGAAAGTGACGACAGCGACAATTCTGCAACCGAGCAAATTTCAGTGTTTTTGACTTGATTACATTATTGAATACATTTTATTATTATATTATCATCTTTGATAATTATTTATAGTTATTTATTATATTATAATTTTTTTTTTCATATATATTATAATTTATGATTTTGTGTTTCAAACTTTAGCCTACCCGGGGTGTCTACTAGACTCTTTATTGGACAGATTTAAGTGAGTTATTCCTAAGAATTACAGGCCAACAATATAAAACGCCAAATTTCCATGCAAAATAATTGTACCGCTTTCAGCACCAAAAATCTGACATAATCATCCCGCCAGGGAGGTTAATGGGTGTATTTATAAAAAAAAATGTGCTGAGATATTCATCCTGCAAAACTGCGAGTAAATTTGTTCTGTTTGCATGTCAGCAAAATCCATTGTTTGTAGGCTATCTTCTCTCCAGGGTGTTCATCCATAAGAATAGTGTGATACAGGAAAATACTGCACATGGCCATGGTCATTAGCTGATAAATGTGTATTTATTTCCGATGCTAATCAGCTCCATCTAGTGGCCATATGTAGTATTTTGTCTGATGCACTCTTTTATGTATAAATTAAGAAAAAACAAACCAGTCTTAAACCCAAAAGCAAACATTTATTATATTGCATTTTTTTATCAGCAAAAGAAAAAAAAAACAGGCATTTGGGAAGCTGCCCAAGTTTGAACTTAGTCTTACCTTGTTCTGCCCACCGTGCCCGTGTGCATGAGTCCATAGTGTGTTTTATTTGTGTGTAATAAATGAATGTTTGTAATTTTTGAAAAATCTGGTTGGTAGTAAAAAATTAACATATAATCACTGTTTATTTTTAATGCATTCTGTAATGAAGGTGTAACAGCATATATTCTATGTAATTAAATTGTAACAATACACCTTCGCAATCCATAAAGCTTCTTGGAATGCAGTGATACAAAGCTTTATACAAATCAAAAGAAAAAAAGCCTTTAACCACTTGCCTACGGGCACTTTTACCCCCTTCCAGCCCAGGCCAATTTTCAGCTTTCAGCGCTGTCGCACTTTGAATGACAGTTGTGCGGTCATGCTACACTGTACCCATATGACATTTTTATCATTCTTTTCACACAAATAGAGATTTATTTTGGTGGTGTTTAATCACCAATGGGTTTTTTATTTGTTTGCTAAATAAATTAAAAAAGGCAGAAATGATGAAAAAAGAATGTTTTTCATAGTTATAAAATGTTGCAAACAGGTAGTTTTTCTCCTTCACTGATGTGCGTTGATGAGGTGGCACTGATGGGCAGCACTGATTGACAGCACTGGTGGGCACTGATTGGCAGCACTGGTGGGCACTGATTGGCAGCATTGGTGGGTACTGATTGGCAGCACTGGTGGGCACTAATTGACAGCACTGGTGGGTACTGATTGGCAGCCCTGGTGGGCACTGATTGACAGCACTGATTGGCAGCACTGGAGAGCACTGATTGACAGCACTGGTGGGCATTGATTGGCAGCACTGGTGGGAACTGATTGGCAGCACTGGTGGGCAATAATGAGCACTGATTGGCTGGGCAGCACTGGTGGGTACTGATTGACAGCACTGATGAGCACTGATTGGCAGGGCAGCACTGGTGGGCACTGATTGACAGCACTGATGGGCACTGATTGACAGCACTGGAGGGCATTGATTGAGAGCACTGAGGAGCACTGATTGGCAGCACTGGTGGGCACAGATTGACAGCACTGGTGGGCACTCATTGGAAGCAATGGTGGGCACTATTGGGACTGCACAGGACACTGTTCAAAATCGCACGTGGTTCCCGCACCACATAGTGTGAACCAGCACTCAAAGTTGCCCTGGACATCTTTCTGGCTATAAACAATACTGTGATTATACCCTTCTGTGCCTGTTTCCTACTGTCAATGGCAGTCTGATTATTGCTGCTTGAAGGACATTGTATTCTGTTTGGATCATTTCAACTGACCCGCCTACATTTGTAAACTGCCTGATTTATAAGCTTTTTAATAAATCTTTGCTTTTGGGTTTAATACTGGCTGGATCACCAGGTGATAATAGAAGAATGAAAGAAGGGGAAAAAAGAAAGAAGGAAAAAAAAAGGGGGGAAAAAAAGAAAGATGGGAAGAAATGCAGCCATTTACATCTAAGAATTGGAAAGCTACAATATAATAAATGTTTGCTATTGGTTTTAATACTGGCTGGGTGTTGGGGAAATTGCATATTTCATATTTCCCTATTATTGTTGGTTCATATTGTGGCTCATAAATGAAATCATAGCTTCCAAATCCTGGTCAAAGAGCCATACAAGGACATGAGCATAGCTTTACCTTATACCAAAGGAATGCTATTGTTAAATGGTCAAGTCCTTGAGGGGTCATATTGCCAAGGGAGTTGGCTGGGGGTGGGCTTTTCAAGTTCTGTACTGCCACAGCCAAATCCTATAGGAGTTTAATCCCACCCAGAACAGCCATGACGCACGTGTCTCTTCCTGATCCCCTGTGCCATGCAAGGGACTCCATGGTGAAACAAGCATCTATAGTTAAGTATTCTTGATATTTGCTTTATCTTTATCTGTATCTGTCATTACTTTGTAATAAATGTTATACTTTTAAGTATTTGTGTGAACTCTCTTTGCACATATCGAACACAAACCCAAAAATGTAACAATAGACTGGATCACCAGGTGAAAATAGAAAAGAGAAAGAAAGAAAGAAATCACATCTGAGAATTGGTAAGCTGCAATATAATAAATGTTTGCTATTGGTTTTAATACTGGCTGGATGTTGGGGAAATTGCATATTTCCTATTTCCCTATTATTGTTGGTTCATATTGTGGCTCACAAATGAAATCGTAGCTTCCAAATCCTGGTCAAAGAGCCATACAAGGACATGAGCATAGCTTTACCCAGGGGCGTAACGATAGGGGTTGCAATTGCAACCGGGCCCCATGCTCCAGGGGGCCCATGTGCCTCCCTTGTACACCTGGATAGGAGGGATGTTGGGGATGGCATTTAGAGGAACTAATCTCCTCCATTTTCCCCTATCCAGTTTACTTGTCTTCTGCTGTTCCCAGGGTCCCTGTGTGCTTTCCTGGTCCCCCACAGAGCTGCTGTCTTCCCCCCTCCTCTCTCCTGCCAGCTGCTGTAGAAGATGTGTTATGATGGAAAGATGGGAACGGGTCAGTAAATGTGTCATTTAACGGCTCCTTCCTTTTCTGAATGAACAGAGTTGGTGATTGGTACCAATTGGTGCATTCATAACTGAAGCATAGTAAACTGTTTTTACTACACTTCCTTTTGTGAATGAATGGGAGGCTTGGTACACAACTATTCCTGCCCATTCATTATTTGCAGCTGAGGCTACACAGATGGAAATTGAGAGGTGAGGTTTGTTTAGATCCCTGATATCTCATCAAAGCCCCCCAACAGAGCTCCTAAAAAAATTGTAAAAAAAAATGAAAAAATAAAATTGTAAAAGAAATAAAATAAAATGTTAAAAAAATAATAAAATTAAAATAAAAATTAAAAACTACTGACACCAGTGAGGGGACTATCATGATTGCAAAGGTTGCAATTGTGACGGAGCCCTGGCATTTAACCACCATGGGAGGGCCCACTGCAGAACTTGTGAAAGGGCTCCGCTGCGGTACCGTAATAAAGAGACCCGTGATAGGAGTAAAGGGCCCCAGGATCAGTGGGAAGAGGGAAGGGCCCTGGCCAGGGGTCAGGGGGCCCTTCATAATTTCTTGCATCGGGGCCCTGAAGGTTCTAGTTACGCCTCTGGCTTTACCTTATACCAAAGGAATGCTATTGTTAACTGGTCAAGTCCTTGAGGGGTCATATTGCCAAGGGAGTTGGCTGGCGGTGGGCTTTTCAAGTTCTATACTGCCACAGCCAAATCCTATAGGAGTTTAATCCCACCCAGAACAGCCATGACGCACGTGTCTCTTCCTGATCCCCTGTGCCATGCAAGGGACTCCATGGTGAAACAAGCATCTATAGTTAAGTATTCTTGATATTTGCTTTATCTTTATCTGTCATTACTTTGTAATAAATGTTATACTTTTAAGTATTTGTGTGAACTCTCTTTGCACATATCGAACACAAACCCAAAAACGTAACAATAGACTGGATCACCAGGTGAAAATAGAAAAGAGAAAGAAAGAAAGAAATCACATCTGAGAATTGGTAAGCTGCAATATAATAAATGTTTGCCTTTTGGCTGATGATTCTGATAGGACAGGTTCTCTTTAGACTCCATTTACACAGAACGCTGTTTCAACCTCCCCTGAACGATTTTTTTTTTTGACAGCTAGAAGCCGGCGTCTAAAGCCATGTAGAAGAAGAAGTTTCATAAAATGTGAAAATTGTATCAAAATGACTGTGAAAAATGTTACAATTACATAAAATGAGCAGATGAGAAAAATATATCCGTTATCTTGTCTCCATTATTTTTCTGGGGCACAAATCACCTTCTCTGAGTCTGCGCTGCAGGTTCCAGAAGTGATTGCAGAAAACGGTATGAAAAGATGCGTCATATTCTGACCGCCAACCCATAAACCTGAAAAAAAGCTTCTTAGCAGAAAAGAAAACCTCATCTATTCATTTCCTTTGGTTCCTCTCTACCAACATATTCTTTAGTGATTTCGCCACTTACATCGGCCCCGGCCAGTGGCGTAACAATAGCTATAGCAGCCCACGCAGCTTCTAGGGGCCCTGAAAGTAGGAGGGGGCCCCATTAAGGGAGCTGTTGGGGGCATTTGAACATAGAAAGCTGGTGCACATGGAAAGATAACCCATCTTTGTATTATTAAGGGTTGCAGAGGTTGCTTTGACCTGCACCCTCTGCAATGTTAAACGTAGAGGAGGAGACGTCTGAATCTTTGTCTCTAGTCCCAGGTTCCCCTTTGTAGGCTGAGCAGTAAAAGAAATGTTTTTAACTATTTAGTAGTGTAGATGAATTACCCTCTGAGATTCTGGGCATCCCGGCCAGTACTGAAATTAACCCTGTATGCTTAACCACTTGACCTCTGGAAGATTTACCCCCCTTCCTGACCAAGCCATTTGTTGTGATGCGACACTGCATTACTTTAACTGACAATTGTATGGTCATGCAACGCTGTACCCAAATAAGCATTGTGTCTTCTTTTTCTGCACAAATAGAGCTTTCTTTTAGTGGTATTTGATCACTTCTGCGATTTTTATATTTTGCGCTATAAACAATAAAAAGACCGACAATTTAAAAAAAAAAAGTAATTTTTATTTTTTGCTATAAAACATATCCAATAAAAAAATTAAAAAATCAAATGTCTTCATCAGTTTAAAAAAATCCCAATAAGGGTATATTGTTTGCTTTGCGCAAAAGTTATAGTGTCTACAAACTATGGGATGTTTTTATTTTTTAATTTTTTTTTACTAGTAATGGCGGCAACCAGTGACTTATAGCGGGACTGCGATATAGCGGAGGACAAATCGGACGCTAACTGACACTTTTTTTTGGGGACCAGTGACAACCAATACAGTGATCAGTGCTAAAAATATGCACTGTCACTGTACTGACACTGGCAGGGAAGGAGTTAACATGTCCCTGGCAGCCCATCCCCCCTACAGTTAGAACACACCCAGGGAGCACATTTAAATCCTAGATCGCCCCCTTAGCGTTAACCCCTTCACTGCCAGTGACATTTATTCAGTAATCAGCAAGTGAGTACACCCCTCACATTTGTGTAAATATTTTATTCTATCTTTTCATGTGACAACACTGAAGAAATGACACTTTGCTACAATGTAAAGCAGTGAGTGTACAGCTTGTATAACAGTGTAAATTTGCTGTCCCCTCAAAATAACTCAACACACAGCCATTAATGTCTAAACCACTGGCAACAAAAGTGAGTACACCCCTAAGTGAAAATGTCCAAATTGGGCCCAAATGTCAATATTTTGTGTGGCCACCATTATTTTCCAGCTCTGCCTTAACCCTCTTGGGCATGGAGTTCCCCAGAGCTTCACAGGTTCCCCTCCTCCATGATGACATCACAGAGTTGGTGGATGTTGGAGACCTTGCGCTCCTCCACCTTCCGAATGAGGATGCCCCACGGTTGCTCAATAGGGTTTAGGTCTGAGACTACTTTTATCTTACACAGAATCGCCGGCTGAAAAATAAGATGCCGGGGTTATGGTAGCTATCTGCTACCATAACAACAGTATTCCACTTCAAAGTGACCGCCGTCAGGTGACGGCGTTGGTCCGGAAGTGGTTAAATAATGCATTACAGTTTAACTACGCCCATCAGATCCCTTTCACACTGAGGCGTTTTACAGGCCCTATTTAGCTAAAAAATAACGCCTCAAAAATGAAAGCCCTGAGTGCTTTCACAGAGGCGGTGTGCTTGCAGGATGTTACAAAAAGTCCTGCAAGCAGCATCTTTTGGAGCGCCTTTGGAGTGGTACAGTAAGCGGTGATGCACCGCTCCTCCACTGCCCCGACCATTGAAAACAATGGGGCAGCGCTACCAAAGTGACTGCACACCGCCTCAGAAGCGCAGCGTGCCGGCACTTTCAACCTCTTTTTAACCCCTTGTGGGGGGTTAAAAGTGCACCGCTCCCGTCGCTGTAGCGCTGCTATTACAGCGGTAATCCCAGCTGAAACTAGTGGGGATTTACTGCTACCACTCTACTGCCCCCAGTGGGAAAGTGGCCTTACTTAGACAACTAAAATGAGTTTTAGTCGACTAAAATATACTGGACATTTAGTCGACTAAATACGACTAAAACAATTGCAGAACACTAAAATGGGACTTAAACTAAAATGCCATTTTAGTCTTAAGAATAAGACTAAAACAAAATCGAAATCTGCTGCCGAAATGAACAGTGCTTCTGACAATTCTATTGACCGATCCTGTGAGCTAATATGAATACAATACAATTGATTAGGTAAACAAGGCAGAATTCAAGAAAACAGCCACATCTTGGATAAAGTCAGCCCCATGCAGTCCATGAAAAAGTAGCGGGGAATAGTCACTTTGAAACAAGAAGGAGATAAATTAGCTGCCCCCCTAGAGGTCATTAGTCAAATCACAGAACGTGGAGGGTACTAAAACCCTAGTAAACCACATAGGCATCCATCCAAGTGGTGGATGTGGTCCTTGGAGCGACAACAGTTAACAAACCAAAAAACGGTTCAAAAGGGTACCAAAGAGCCCAGATTAGGACACAATTGCCATAAAAATGTACATGTTTATTGATATGCATTAAAAAGCCAATAACCAATTACAAAAATGATCACCACCATTAATGCACTACAATAAAAAGACATTTGGCGTTTCGTCCGCCAATGGAAATTGACTTTCTCAAAGCGAAGGCGGGTCAGTGGGGAGGAGACTTATATAAGTGTTGGGATTGAGCCGTATGCAACCTACCAAATCTCCACTAAATGTCCCACTCACTCACCCGACCCAAATGCAATCAGCCACGCAAAGGAACCTAAGGAAAAAACTTCATTGTAGGAAGTTCATATCGATGGCTGTGTGTGTCCCTAACCGATCTTGTGTAGATCTTTCTACCCAGAAGAAAAATTCTGTACCGTCAGGCAAGCACTAAATAGAAAGGGATAACACACATATATTTAGAAGTGAGAATGAGAGAGGCGTAACCATTTCATAGTGCATGAGTAAAGATTTATATTACAAGCAAGATGGGGCAAAGAGGACCGACCAGGCTAAATAGGGTCCCATCAATGGATTGGTTATTGGCTTTTTAATGCATATCAATAAACATGTATATTTTTATGGCAATTGTGTCCTGATCTGGGCTCTTTGGTACCCTTTTTTACCGTTTTTTGGTTTATTAGTCACTTTGAACCAGGATTTCTGAGTGCCATGATTCTCTATTGGTTTAGAGTGTTGCAGAGCCTATAGGGGAAATGCACACCTGCTGTAGTGCAGCCCACCCGCTTGTATCAGCAAGTCGCCAAAGGTAAATGTTTGATAGGGGCTCCCCTGCATGGGAGGGAATTTCAATGTACTCACTGTTACCATGACTTAGAGTATAGTTGAAAGCGGTGGCAGCCGCTGGGCATTCCAGGTGGGTGGAACGGGTCCTCACGTTCTCCGTCTTTCTGAAGAGTAGTCTCAGGATTGTTTCCGTGCGGCGGGGTTCAGTCCACCGCTCAGCTGTGGGTATGTGCTACCTCTTCTCCCAGTGGTAGCCTCAGATGCGTAGAGGCTACTAGACAGCTTCAGGTCTCTGCAGCTGATGGTGAAGTCACTGCCACCAGGTCCGCTCTGGGAATACAGGGGACATGGGGGTCAAGGAAGTGATAAAAGTCATAATCAGGGACCTGATTGTGCAGTTAATCACTGTGGGGGAATCCCACTTAGAGAATAAGTACAGATAGTTCTGTTTTCCTTAAGGATGCCAGAGGCACCAAGGTGACAGAGGGGCTTAAGTCCGTTGATCCAAGGGGCCAGATGTGGGGATACAGGTGTGTGTAGTGGCAGAAGCCACCTACGCGTTTTGTTCACCCTAGCCGTGAACTTTTTCAGGGTGGGGTGGGAATCTCAGAAGACCAAGGAACACTGATGATGAGAAAGACCGAATGGTGGTTTTTTTAGATGAGGCACAGTAGAGATCCGAAAGGACTGAGCCAACAAAAGGAATCCTAAAAAACGGAGACAAAAACCTAGAAAAAGAAAAAACAAAAAGAACCCTCAGGATCCCAAGGAAAATAACGACCAGAACAGGGACGCGGAGCCAGCAGAAGAACTAATTGAGACAATGGCAATAAATGAAAACCCGATTCTACCTAAGAAAACCATCCTCACTAACCATACAATTGTTAATTTATTGGACTTTAATCTGTCTTTCTCCCCAACAAGAACTATGAACAATTTTGAGGTCTATAAGGATATAGTACTGTTTCTGAGGAAAGTGTACTTAAGACAGATACACCAAAGACCCGACAAAGAAGAAAGCGAAAGTACAGAAAATCCCTCTTAAGACCAAGAAGCTATTGCCACCTTGGCGCCCATGTGGTGTGGGGAAGATGAAGAACTGGAAGACCTGACACCGCTAAATACTCAGGAGCCAAAGAGAAGATGGGCAGGATTACAAATTAAATGGCTAAGAACGTTCCTGGATGTGGTATAGGAGGACCTCCTATACCTGGACTGGATAGGATCCACGGACGATAACTTAAGTAAAGATGAGAGACTGGCCATTTGGGAACTTAAGGAAGCACATGTAATAGTCATTAAGAAAAGCAACAAGGGGGGAACGTGGTCTTAATGTCTGCCGAAAAGTATGAGAAGGAAATTAGAAAACAACTTAGTGACAGACATACCTATGAAAAACTTGACTACAACCCCTCCCCCCCC
>BLSH010239184.1:48457-61825 GCA_018402905.1 Glandirana rugosa
CAACCCCTCCCCCCCCCCCCCCCCCGGTTCAAGAACTGAATTTTAAAATGAGGATGGCAGTAGAAGCAAATCTGGTGTAGAATAAAGAATGTGACTATCTCAGTGTGACCGTATTTAATTTGCCTACTATCTACGTGATCCCGAAGATCCATAAATCAATCAGGGACCCCCCCCAGGAAGACCAATAATTTTGGTGGTCAAGGGCCCTTGGAGAAAGTCGGCAAATATCTTGACTGCTTAAGGATATGGTGACAAAACTACCGTCCTATGTGCAAGACAAAAGACACGTCCTGCAACAAATTGATAGCTGTCCAGTTCCACCTGATGCTATCCTGGCAAGTATTGATGTGGATTCACTGTACACTTCCATCCCCCACGTATGGGGGTTAGCAGCGACTGCCCACTTCTTGGTCCAGAATTTTCCGCTCATGGGGGCACAAAATTAGTTTATTCTTGAACTCTTGCAGTTTGCCGTCATGAACAACTGCTTTCACTTCATGGGGGCCAACTACAAACAAATCGGCGGAACTTCCATGGGTGCCCTCCGGGCACCAGCGTATGCCTGCCTTCACTTGGGGTGGTGGGGGGAGGAATTGCCACAAGATAATTCATGTGGATTCAAAGAAACTGCACCGTGATACAGACTATAAGCAGAAGGCAGCACAAATGTATCAGAGGTTCAGAGAAAGAAAACACCCCTATAGAGTACTGTGATGATCAAGAAGAAGGGCATCTGAGAGATCAATAGCTGACCTGCTCAAAATCGGAGACAAGGATGAAAAGACTGAGGGGAACTCGCAGGACCCAATCAGGATAATTACTTCCTATGGGAGGCAGTGGGAAGCCGTAAGACTGGTACTCACTAAACATTGGCACCTACTAACTAGGTCACCAGGACTATCAGACATAGTTGGCAGTAGACCACTCATGGTAGCAAAGCGAGCCAAAAACCTGACTGATAAGCTGGTGAGGTCGGAATTTATAAAACCAACCCCACGCTTATGGCTTACTGATCTCCCGCAACTAAAAGGGATGTTCCCCTGTGGGAAATGCAACATCTGTGCACATGTCAATTGAACCAATGTGTTCACAGACACTGACAGAAAAAACATCTTTGGGATCAAACACTTTATAAATTGCAACACCTTAAGGGCCCTGTATATGATTGAATGCCTTTACCGGAAGTTCTACATTGGCAAGACCAAACGCTCCTTGAAAGTGAGGATAGCAGAACATCTATCTACCATCAGAGGGAAAGATGATGAGAAGCCACTGGCACAGCATTTCTTAAAATACCACAAAGGTGAAACTAAGAAATTGCGTGTAAAGGGCTTCCATGCTTTGAATCTCTCAGCCTGCAGAGCAGGGCCGTCTTAATAGCATCATGGACCCCTGGGCAATGTAATGCACTGGGGCCCCTACCAGGCTGCCCCAAATTTATGCACATACTCTCATGAATTAAAGTATAAATAGTTCATAGAATTAAACATATATTTATTTGTGCTTTCAATAAAAAAACATGCCATAAATAAAAGACTAAAACAACACAAAGGGCACAGTATAGGGGGAGGGGGATCAGGAGGGCAAATTACAGGTTCCAGGACACTGGCAATTCTGGAAAAGCTTAGTAAAAAGAGTGACTATCCAAGAAGATCCGGGACAGTTGGCAAGTATGATGTAATGTAAGATTATCATGGGGCCCCCATGCACCTGGGGCCCCTGGGCAGTGCCCAAGGGTGCCCTTGCATTAAGACAGCCCTGCTGCAGAGGGGACTTTAACAATCCTCTTGCAACACGAAAAAGAGTGGATCTTTAGGTTGGGGACCTTGGAGCCAAAGGAGTTTAAATCTTCAGGTGTTCCTAAATCCCTAAGTAGAAGAAAAAGAGGGTACGATCTGATATGTAATGCAATATTTCATATACAAATACACCATCCATCCCCCTATCTGAATCAATCCTGAAAAGAAAAAACCCTACCTGACCCAATCCTGAATTATTACATCTTATTTGGTCGACCTTGAATAAGTTTCCCCTATCAAAGGAATCTTTCTAACATAAATACCTATGAATTGAATATTATTTGCCTAGTCTGCTTAGAAACAGAGTGAAAGAGCCTGTTGGGAATATTAATACAGTTGATAATATATGTAAGCCATTGTTATACTCCAATTCACTGACAAGATGGCGAACTATAATTACCCCATGGCTCAGTTTGTCTCTTGAGCCAATAGGGTTAATCAACTGAATCTATGGACAGCGCGTGTCCTATTGAGAGCTTGCTCCTGCTTGGGAGCCTCCAACACATTATAAAAGACTTGAATTGAGGGGGGCACCCTAGCCTGAAGAAGTTCACGGCTGGGGTGAACGAAACACGTAGGTGGCCTCTGCCACTACACACACCTTTGTCCCCATATCTGGCCCTTTGGATCAACAAACTTAAGACCCTCTGTCACCTAGGTGCCTCTGGCATCCTTAAGGAAAACGTAGCTATCTGTACTTATTCTCTAAGTGGGATTCCCCCACAGTGATTAACTGCACAATCAGGTCCCTGATTATGACCTTTATCACTTCCTTGACCCCCATGTCCCCTGTATTTCCAGAGCAGACCTGGCGGCAGTGACTTCACCGTAATTGTGAAGTCTGCTCACAATGCGTGTGTTTTTTTCAAATGTCCAATAAAGATTTTTTCTGCTAATGTGGAGAAGACCGCTGTTTGCCCTTCCAAAAATCCCCTTCTTTCAGAACACTTTTGGGACCCCTCTCCCCTATCCTTGCTCTTTTTAGGTTAATTACTTGCCTTGCCCGGGCACTGACAACCCACACTATACCACTGCCCGCAGGGGACAACAGAAGAGGAGGATCGGGGCTGCTCTATGTAAAACCATTGCACAGAGCAGCATAGGATAATGTTAGTAAAAAAAAAAAATAAATAAGACTTTGCATTTGCAGTCACTTTAAAAGAAAACAAATGCAGCCACCACATACTGTATAAGGATAGGTAAGCTTTGATTTATAACATTTTTGTTCTTGGGTTTAGATACGCTTCGCTCATTCTAGTATCTATGGCGCTGCACCCTCTCTAAGATCACATGCCAGTATGAATCACTGGAATATAATATGTTCTGGTACCTTCCACCTCCTGCAGACTTCTCTGCGCTATATATTAAATGTTCTGTGTATTCATTACTGGGTCCTTGTAAACAACGAATCCATTAGGAGCTATGGAGAAAGCAAGCTCTCTTCTGTAGCATTAATTCATATTTATATTCATCTCTATTTGTGCCAGAGAATTGCAGTGGTAGAGGAAAATGGCATGAGCAGATGATGCGTAGGAAAGAGAACCATTTATTCAATAAGAGGGAAAAATTGACATTTCCATATAACATTCCATTACAATCCCGTCCACTATAATCTAGAAAACGCTCGGCTTATAAGTCTGGCCTGAAAATAAATGCGAGACGGTCTTTTAAAATAAACTTATTTGCCATTTTCAGCATAAAAGTCTTACATAACAGCAGGCACCTTCCAATATTTGCTATCACCTTAATTAGGCAGAATAGGCTCTCATGTGCTCCCCTCTGGAACTAGTTTTACTTTATTACTCTGGGATTTATTTAAAAAAAAATAATTCAGTGGACGAACGTGACAAGTGTTCACCCAACCTTGACGAATTCTGACCGTATTTTCTTAAAACATTGATTCAAGGAACCTCTATCAACCTCTATAGGAACCCTGGTTGAGAATGGCTGCTCTATCTCATGTCAGAAAATGGAGTGGTATGTGGGAGCAGGTCAATCAGCAACAACTCAAGGAACCCGTAGAAACCTCTGGAGGACCCTAGCATTCCATGGCGGCTCTTGCTCATCTCAAAAAGTTGGGCAGTATGTGGGAGCAACTCAATCATTAATAACTCAAAGAACCCCTAGCAACCTCCTGAGGAACCTAAGATTCCTTGGGAACCTGGTGGAGAATGACAGCTTTATCTAATCACAGAAAATCGGGTGGTATATTGGAGCAGGTTAATCTGTCACAGCTCAAGAAACCCAAAGCAACCTTTAGGAGGAACCCTGGTTGAGAATGGATGCGCTATCTCAGAAAGTTTGGCAGTATGTGATAGCCAGTCAGTCAGTCACATCTCAAGAGGAACATCTAGAGCAGGGATATGCAATTAGCGGACCTCCAGCTGTTGCAAAATTACAAGTCCCATCATGCCTCTGCCTCTGGGTGTCATGCTTGTGGCTGTCAGAGTCTTGCCATGCATCATGGGACTTGTAGTTCTGCAACAGTTGGAGGTCCGCTAATTGCATATCCCTGCTCTAGAGCATAGGTCTACAAACTTTCAAAACAAAGGGCCAGTTTACTGTCCTTCAGACATAAGGGGGGCCAGTTTACTGTCCTTCAGACATAAGGGGGGCCGGATTGTGGGTGTTGAGAAAAGGTCCCAACGTTAGTGGAAATAAACAGTGCTCCATCTTTGGTGTCAGTGGGAGGAATACGGCCACGTTGTTGGTGTCCTTGGGCCCCATTGTTGGTGTCATTGCATTGAATTGTGCCCCATCTTTGGTGTCATTGGGAGGAATTCTGCCTATTCATTTGTGTCGGTGGGGGAGAATTATTCCCCATTTTAGGTATTAGTGGAGGAAAATAGTGCCCCAAGGGCTGGATAAAAGCAAGCAAAGGGCCACCTCTGGCCCACGGGCAGCAGTTTGGTGACCACTGCTCTAGAGGAACCCTGATATAGAATGGCTGCTCTACTTCATCTCAGAAAGTTGGGCAGTATATTGGAGCAGGTCAGTCAGTTGCAACTCAAGGAACCCCAAGCAACCTCGAGAGGAACCCTGATTGAGAATGGCTGTTCTATCTCATCTGAAAAAATTGGGCAGTTTGTGGGAATACGTCAATCAATTACAACTTAAGGAACCCCTAGCAACCTCTGAAGGACCCTAGGGTTCTATGGAACGCTATCCACATAAAGCAAAAGAAAGCATTGCTTTAAATAGGGTCACAAAAAAGTTGAGGTATTGGCGCTCAGGCTGATAGTGTCTCCTAATCACACTTGATTGCAGAAATTGAAAAAATGAATAGCCAGGGACCCAAAATCATCCAACTGCAAAAATGTTTATTCACTACAGGATGAGTACAACATAGGCTTACATGTTTCGGCTGTAAGGCCTTAACCTTACAACTAAGGCCTCATGGCCTAAATGCTTAATGGTATCAATGTTGTACTCACCCTGTAGCGAATAAATATTTTTGAAGACAGGTGGTTTCTATGGAACCCTGGTTGGGAATGGCTCTTTCCCATCCATGGGCGTCCGCAGGTAGGGGCAAGGGGGGGCAAATGCCCACCCCTGGAATCAGGGATCAGATCGGGGGTTCCCCACTAGGTCTTTATCCATTTGAGCCATGTATGCAGTTTCTGACAGTCTATTGGACCGTGTATGCAGTCTCTGATTGTCTCTTGTGCCATGTCCACAGCCTCTGACTGTCTCCTGTACTATGTCTGCAGTCTCTGACCATCTCCTGTACCATGTCTGCAGTCTCTGACAATCTCCTGTACCATGTCTGCCGTCTCTGACCGTCTCCTGTACCATGTCCGCAGTCTCTGACCATCTCCTGTACCATGTCTGCAGTCTCTGACAATCTCCTGTACCATGTCTGCAGTCTCTGACCGTCTCCTGT
The DNA here is from genome assembly GCA_018402905.1 of Glandirana rugosa. Classification (NCBI taxonomy): domain Eukaryota; kingdom Metazoa; phylum Chordata; class Amphibia; order Anura; family Ranidae; genus Glandirana; species Glandirana rugosa. The sequence goes on from BLSH010239184.1 coordinate 54,140, forward strand.
ACCATGTCTGCAGTCTCTGATCATCTCTTGTACTATGTCTGCAGTCTCTGACCACCTCTTGTACTATGTCTGCAGTCTCTGACCACCTCTTGTACTAGGTCTGCAGTCTCTGACCATGATAATGTGATAATGACATTGTCGAAAAGGGGCAGAGCATGGATGACCTTAAAATGATGCCCCCCCCCTGAAAAAAGTTCTGCGGACGCCCATGATCCCATCTCAGAAAGTTGGGAGGAATGTAAAAACTGTTTTTTTTATGGCCAGCTATAAACTCTTGATAAAGGACCCCACTCCCCTGACCCCCCTCTATTCAGAACTAGGAAGCTGTATGCAAACTTCTACCTTTGGCTTGCTTTTTAGTTTGGCACAAGTTTACTTTTTTAAAATAAGATTAGTTCTTTCCAAAAGATTTTTTTTTCCCAGTTTGTCAATATTTTTCCCTCGCCACTGCCTGTAAACACTGAGAAAATGTCACACGGTTGCTAAATAGACATTGCTACTCATGGGGCCTCCAAACTGCCACTTGAGAGTACAATCAATTCCTCCCATTGACTTATTTTCCTTCCACATAAAGCAAGGCGCACAGGCGAAACATGTAGCGTCCCATTCCACGCTTTTGTTTGTATCTTGTCCGCGTCTTCGATCATTTACCATTCTGTCCGCTCGCCATAATGATTTATAGGCTTTTCCATCTTTTTCCACCACATTTCAGAAATAATTGACAGGCAGGCTACTGTGAACGCTCTTCAATGCTGTCTGTGGTTCGCGTCTATTAGCACGGCGCAGGCCGCAGGCTGTCATTGTCTGATGAGTGCAAAGTATCTTTCGGGAAGCTCAGAAAGTGACAACACAAAGACACCTGGGCTCCCTGAAGACACCGCGCCATAATCCTCCTCCCCTCCCTCGCCTGCGTCCAGAAGCCTTCATTTATACCTTTGTGCGTTGTTCTTCCTCAACCTTTTCTTCTCAGAGAGTCAGCCGGGTCAAAAATAAACAGCAGTCTTTGACAACATTCACAGTATCGGGTTCTGTGGCCTTGCTGTTCTTCCTTCTGATTGTGAGCTGCAGGAGTACCTGCGCTGAATATTGCAAATCCTCCAGAGCAGCCGGGGGCTGCTTGCTCATTGAGTGAGTAAAGCACAGAAAGAACGTTCAGGTGGCTGTAATTAGCATCCGGCCGTTCCTGACTTCTGAGCATGCGTGTTTTGCACAATACAACTTGTTGTACCAACTGCTCAGTACACACGATACAACGGTCGTATGACCGCTTGTTGGTACGACCAACTTTTCTAGTTTGCTCATACAACTCCCGTTGTACGACCGTTGTACGTCGGCTGTTCTAATTGCGCATACGAACGATTGATTTCCCATACAATGGTCGTTAGTACGACCTGTTGTATACGGTCGTCGTCCCGTGTGTACGAGGCTTTAGGGAAGGACTCACCACTGGATGAAGCTATATTGCATCCAATGACAAGTATGCAGGATTATTTTTTAGCTACAGGTCGACATTTCCTATGGAACATTTTTTTCCTTCCAAGCAAGGCATCCAAAAGCATAAAAGCTCTCCTTTCGTCAGGTACCTCTCTACCTACGGAGGACTGAGCTGGGGTAGTCAGTGGGGGTCTGTGACATGATCAGGCATCAAGCATTCATTAGATAGATACAGTGGGTATAGAAAAGAATCCCCGCCCCCCCTTTAACCTCTTCCTTACTGGACACTAAAACCCCCCCAATTTTTTGCTTTCAGCGCTGTCGCATTTTGAATGAGAATTGCGCGGTCGTGCGACATTGTACCCAAACTAAATTTATATCATTTTTTTTCCCACAAATAGAGCTTTTTTTGGTGGTATTTGATCACCTCTGCGTCATTTATGATCGCTGCTATAAACAAAGAGCGATGATTTTGAAAACAGGACAATATTTTTTACTTTTTGCTATAATAAATATCCAAAAAAAATTAAAAAAAAAAATTATTCAACAGTTTTGGCTGATATATATTCTTCTACATATTTTTGGGGAAAAAAAATCGCAATCGGCATATATTGATTGGTTTGCGCAAAAGTTATCGCGTCTACAAACTATGGGAATAGATTTATGGCGTTTTTATTATTTATTTATTTTTTACTAGTAATGGCGACGATCTGCGTTTTTTTCGGGACTGCGATATTGGGGCGGACATGTCGGACATTTTTGACACATTTTTGGGACCAATGACATTTATACAGCGATCAGAAATTTAAATGTCCACTGATTACTGTATAAATGTCATTGGCAGTGAAGGGGTTAACCTGCAGGGAGCAGGGTTAACAGTGTTCCCTGGCTGTGTTCTAACTGTGGGGGCTGGGCTGGTCAGAACAGAACAGATCTAACTGATCCCAGTGACAGGGATCAGTAGATCTGGTATGTCCCCCTGTAACAGAACGGAGAACCGCTGTGCTATAAGTAAGCATTTTACTGAATGAAACTGATTCATTCAGTCTGTTTTGTTGTGATTAGCTGTGATTGGTCAAAGCTAATCAAGTGTTACAGATGGGCTGTGATTCGCCCTCTCTGTATGTGATCAAATTGACCAATCACAGGTAGCAACACAGTTGTACACATTGGATGGCATGAAAGCAGGCGTGTAGTGACCATTGGGACTACCGGGAGTTTCCCAGTGGCCCGATGGCTCAGTGGACCGGCCTCATGCTCACAGGGGTCCGCGGCGATCTACCCGTCAATCACCGTCAGTCAGCTGACGCCTGGCGGGTAGATCGGGATTGAGCATGCAGAGTAGCGTGGGGCGGCTGTAATAAGTTCTCTGTCATGTCATCTGATCCCCGGCGGCCCCGTCCCCTCCTCTCTTCTCGTCCGTCCCAATTTGCTTGTGACATCACCTGGGATGGACGAGAAGAGAGGAGGGGGCGGGGCCATCAGGGAACAGACAGAGAACTTATTACATCCGCTTCCCTCGCTACTCTGCAAGAAAAAGGCTTGTAAATACTGTGCCCTAATGTGCCCCATGTGCCCTGATGTGTCCTAATGTGCCCTGATGTGCCCTGATTTGCCCTAATGTGCCCCATGTGCCCTGATGTGCCCCATGAGCCCAGATGTGCCCTGATGTGCTCCATGTGCCCTGATGTGCCCTAATGTGCCCCATGTGATGGACGAGTAGAGAGGATGGGGCGGGGCCGCCGGGGAACAGACAGAGAACTTATTACAGCCACTTCCCGTGCTACTCTGCAAGAAAAAGGTTTGTAAACACTGTGCCCTAATGTGCCCCATGTGCCCTGATTTACCCCATGTGTTCTAATGTGCCCTAATGTGCTCCATGTGCCCTGATGTGACCTGATGTGCCCCATGTGCCCTGACGTGCCCTGATGTGCCCCATGTGTCCTGATGTGCCATGTGCCCTGATGTGCTGTACCCTGATGTGCTGTGCCCTGTACTCTGATGTGCTGTACCCTGATGTGCTGTGCCCTGTACTCTGATGTGCTGTACTCTGATGTGCTGTACCCTGATGTGCTGTGCCCTGTACTCTGATGTGCTGTACCCTGATGTGCTATGCCCTGTACTCTGACATGATGTGTCCTGTGCCCTGATGTGCTGTGCTCTGTATTCTGATGTGATGTGCCCTGATGTGCTTTGTACCCTGATGTGCTGTACCCTGATGTGCTCTGTACCCTGATGTGTTGTGCCCTTGTGTGCTCTGTACCCTGATATGCTGTGCCCTGCACTCTGATGTGCTGTACCCTGTACCCTGTTGTTCTGTACCCTGATGTGTTGTGCCCTGTACCCTGATGTTCTGTGCCCTGATGTGCTCTGTACACTGATGTGCCATGCCCTGTGCCCTGATGTGCTGTGCCCTGTACTCTGATGTGATGTGCCCTGTACTCTGATGTGCTGTGTCCCGATGTGCTGTGCTCTGTACCCTGATGTGCCCTGGGCCAGTCTGGATGAAGTCCAGGGCCAATTTTTTGTCCCAGTCCAGCCCTGCATGAAAGAAAGCCATCCATTGTGTATAACTGTCATGTGACCTGCTGTGATAAGTCACCGTTACCGGTACACTGATCAGTCATTGGCCATATCCTGTGGACATGGTCGGTGACAGATCACACTGCTGCACGGCCCGCAAGGGGTGCAATACGTTGAGAGGCCAGGTAGTCATTCTACCATAGGCCAGGTGGGAACCAGTTAATTCCAGCCTTCAGTCTGTCGGGATTTGTCTCTACTAACTTTGCACATCTAGACTTTGCAATATTTGCCCACTCTTCTTTGCAGAACGGCTCAAGCTCAGTTAAATTTGATGGTGACTGTTTGTGGACTGCAGTCTTTAAGTAATCCCACGGATTTTCAATGGGGTTTAAGTCTGGGCTCTGAATAGCCCATGCAAGAAAATTCGCCTTTTTCTCCTCCAGCCACTGCGTGGTCATGTTTGCTGTGTTCTTTGGGTCATTGTCATGTTGGAAGGTAAACTTTCTTCCCATCGACAACTTTCTGGCAGAGGGCAGCAGATTTTCCTCAAGAATTTGATGGTATTTTTCCCCATCCATTTTTCCTTCTATCCTGACAAGTGCTCCAGTCCCTGCTGACAGGCTGGGCAAGGAGAGCATTCATCAGAGAAGCAACCAAGATGCCCATGGTAATTCTGGAGGAGCTGCAGAGATCCACAGCTCAGGTGGGAGAATCTGTCCACAGGACAACTATTAGTGGTACTCTCCACAAATCTGCCCTTTATGGAAGAGTGGCAATAAGAAAGTCATTGTTGAAAGAAAACCATAAGAAGTCCCATTTGCAGTTTGTGAGAAGCCATGTGGGGGACACAGCAAACATGTGGAAGAAGGTGCTTTGGTCGGATGAGACCAAAATTTAACATTTTGGCCTAAAAGCAAAACGCTATGTGAGGCAGAAAACTAACACTGCACATCACCCTGAACACACCATCCCCACCGTGAAACATGGTGGTGGCAGCATCATGGTGTAGAGATGCTTTTCTTCAGCAGGGACTGGGAAGCTGGTCAGAGTTGATGGGAAGATGGATGGAGCCAAATACAGATCAATCTTAGAATAAAACCTGTAAAAACCTGCAAAAGACTTGAAACTGGGGCTGAGGTTCACCTTCCACCAGGACGACAACCCTAAATATACAGCCAGAGCTGCAATGGAATGGTTTAGATCAAAGCATTTCATGTGTTAGAATGGCCCAGTCAAAGTCCAGACCTAAATCCAATTGAGAATCTGTGGCAAGTAGGGATGCACCAATACCACTTTTTTTTACCACCGAGTACAAGTTACCGATACCTATCGCCTAGGAATAGGTTTGGTTTGGGAGGTGGGGGCGGGGGGGGTATAGTTGTTACGGAGTTGGGTGACGGCAGGGTGTAAGTAGCTGGTAAGTGAGGGCAAGGTAGTTGAGGGTGGGGTGAAATAGGGATTGTGGGGTGGGAGAGTTGGGATGGAAAAGGCTGTGATTGCTGGGGGGAAGAGGATAGTGTTAGGAGGGTTATTGGGAGACATGGGGGCAGAGGTGACAGCTGGTGAAGGGAAGGAGGAGGCAACAGGCAGAAGTGACAGCAGTGACTGCAGGCATGGTACAGGAGACAGCCAGAGACTGCTTGGTGCAGGAGACAGCCAGAGACTGCTTGGTGCAGGAGACAGCCAGAGACTGCAGGCCTGGTACAGGAGACAATCAGAGACTGCTTGGTGCAGGAGACAGCATGAGACTGCCTGGTGCAGGAGACAGCCAGAGACTGCAGGCCAGGTACAGGAGACAGCTAGAAACTGCAGGATGGGACAGAAGACAGCCAGAGACTGCTTGGTGCAGGAGACAGCTTGGTGCAGGAGACAGCCAGAGACAGCTTGGTGCAGGAGACAGCCAGAGACTGCTTGGTGCAGGAGACAGCCAGAGACTGCTTAGTGCAGGAGACAACCAGAGACTACAGGACTGGTACAGGAGACAGCCAGAGCCTGCAGACCTGGTACAGGAGACAGCCAGAGACTGCTTGGTGCAGGAGACAGCCAGAGACTGCTTGGTGCAGGAGACAGCATGAGACTGCTTGGTGCAGGAGACAGCCAGAGACTGCTTGGTGCAGGAGACAGCATGAGACTGCTTGGTGCAGGAGACAACCAGAGACTGCAGGACTGGTACAGGAGACAGCCAGAACCTGCAGACCTGGTACAGTAGACAGCCAGAGGCTGCAGGCCTGGTACAGGGGACAATCAGAGACTGCTTGGTGCAGGAGACAGCATGAGACTGCTTGGTGCAGGAGACAGCCAGAGACTGCAGGCCAGGTACAGGAGACAGCTAGAAACTGCAGGATGGGACAGAAGACAGCCAGAGACTGCTTGGTGCAGGAGACAGCTTGTGCAGGAGACAGCCAGAGACTGCTTGGTGCAGGAGACAGCCAGAGACTGCTTAGTGCAGGAGACAACCAGAGACTGCAGGACTGGTACAGGAGACAGCCAGAGACTGCTTGGTGCAGGAGACAACCAGAGACTGCAGGACTGGTGCACGAGACAGCCAGAGACTGTTTGGTGCAGGAGACAGCCGAGAGAACTGTCCTTAGTGGCTGCAGGCTGGAATGAGCTAGGAGAAACTCTGTGCGCCTTCTAAGTGCAGGATGTTGACAGATTTATTAAAATATAATAAAACGCAATAAAATGCACATGGATGTACACTCACAAATGGAGGTAATCAGACAGCATGATAGGATCAAAGGGGTCTTCCGCTATGTCCCAGATGAAGAGTTCCAGCAGGGAGGTCCACTAGCCGGGTACGTTGGTGGTTTCCAGCACTTCCAGGGAGTTGGGGACAGTGTGCTAAGCCTGACGAGGGATCACGGATGATCCGAACGCACGCATCCCGCGCCTGATGTGAACCCGGAAGTGACATCACCCAGCCTCCATGTACAGCACACTGTCCCCAGCTCCCTGGAAGCGCTGGAAACCCCCAGGTGTACCCGGCTTGGAATCGGCTAGCGGACCTCCCTGCTGGAACACCTCACCTGGGATACAGCGGAAGACCCATTTGATCCTATCATGCTGTCTGATTACCTCCATTTGTGAGTGTACATCCACGTGTGTTTTATTATATTTTAATAAAACTGTCAACATACTGTACTTAGTACCGGTTCACACACAGGCGACCTGTCAGGCGACTTGAGTCATCTGACAAGTCGCCTCCATGCATTGCAATGGAACTGTTCTAATAGGAGCGACTCAGGTCGCTCCGACTTAGAAAAAGGTTCCTCTACTACTTTGGGGGAGACTTGCATTGACTTCTATACCGAAGTCACCTGCAAACCATGCCAAAGTCGCTCTCTGTCGGGCAACTTCAGATTTGCCCTGCAAGTTGGATCGCCCCTGTAAAGGAGCTGCTGTTTTATCCTTTTTTAGGTCACTTCCGGTATCGGTTTCTGGGATAGGGAGCATTTTCACAAGTACCGATACTCGCGAAAATGCAAGTATCAGCACTGATAACGGTATCGGTATCGGTGCATCCCTAGTGGCAAGATTTGAAAATTGCTGATCTCCATCCAATATGAAAGAGCTTGAGATATTTTGCACAGAAGAATGGGCAAAAATGTCCTCTGTAGATGTGCAAAGCTGGTAGAGACTTCCCCAAAATGACTTGCAGCTGTAATTGCAGAGAAAGGCAGTTCTGCAAAGTATTGACTCGGGGGGGGGGGGGGGCGCCAAACGTCC
>BLSH010239184.1:73983-96179 GCA_018402905.1 Glandirana rugosa
CCCCCCCCCCCCCCAACACACACTCGATGCCGGTAGAGCAGTAGTTCATTCTCCTACTGATAGAGGTGTACACAAAACAGAAGTGTGAGCACAGCTCTGGGCAGAGGGCGGGAGCCAGAGATGCTGGCGATAACTTTTCTTATTAAAGTGGAGTTCCACCCTATAGTGGAACTTCCGCTTTAAGGGAAGGTGACCCACCGACATGCCAGAATTGGCATGTCATTTTTTTGGGGGGGGGGGGGCAGCGGGGAACTTGTTTTGAGGGGGTCCCAGCCGCACCCTGGCTCTGTGGGACAGGAAGGAAGTTCACCTTTCCCCCTCCCTCCCAGCGATCTTTTGGGACACGTCACAGGTCCCAGAAGATACACCGGCCATTCAGAAAGTGCGGCGCGGCTCGCACATGCGTAGTGTGTGCCCGGCTTTGAAGCCAAAGCTGTGCACCCACACTTATGATGCCGGCGCTGCACGGAGGAGGGGTAGAAGAGCGAAGCGCCGGGCGGCCGCATCACTGGAGCTGGGACAGGTGAGTGTCCGATCATTAAAAGTCAGCAGCTACACTTTTTGTAGCTGCTGATTTTAATAGGGTGGAACTCCGCTTTAACAAGCTGGGGATTGGTTGCTAGAACCGCCTAGCAACCAATCATATGCCAGTTAGCTTGGAAAATTAACTTGGCCAGCTCCCGCCCTCCGTTCTGAGCTGAGCTGCCTCCCGGTTTCTGCTGTGCTGTGAGGAAGGATGAGCACGGCGGTGGAGGCTGGAAGTAAAGACTGGCAGGGTGGACAAAGCAGAGGAGTGTTCACAATCTACCGTCACCCACCCGACCCCTGATATATTGTATACATGCAGGATACATTATATAATACATTGTATCCTTTTCTGCTTGCTAGAGGAGAAAATTTTAAACTAAAAAAGAAAAGAGTGTGTAAAATACAAAAAATAGAGATAAAATAGCTAGATCAGGGTTTGAGCTGGGCCAGAGTTAGGGACAAAGGTTGTGTTCAGGTCAAAGGTCGGGGTCAAAGATCAGGGCCAGTGTATTTTAGATGGAATTCAAAAACTTTTTTTTTTTAGTATTAGAGGGGCGTGGCCAAGATGGAGACCTGAGCGGATGTCTTCACCGGGAGCTCCGCTGTTCATCCAGGCTTTGAGTGTGCAATCCGACTCCATCCACCGCGAGAAGACGCAGGGGTGATCCGTATGCCCAGCAAAGCACACAGGGCTGGAAGAGGACGGGGTAAGAGACTCCATTTTCCCCCGATACCGTCCGACAGGCCTCAGGCCTGTGGCAACGGTGTGGTCACATGGGCCCGCCTACTCCAATATGGCGTCCCAAACGGAGCAGAGAGAGACTACCTTGTCTGTGCAACCGGGCCTAGCAGATGTCCTAGCTGCAATCGGACAATGCCAAGCCTCGCTTACTGCGCTGACCACGAAAGTGGAGGCTGTGCAGCTCGATGTGGGGCACATCCGACAGGATATGGACAAAATAAGATCGCAGCTCTCCGAAGTGGAGCAATGGTTGGGGCACGTGGAGGATACAGTGATGGACCACACTGCGGGTTTCCGCACACTGCAGATCAAAATTCGTGCCCTCGAATACAAGGCAGAGGATGCCGAAAATCGTAACAGGCAAAACAATCTGCGGGCAGTGAGCATGGCAGAGGGGGTGGAGGGGCCGAACCCTACAGACTTTATTGAAAAACTCCTGCGTGACTTGTTACCGGCAGCCCAGTTCTCCCCCTTCTATGCCGTGGAGAGAGCCCACCGCATTCCTCCCAATCCGGGCCCGGTGGGATCACCACCCTGCACTTTTATTCTCAAGTTCCTAAACTTCCGCGACAGGGATGAGATTTTGAGAGCGGCAAGGGTGCAGGGGGAACTAACCTACCAAAACACTACATTGCTAATATTCCCTGATTATTCGATCGAAACACAGAAGTTGAGACGTTCGTTCGACCAGGTGAAAGCTGCACTGCGAATCAGGGGTATCCGTTATAGTGTCCTTGCTCATCTGCGGGTACAGGATGGTGAGACTGTCCGCTTCTTCACCTCTCCTGCGGATGCCTCTGCCTGGATGGACACCCTACCACCGCACCGTTAAAGAGGGTCATCTGGGACCTGCTTACCTGCTGATGTGATCAATCAGGATATCAGACAGGGCGGCCTTGTGCCCCTAAAGCCTCTTACTTTGCACCTGTTGTGCCTATTGCAGCTGTATTAGTTTGCTGTTTTACCTGGAACCCTGGATTATGTAAGTTTGTGCCCCTGGCTATGGCCAGGCGAACCTCTGCTCGCTTCTAGTCTCAGAAAACTTCTTTTACCTGTATTGGATGCTGTGTGTGTCTGCCAAAACAATGAAGCTTGACTTGTCGGGGGGACACCAGGGGCTCCCTATAGCATGCCCTAGTCTGCCAGAACCCTGTGTACCAAGGAGCTTCTCACTATACCCCTGTTGTGTCTGTTGCAGCTGCACTGGCTTGCTGCTATACGTTGAACCCTGGCTTATGTAAGTTTTGTGCCCTGGCCATGGCCAGGTGGTAACTTTTTCTTGCTCTAAGTGTAAGAAATCTTCTGCCACCTGTAGTGGATACTGTATGTGTTTGTTAATACAGCGAAGCCTGACCCATCAGAGAGCCACTACAGACTTCCTTTTGCATACCCTAACCTGACACAACGCTTCCCCTTTATGGATTATAGGGATAACCATGGTTCCGGGAACGCTATGGGCAGAGCAGCTTTTGTGGGGGTCCCTGGTTGGTGGATTTGGGCTCCGGTCCACCCAGAGGCTGATGGGGATACAGCCGGGGCATCCTCATTACCTTACCGCCCCCCCGAGGAGTGGAAGCTGTTTTATTCCTGTTAGGAGGAAAGATGTAACAGGTGCCCGCTATTTTCTTGACCACACAGAATGAACCACAATGTTAGTGCCAGTGTGGATGTGACTAGCCAGCACTCGCTCTAGTCACCTCCGGCAATGGAACAATAGCCTCTTGCTTTATTCACACAATTTTTTGTTATTGATAAAGGCAGCTGCACTAGCTCCCGTATGACAGACTGGTCTGCAATAAACTGTGCCCACTGATCACGCCCCTCATTGATCTTTAGGTATTCTCTGTTTGGGACATATGCATTTCTGGGTTGGGGTTAGGGATGCGGGTTGGGGGGAGGATTGATGTTTTTGTGATTCTGTGGGGGGAAGGGGGGGATGGGGGGTTTTGGATTGTTTAAGTTCTATTTAAACAGGTTTTTTTTTTCAGGGGTGCCTTGATGTATACTCCAGCTGTTCGGACAGGGGGTACTGTGACAGGTGGTTACTGTGGAGGCTGCTGGCCCACCGGGCAGGTGTTTCCCCCCCCCAACTTTATTTACCAGTCATCATGGCTCAATGCAATATAATCTCTTGGAATGTTTGGGGCCTAAACTCGGCTATAAAGCGTTCCTTAGTGTTTAAGTTCTTACTACAACATAACCCACACATTTGCATACTGCAGGAGACGCATTTGCAGGGAACTAGGGGCTCCAGTCTTAGGAGACCCTGGGTGAGTCATCACTACCATGCCACCTATTCTACTTCAGCATCCTTATCAGAAAGTCGTTGCCTGTACAGACAGTTGAGGTTCATACTGATCCGGAGGGCAGATATATTCTACTGCACCTCCGTATCTACGATAGAGACATGGGGCTGGTGGGGTTGTATCTCTCTCCTCTGCCTTCGGTGCAGCTCCTGAATGATATTATGAGACATGTTGTACAATTTAATATTAGCCTGGTCTTCCTGCTGGGTGATTTTTATATGGTCCCTAATGCAGCCTTGGACAGGTTGCGCCCTGGTGGCCGATACTCTCCTGACCTCCAGGCCTGGGCAGATACCTTTGCCCTGGCGGATGTCTGGAGACATCTCCACCCTGGTACTCGGGAATTTACTTGTCCCACAGCTACATTTAAAACTTTGTCTAGAATAGACATGATTTATGCGTCCACGGCTGCCCTACAGTTGGTCCAGGACGTCACGGTGCTTCCCAGGGGGATATCTGATCACGCTCCTCTGTGCCTAATCTTGTCTCTGGTTGACCCACCGGACTCCAGGCTATGGCACCTATCTCGATTCTGGGCTCAAGATGAAAGGATACAGGGGCCTGTGGAGATTTCCATAGGACAATATTGGGCAGCAAATGGTGATTTCTCACCCCCATCAGTGGCAGGGGACTCTTTTAAGGCATGGATACGGGGGGAATTTGTTTCCAAAATTTCTCGGGTGCGGAGGGAAATATTGCGGCCCCTGGGGGAGCTAAAGTAATGTGCAGGCAACCTGGAAACCGAATACATAGGGGATCCCACAGAGGAGAGGTACTCTAGATGGAGGGAGGCGGGGAGGCGTTGCGTGACCTTGCCACACACAGACTGACACAGACTACTACTGCCCTCCTTTATTTGGCACAAAAGGTGTTTGAACACAGAGGGAAGAATGGGAGGCTACTGGCATGGCTGGCTAGGGGGGTCATTCCGACGACCCCAATAGGCTGTATTAGATCTAAAGACGGCCAAATGCTTACATCTCCTAGGGGTATTAATATACGATTCTCCGACTTTTTTCAGGATATATATGCCACCAAAGTTGACTACCAGTCCTCTGCCCTGTCCAACTTTCTAGACCTGATACAGTTCCCTGAGCTGTCTGAGGAGGGGCGGGAGCAAATGGAAAGGGAGATCACTCTCGAGGAGGTACAAGAGGTGTTGAGAGGGCTGAAGGGGGGGGAAGGCACCTGGGGCTGATGGCCTACCATTGGAATTCTACTATATAGTGAACAACTTGCACCCCGGCTGACTGAGCTTCTCTCTGAGTTTGGGAAGCTGGACACCCTACCTGAATCAATATCGCAATCATAGTGCTAGTCCCTAAGCCGGGAAAGGACCCATTGGAGTGTGCCTCTTATAGACCAATATCCCTGTTAAATGTGGATGCCAAGTTGTTTGCTAAGGTACTGGCTACTCTGCTCTCTAAGGTCATAGAGGAATTAATAAGTGCAGATCAGACGGGGTTCATGCCAGGAAAGGGGACTGACATAAATATACGCCGGCTCCACCTCAATTTAGCTGCTCCTCGCGATAACAAAGGGTCCAGAGTCATCGCCTCTCTCGACGCAGAGAAGGTGTTTGACTCTGTGGAGTGGGAGTACCTCTGGGAGGTGTTGCGTAGATTTGGATTTGGCCCACGTTTTCTGCATGGTCTCAGACTTCTGTATAGTTCCTCTGCAGCACGTGTGCGTACAAATAACTGGTTGTCGTCTCCGTTTCGATCATCACGCAGAACGCGTCAGCGATGCCCCCTCTCCCCCAGCCTGTTTGCCCTGGCTTTGGAACCTCTGACCATCTCCATCCGGAATGCCACGGAGGTTAGGGGCCTCAGGGTGGGGAAGCTGGAGGAAAAAATATTGTTATGCGCAGACGATACCCTACTCTATCTGAATGATGCGGGGCACTCTCTCCAGGCGGCTCTGCAGATTTTTGATGAGTTTGGTAGATTCTCAGGAATCAAAATCAACTGGTCCAAGTCGGTTCCCCATTGACAAAGGCGTGTTGGCCACGGCGACCCCTACACCGCTGCGTTGGGTACCATTGATCTTTGTAGCTATCTGTAAGGGGGTAATTCTTCACCATGTCCACAAGTGTGAGGAGCATTCTTCCCACTGACAATCACACTAGTGTACCATGAGTTGTAGATATAATCATTCTTAACAAGGGTTCCTTGAGACTGGAAAGTTATTTCAAGGGTTTCTCCATGTTGAAAAGGTTGAGAAAGGCTGCACTAAGGAGTTGTGGGGATATGTACTAACACATGTAAAAATTGCAATACTATGTTCAGGCATTAGGATTTGTTCATGCAGGGGTTAATATGTAAACTTTAAAAATAAAATTTGCCATTGATTAATCATTTTATGTAAATCGGTGTTTAAAAAAATTACAAACATGGAAGTTGGAGATGACAATCCGAAACCCTCGCTTCCTGCAATAATGATACATTTTCTATAACAAAAACATTCATTAAAAAGGTGTGAAGCGTTCTCAATGTACTCCTAAAGAATGTTTTATTTATAGCGGCTTCTCAGGATAATCTCTGTCATTTCGGCACCATTGTTTGATTATTCCTGTTAATTAACTTCTTATCACGTGTCACGGATCCAGCTGCGACCTTACGTCAAAGTCATGTTGAGTAGCTCAGGAAACGCTGGTGGCAACGCGGAATGTTTCTACTGCGGGAGCGGGTTCAAAGGGGAGAATGTAATCTGTGTTAAACAGGGTTTTGTTTTTTTCAATGTTTTTCCATAGATGTGTACCTGAACATGCGGACACGCTTTTCAAGAACCAAAATCTTTCCTGCGTGTTTGCTCAGCCAACGTGAAAGTATGATAAGGAGTTTATTTAAGGCATATGTTGCTTATCCATTGAAAATAGAATGTTAGATTTTTTTATGAAAGCTGTATTGAAGGATTGCTGACCTCTTGTTATAAGAATGCTAGGTGTCTGGCCACCATGACTTTCGCCCTGTCATTGATCCGGAACAGATATGTTATTAAGGAGTTCTGCCTTCAGTGGGGAGGGTCTGTGGTATGTTCCCCCATTTATTGGAGACCAGTGGTGAGTACCCCCTTTCATTGGCACCCAGTGGTGAGTGCCCCCTTTCATTGGCGGTCAGTGGTGAGGACCCCCTTTTGGTGGCACTCAGTAGTGAGTGTCCCCTTTTGTTGGAGGTCAGTGGTGAGCTCCACTCTTTCACTCAATGTCAGTTACCCTCTTTCATTGGTGGTCAGTGGTGAGTGTCCTCTTTCATTGGCACCCAGTGGTGAGTGCCCCTTTCATTGGCGCTCAGTGGTGAGGACCCCCCTTTGGTGGCGCTCAGTAGTGAGTGTCTCCTTTCGTGTGAGGTCAGTGGTGAGCTCTACCCTTTCACTGGATGTCAGATTCTGTCTTTTATTGGTGGTCTGTGATATGTTCCCCCTTTTATTGGAGATCATTGATAAGTACCCCCTTTCAATTGTGCCCAGTGGAGAGTGCCCCCTTCCATTGGCTGTCAGGGTTGAGGGCCCCCTTTTGTTAGTGGTCAGTGATAAGTTGCTTCTTTTTCTAAGCTCTCAGTCCCCCTCTTTCATTGCCACCCAGTGGCCAGTATCCCTTTTCTCTGGTGGTCAGTGGTGGGAGCTCCCTTTTGTTGATGGTCAGTGATGAGTTCCCTCTTTTTCTTGGCTTTTAGCTGCTGTTTTTCATTAGCAGTCAATAGGGTGTGCCCTCTTTTACTGGAGGTCAGTGGGTAGTGCACCATTTCATTTCTCCCAGTGGTGAGTGTCCCTTTTGCTGATGGTCAGTGGTAAGAGCCTCCTTTTGTCAGTGGTCAGTCACGAGTTCCCTCTTCTTCTTAGCTATCAGCTCCCCTCTTTCATTGGTGGTCAGCAGTGAGTGTCCTCTCCTACGGGAGATCAGTGCTTAGTAACCCCTTTCATATCCACCCAGTGGTGAGTGCCCCCTTTCGTTGGCGGTCAGTGATGAGGGTCCCCTTTTGCTGGTGGTCAGTGATATGTTCTCTCTCTTTTTCATGGCTATCATATCTCCTCAGTGGTCAGTCAATGACCTACTTCATTGTTAAACAGTGGGGAGTGAACCCTTTTGATGGTGATCAGTGATGATTTCCATTTTTTTCTTGGCTATCAGTTCCCCTTTTTCATTGGTGGGCAGTGGTGAGTGCTCCCTTTTATTGGAGATCATTCCTTGTCCCGTTCATTGACAGCCAGTGATGAGTACCCCATTTAACTGGCAGTTAGTGATGAGGGCCCCCTTTGTTGGTGGTCACTGATGAGTTCGCCCTTTGGTTGACTATTAGTTTCCATCTTTTATTGATGGTTAGTGGAGAGTGCCCTTTTTTATTTGCGCCCAGTGGTAGTGCCTACTGTCGCTGACGGTCAGTGGTGGGTGTCCTTTTTTTTGTCTGTAGTGAGTGTTCCCCTTCATTAGCAATCAGTGGTGGGTGCCCCCTTTCATTGGCAGTCATTGGTGAGTACCCCCTTTTTTTGGTGGTGTGTGTCACTTTTAGTTTGCAGTCAGTGGTGAGTGTTCCATACTATGTGCATGACCATAATACCATTTGACTCTCACACTTTAGGAGTCACTGACCTGGAACAGGTATGTAAAAAAGGAGTTCTGACTTCAGTGGTGAGTGGTGAGTGTCCCCTTTTTGTTGGGGGTAGGGATTAATGCCCTCTTTCATTGGCAGTAGGGTAGAGTATGATCTTTCCTTGGTGTTCAGAGGTGGGTACCACCTTGCGTTGGCCGCTAGTGGTGAGTCTCCCCAATATTTAGTAGTCAATAGTGAGTGCACCCTTTCATTGCTTATGTGTGGTAAGTTTATTTTTTGATTGGCGGTCAGTGTGCACTGCCCCCTTTTTTTGGTGGTCTGTAGTACCTCCTATCATTAAATGGTCATTGGTGGTGAGTATGGTGAGTGCCCCTTTAGTTACTGGCCATTGTTGGGTGCATCCTTTCATTGGTGACCAAGTGAGAGTTCCCCCTTTTGTTTGTGGCCAGCAGTGAGTGCCCCTCTTCTTTAGGCCTCATACACACGGGCGTTTTTACAGCTGCGTTTTTGAGTTTGAGGCTTAAAAATGCCTCTCCATGTTATTCAATGGCCTCATACACATTCTGACATTTTTGAGCTGTAAGTGGCGTCAGCGTTTTTAAGCTGTAAAAAGAATGCAGGACCAGCATGTTCGGAAGCTGCAGCTCTAGAGCTGTTTTGACGCTGATGCCGGTAAAAGCTCAAAAACGCGGCTTAACGTTGAATACACAGCGTTAAGCCTCGCCAGGCTTTTCTCTGTCTCTATTCAAAATCAATGGTTCCCCATAGCCCATTGGTTTGAATAGAAGTCGCACCAGAAGTCAAATCATGATGATCCGGCTTGCGGTGCGAATTGTGTTAAGAGGATCTTGAAGGGGAACCCCTGCAAAAAAATGTTTTTAAAATGCGTGGGGTTCCCCCCAAGAAGTACCAGACCCTTCTTTCTGGTATGAATTTTGAAGGGAACCCCCCCAAAATTCATACCAAGACCTTTATCCGAGCACGCAGCCTGGCAGGCCAGGAATGGGGGTGGGGACGAGCGAGCGCCCCCCCCCTTCCTGGACCATATCAGTCCGCATGCCCTCAACATGGGGAGTATGGGTGCTTTGGGGCAGGGGGGCCCTGCGCCCCCCACCCCAAAGCACCTTGTCCTCATGTTGATGAGGACAAGGGCCTCTTCATGACAACCCTGGCTGTTGGTTATCGGGGTCTGCGGGTGGGGGGCTTATCGGAATCTGGAAGCCCCCTTTAACGAGGGGGCCCCCAGATCCCGGCCCCCCACCCTATGTGAATGAGTATGGGGTGCATTGTATCTCTACCCATTCACCTAAAAAAAAAAAGTGTAAAAAAAAAAAAAATACACAGCTTTTTAAAATATTTTATCAAATCAGCTCTGGCTTCTTCATCCTTCTCCGGCTCTTCTCCCTCTCCGGTGTCTTTTTTCTTCTGCTCTTTTGCAGGGTCTTTTGAGGGGGGCTTCTATCTTCTGCTGGGTCTTCTGCTCTTTTGCCGCTGTCCTTTCCGCTGTCTTCTCCCTCTGTCCTTCTTCCCATGTTGACACAACGCGATCTCCCGGACTTATGCTGTATGCGAGCTCTGCATTGACTTATTTTGGCATGGGGTGGGGCCACCCACTGACGTCATCAGGAGCCCCCGCCCCCTTATAACGTCACATCCCGAGGCATGATGGGATGTGATGTCATAAGGGACGGGGCCTCCAGATGACGTCAGCGGGTGGCCCCGCCTCATACCAATATAAGTCAATACAGCATGCATCTGGGAGATTGCGTCATGTCAACATGGGAAGAAGGACAGAGGGAGAAGACAGCGGCAAAAGAGCAGAAGGACAGAAGACCCAGCAGAAGATAGAAGCCCCCTCAGAAGACCCTGCAAAAGAGCAGAAGATAGAAGACGCCAGAGAGGGAGAAGAGCCGGAGAGGGGTGAAGACGCCGGTGCTGATTTAATAAAATATTTTAAAAAGCTGTGTAGTGGGGTTTTTTTTTTACACTTTTTTTTCAAGTGAATGCGTAGGGGTACAATGTACCCCATACTCATTCACATAGGTTGTTAAAGGGGGCTTCCAGATTCTGATAAGCCCCCCGCCTGCAGACCCCGACAACTAACGGCCAGGGTTGTCGGGAAGAGGCCCTTGTCCTTATCAACATGGGGATAAGGTGCTTTGGGGTGGGGGGTGCAGAGCCCCCCATACTCCCTATGTTAAGGGCATGTGGCCTAGTATGGTTCGGAAGGGGGCCACTCACTCGTCCCCACCCCCTTTCCTGGGCTGCCAGGCTGCGTGCTTGGATAATGTTCTGGTATGGACTTTGGGGGGACCCCATGCCATTTATTTTTTTAAATTTTTGCGGGCGCTCCCATAGGCAACCATTGATATTAAATAGAGGTAGAGAAACGCCACTGAAAGCTAGCGAGGAAAAACGCACATTGACACCAATGCAAACCGCTGATAAAACTGTGTTTTTGAAGTGGCTTTTTTCCTGGCATCGGTACCGACGTTACAGCTCATTTTTTTTAAAATGCCCATGTGTATGAGGCCTTAGTGTTCAAAGGTGAGTGCCCCCTTTCATTATTGGCCAGTGGTGAGTGCCCCCTTTTGTTTGTGGCCAGCAGTGAGTGTCCCCAATCTTTATTGGCCAATGGTGAGTACACCGTTTTTTTGCCCAGCAGTTGGTGAGTGCACCCTTTATTGACAGTCAGTGGAGAGTATTTCCTTTTATTGATGATCAGTGGTGAATGTCCCATTTCATCGCTGGCCAGCAGTGAGTGCCCCCAATCTTTAGTGGCCAGTGGTGAGTACACCCTTTTGTTGGTGACAAATGTTGAGTGCACCCTTTCATTGGCAGTCAGTGATGAGTGTTCCCTTTTATTGGCGACCAGTAGTAAGCGACCCTTTCAATATTGCCAAATGTTGAGCGCCTCTTTTCTTCTGTTGGCCAGTGTTGAGTTCACCCTTTCATTGGCAGTCAGTGGTGAGTATACATTTTCATTGGTGATCAGTGTTGATTGTACCCTTTAATTGGCGATACAGTGGACACCGTCCCCTTTTCTTTGGTGGTCTTTAAAGGTCATTGGTGAGTGCCCCTTTCGCTGTTGGCCAGTGTTGAGTGCACCCTTTCATTAGCAGTCAGTGGTGAGTGCCACCATTCATTGGCAGTTAGTGGGCAGTGTCTCCTTTTTATGGTGGTCTGTAGTGAATGCCCCCTTTCTTTTATGGACAGGGAGCAAGGGTCAGGGGTAGGGAAACCGTAAAAAATGGCGATCCGCTTCAAATTCAGAGTGAGAATTGCTGGGATTGCACCTGCCATTCTAAATCTGAGCTACCAACTCGGTTCATTAATGGACACTTCACAGACTCTCTCCACCCCCGGCGTTGTTGACTTATAATGATCTATACCTGACATTTCCATATAAACAATGCCATTTGCCATCATATCAAAGATGTTTTTATTCTCTCTCCGCAGACGGGGTTGTTTCATAGAATCCTGACTGTTCGAGTGGAGGGAGGCTGAGTACTCATCCGGCACTTCATTCAGTGCCCAGATAACAGTTAATGCATTTTCATCTGGTG
The DNA here is from genome assembly GCA_018402905.1 of Glandirana rugosa. Classification (NCBI taxonomy): domain Eukaryota; kingdom Metazoa; phylum Chordata; class Amphibia; order Anura; family Ranidae; genus Glandirana; species Glandirana rugosa. The sequence continues at coordinate 85,676 of BLSH010239184.1, forward strand.
GTACACAACTCCTAATGCTTTCATTAGAGCAGAGAAGATGCTGTTTGTTGTTGCAGGAAAAATTGATTTTTATTTTGTAGAGATTTTACTAATACTAGAAGATAATTTCCTGCTTCATGCGATATCTGAATTTCATTCCCTATAAACAGACAAATCCTTTCAGTCCATCAAAGGAGGACGTGTTCGTGTCCGAACTCTGAATGGATAAACAAAGTTAAGAAGGGCTGAAGGATTCGACTTCCCGAAGCGACTTAAAATAATCGGCGTTCGCTGTCAGGATCAGCTCATGGGATTTGTTGTACTTTTCCTGCAAAGTAAGGTGTGCGACTTTAGAGTCTGCTCAAAAGCTGGGAGGATGTTCAGGGATTGAATGCAGCCTGGTCCTTCACCATCCACCACGCAATATTAATAGTATTCAAGATTCAGGGAATGTTTTAGGTGAAGAAGAGTTTCCCTTCAATCTTTATGAAATAGTTTGGTTCCCCAGGGCACAAGGTACATGTAGTACCTCATTCCTATGTGCTGTCTGAGGCTAGCTGCGTTGTCAGACAGGGCATCCCTCCTCCATCCATTGCCGTCCAACAACGGAGCTAGCAAGGAGATGTCTGCTTTGACAAACAGCACTTTTCTCCTTCTCCAAGCACTTGCCCAAGACAGCAAAACTGTTCCAACCCAGTGGGCAAGTGCTTTGCGACTTAGAAAAGATCCTTTTGCCAAGGCAACTGTCTCCTTGCTAGCTGCATTGTCGGATGGCCATGGAAGGAGGAGAGGTGCCGTGTCCATTCTCACAGCTAACCTTACAGCTTAAGCCCTAAACTGTAGTCTAATGACTGCTTATGTGATGTGATGTTTTGCATATGTAGCCATGCCCCCGTAGGGGTTCCTGGAAGTGGTGGTTCCACCCATCACATTGCCCTCAATCACACAGCCGCACATCCGGAGTAACAGAAAGTTACTTTGTTTTATTGTTTTATTAGGGGATAAAACTTGGATGGGGAAAGGGGTAATTATGGGATGCCCACAGAATCAGCAGTTCTTTTTGGGACCTTCTGTATACTCTCAGTATACACACTTTCACTTCCTTCAGCACTTCTCTTGCTTCTCAGTTAACTCCTCCTGCACATCACTTCTTCTCCGGCCTAGCTAGCACATGGTGAGACCTGCTCTTAATTAGCACAGCCTCAGAACCGCCCTTTGCAGGCAGGGACCATGGGCCCCTATAGTGTAGCAAAAGTTAGTTATGGTGCTAGCTAGCCTTGATGGACTACTGCTCCCAGCCCATCTTCTTCCAGGCCCTGCCAACCCTCCACTGCCACCATGACACCCTTCCCAGACTGTCTCTCACCTCAATCTGCTCCGGTGTGCCTCTTCCAGCTTCCCAGGGTGTGTATCACTCGCCGACACAGTTCCTCTCCTGGAAACCTTCCGGGCAGTACTCTCTCCCGCTGTCCTCCTCCTGCTCTCTCATTTGTGCTTCTCCTCCAGGATGTCACTATTCTCCTGGATGCACCCGAGCCCCAGGCCGAGGTCACCCCCCAGACTGGAAGCTCCCTCAAGGCCCCGGAAGCCTCATCTCTCCGTCTCCATCTCTTCCACCCAAACTCTCCTCCCAGACTGGGCTGACCCCAAGTATTTAAGAAGGCCTGCCCCCTGCCAATCCAGGTTGGGGATTGGTCAGAGCTCCTTAAAGGGGAGTTCCACCCAGAAATTTTTTTTTTGGCATCCACTCTTTTAATACTAAATAAATGTAACCTTTTGTTTCCTTACTTTCAAATCGGCTAGTAATTACATGTATTTTTTACTCACAATTTCGTTTCTCTCACTGCTGGACTTTTCCATTTTAGGTGAGGGCATCTGAAGCCCATCCGTAGTCTCCTGGCATCTCTTCCTGAAAGAAGTGCATGGTGGGTAACCATCATTTATTGGCTCGATCTCGGTCCGCCTAAATCGCATCAATTCCTGTCTGGAAATAACACAATTTTACAGTACAGGGAAGCCCACTGACTCCTGGGAAATGATGAGTCACATCTCCCAGGAGGCCAGGAAAACCAGGAAGTGAGGAGAAGAGCCTAGGACCCAAAAGGGGCAGATTGCAGAGACCACCTAGCAGCAAGCAACTTAGGGTGAGTATAAAATGTATTTTTCCTTCAAAGGTAAGTCTATATAGGCAAAGGACTTGAATGATGTAAAAAAAAAAATTCTGGGTGGAACTCCACTTTAAGATACCTCAGGAAGCTTCACCTCCTTTTCCCCACCCTTTCATCCAGAACTTTCTGAACCAGAAAGGAGAGGTTACCAAGGGGTGTTACTACCTGAAGTCACCAGTCACTCCCTAGGCCACTCCCCTTCCCAGAATCAAAAAAGTCAGGCCTGACTAAACTCCTGTCCTGTCAAAAATCCTGACATCTAGCACCTACCTAACTGTAGAGGGTGCTACACATATGCTATTCTTATGATGATTCTTCAATAGAGCATTCTAAAGTGCTGCAACCTGCTTGATTTCTTTCTATATAGAGGGGATAGTTTGTGTAAAGGCCGTACACACGATGCAAAAATCAGACGGGACTTTTCGTTCGACAGCCTGTCATCTGAAATTCTTACCTGTAGTTTGCTCCTTTCGACAACTGATTTGCTTTTTTTCGTCAGACAAAAGCTGGATGTGCAGACTTGTACATTTTTGTCTATCGACAAGGCCACATCCGATTTTCGGATCGCGTGTACAGTAATCCGACACACAAAAGTCGAAAGGACAAACACGCATGTTCGGAACCCAGGAAGGGCCCAGAAGTGTTTGGTCGTGTAAATTGGCGATCGTAATTTACAATTAACATTCATGAAGCGGCAATTGTAATTACAAAACGCAGTGCACATCATCATGTCTTTTTAATAGCGAAATTAGCGGAAGGGACCCAAAGGGTGAAGCACCAAAAATGAACTTCCTCTTTATACACTCGTACTACATCACTACGTTCTCCTTTGTCAAACGACAAATTTCATATGGTCAGTATGCTGTACAAAAACACTGACAGCCACTTTTGACAAAAGTAAGAAGCGCGGTCGTAAGACAACCAAACCGTGAGTATGAGGCTTTAGTCTCAGTTACGGACACCTACTGCACAATGACCCACCCCCCCCCCCCCAGCGTGCGTGTGTCCGTCCGTCCACACTATATTGTCAAAAGTATTGGGACACCTGCCTTTACACGCACATGAACTTTAATTGCGTCCCAGTCTTAGTCCGTAGTGTTCAATATTGAGTTGGCCCACCCAAGGCTGTCCACAAGGTTTAGGACTGTGTCTATGGGAATGTTTGACCATTCTTCCAGAAGCCAGTCAAGTTCCTCCACCCCAAACTCACTCATCCATGTCTTTATGGAGCAGGAAGGGGCCATCCACCAACTGTTCCCACAAAGTTGGGAGCATGAAATTGTCCAAAGTGTCTTGGTACGCTGATGCCTTAAGAGTTCCCTTTACTGGAACTAAGGGGCCAAGCCCAACCCCTGAAAAACAACCCCCACATCATAATCCTCTCTCCACTAAATGATTTGGACCAGTGCATAAAGCAAGGTCCATAAAGACATGGATGAGCGAGTTTGGGGTGGAGAAACTTGACTTGCCTGACCTCACCCCGATAGAACACCTTTGGGATGAATTAGAGTGGAGACTGCGAACCATGCCTTCTTGTCTAACATCAGTGTCTGACCTCCCAAATGCACTTCTGGAAGAATGGTCAAACATTCCCATAGACACACTATTAGACATTGTGGACAACCTTCCCAGAAGAGGTAAAGTGGTTGTCAACTCGTGACAACCACTTTAACCTACAGGTAAGCCTATAGTAAGGCTTACCTGTAGGTGCCCTACATATCTCCCAAACCTGAAAGGTTTAGGAGATATACAGTGTACTGTGATGTGCTCATGTCATCGGGCACATGCACAGTGAAGAAACGGCCTCTGTGCCATTCCTTCACTGTGATCGTGCCGTGACTGGTGGCTCCCACGTGCACGCACGGGAGTGACATCACGCGACTCCGGCCAGACACAGAGCCGGAGATCGCGGCCCCGGAAGGAAGAGGGTCAGAAGATGGACGCAGTCTGGAGCGGGGGCATCGCTGGATTCCAATGCAGGTGCATACTAGCCCATTATGATTTTACATTGCAGGGTAACAGAGGAAGTAAACCCTGATGGTTTAAGGCTGTTATAGCTGCAAAGGGTAGGCCAACTCAATATTGAACGAAGACTTCCATCTACATGCTCCATTCATTTTTTGATACTTCAGGTAGCCACAGTACCCCAAGTCTTTTACAGTTCTAGCAAGTCTGGACGATGTTCTAGCAGATTCTAAAGTGAACACCTTATCTTGTAAAGCAGCTACAATTGTAATGTGATTCATTCACATGTGCATATTAGACCTGGTCTTGTATTACATGGAATCTGGAGAGATGAAACATAATTATAGGCTGCTGTGCCATTGCGCTAATGGCGTGTACGCCTTCTCTTTATGCAAACCACTTAATAAACGTATCAGGAGAAGCGCGGCCGTCTCCGGCTTTTATGCAGTGTAGCAGGTGTTAATGACATCCAGGGAACAAACAACCAAAATTTAATTGCTTGTTGCAAATTTATTTTTGAAGAGCCGTTGTCCTCTCGTCAGGTCAGACCCTCTGCTGTTCCAAAAGGTTATATTTAGAAAACTGTTAGAGACCTTCGTACATGACGAAATCTGAAAATCTGTTCTCTATAAATAATGCTTTAAAAGGGAAACAGTTTTTTTTTTTTTATTTTAAGAGCTATGAGGTTTCAAACTGACTGTTTAATTTTTATTTTCGTTACCTCTTCCCCCCAGCGTCACACATATATGTGGCAGTACAGAGGAGGACCTTAGCGACAAGCTGCTGCGTAAATGCGTCATTATGTTGTTCTGTGGGCGCGCTCAAACAGCATCCCCAGAATAGTGATGAGCCCCCACGGACAGCTCAAATACTGTTGATCAGGAGCTGGTAGGTGGGGCCCCCAATTACGTTATCAATGCAGGCCAGCGTTCCGAAAAGTGAGTTTTTCAAACAAAATTACTACAGGTGCCAACTTTACATACTTTGGGAATGTTTTTCTTTTCATATTCCTAATCAGGTCTGCCAATAAGGGGGTAGCACAATCAGGGCTGCCAATAAGGGGGTAGCACAATCAGAGCTGCCAATGAGGGGGTAGCACAATCAAAGCTGCCAATAAGGGGGTAGCACAATCAGAGCTGCCAATAAGTGGGTAGCACAATCAGGGCTGCCAATAAAGGGGTAGCACAATCAGGGCTGCCAATAAGGGGGTAGCACAATCAGGGCTGCCAATAAGTGGGTAGCACAATCAGGGCTGCTAATAAGGGAGTAGCACAATCAGGGCTGCCAATAAGGGAGTAGCACAATCAGGGTCGCCAATAAGGGGGTAGCACAATCAGGGCTGCCAATAAGGGCGTAGCACAATCAGGGCTGCCAATAAGGGGGGTGGTACACTCAGGGCTGCCAATAAGGGGCTAGCACAATCAGGGCTGGCAATAAAGGGGTAGCACTAGTCGTCCTGTACTCCTGTATAGGACCCGGGCTCCATAAGTTCAACAGGGGAGCCTAGTAGACATGTGCAGTTCATTTTGTTCCGAATTGAAATTCTGACAAATTTTTCATTGTTTTTCATTTTTCATTGTTTGGAAACTCTGATGTATCCGAATTTCCGAATCACAACAGTATAGAGAGAAGAGACTTTTAGGGCGCAAAGCTACAACTATAGAAGGTTCATTAACCAGTTCCACACTGCCTACCGCATATTTACGGCAATCTGCGAATGGCCACTAGGGGGCGCGTGCGCCCGCCGCACTCCTGAGGAGTGTGCCCGCGGCTCGGGCGGACTCGATGTCCGCCGGCGAGCCGCCATGAGTGGCCACAGGCAAAGAACGGGGAACTGCCAATGTAAACACGGCAGTTCCCCGCTCTGTTAATGGGGGCATAGGAGATCTACTGATCCCTGTCACTGGGATCAGTTAGATCTCTCATGCCCATGGTAGCCCAACCCCCCCACAGTAAGAACACACCCAGGGAACACGATTAACCCCTAGATCTCCCCCTGCAGGTTAACCCCTTCACTGCCAATGACATTTATACAGTAATCAGTGGACATTTAAATTTCGGATCGCTGAATAAATGTCAATGGTCCCAAAAAAGTGTCAAAAATGTCCGACATGTCCGCTGCAATATCGCAGTACCGCTAAAAATTGCAGATCGCCGTCATTACTAGCAAAAAATAAAAAAAAAATAAAAACCCCAGAAATGAATTCTCACCATCCGTAAACGTGGCCATTTCTGCGCAAACCAATCAATAAACGCCAATTGCGATTTTTTTTTTATCACAAATATGAGGAAGAATATAAATCGGCCAAAACCGGTGAAAAAAAAATGTCTTTTTATATATTTTTTTTGGATCTGAATTTTAGCAAAAAGTAAGAAATTTGGGTTTTTTTGTAAAATGGTCGCTCTTCTTTTGTTTATAGCGGTGATCAGAAATGACGCAGAGGGGATCAAATACCACCAAAAGAAAGCTCTATTTGTGGGAAAAAAAGGACGCAAATTTTGTTTGGGTACAACGTCGCACGACCGCGCAATTGTCAGTTAAAGTGACGCAGTGCCGAATTGCAAAAAATGCTCTGGTCCTAAACTGGGAAATTCTTCCCGAGGTGAAGTGGTTAAAATTACAATTTTTATTGAAAAATTAGATTAAAACAATGTCCATATGAGATAGAATACGACCTATAGGAGAAATGGGCCATGAATGTATTCTATCTTATATGGACAATGTTTTAATCTAATTTTTCAATAAACATTGTAATTGTAATGAACTTTCTATAGTTGTTGCTTTGCGCCCTCAGACCTCATACACACGGACGTTTCTAAAAAAATAAACAAAGCGTCGGGCCTGACGTCAAGGAAAAAAAAAAAAATCAGCATTTTTCGGGGTTATGCATCGGCGTTAGTGAGCGTCGGCGTCAATAGGCGTTTTTTTTAGAAAAAATCATCCCTCTGCTATTTTTCAACCTAAAAACATCGGCGTCAAAAAAACGGCGGATAACGCCGGTACAATATTAGTTGGCGTTAGTTGGCGTTTGTTGGCATTTTGCGGCGTCGGTGTAAAAAAAATGGCAAAACATTACAGCCTCAGAACGCACTGACTGTGGGTTCTGGTTTCAGCTCACTAACGCCGACGCCATCTACAGCTCAAAAATGTTGGCGTGTTTATGGGGCCATTGACTAACATGGAGAGCTGCAAAAAACACCAGAAACGCCGGCATCAAAAAACTTCCATGTGGATGAGGCCTTAAAGTCCCAAGGAATCTCTCATCTCTATTCGGATTAATTTAAGGGATGTGGTGCTTTATTTAAATGACAACACACCCACTTTTAACCGATATTGAATTACAATAGTAACAAATTTAAACAGAACCGAAATAAAGAATCAAAATTTCGGACTAAATTTGAATTCGAATAGTTTTTGAATCACATTCAAATAGTTTGAATTTCCGAAGAGAATAAAATAGAATAGAATAGAATAGAAAATAATAGAATATAATAGAGTAAAACAGAGCAGAAAGCAATATTAAAGAATAGAAAAACATAGAATACAAAAAAAGGGATAGTATAGAAAATAAAAAAATAGAGTAAAATATAACAAAATAGAATATTAAATAAAAGAACAGAATAAAATAGAATAGACAAAAAAAGGAATAGAATAAAAACCAAAATAGAATAGAATAAATTAGAAAGAATATAACCATCTTCTGAAATTTGAATTTCAAATAGAATGAATTAGAATTTGAATAAAATAGAAAATAAGAGAATATAACCATTTCCCAAAATTTAAATAAAAGAAAATTGAATTTCAATAGATTAGAAAATAATAGAATGGAGTAGAAAATAAAAGAATAGCATTGACTAGAATAGAATAGAAACAAACAATAGAATAGAATCGAGGGAATACAACCATCATTTGAATTTTGAATAGAATGAATCTGAATTCGAATAGAATAGAAAAGAATAAAAAATAATAGAATAGATAAGAACAATAGAAAATAATAGAACAGAAAGAATATAACAATATATTACCATTTTCCTTAATTCGAATTTCGAATAGAATAAATTTGATTTTGAATAGAATAGAAAAGAACAGAATAGAATATAATAGAAAAGAATAGAAAATTAAATAATAGAATAGAAAAATACAATAGAATAGAATGGAATAGAAAGAATATAACCATCCTCCAAAATTCGAATTTTGAATAGAATAACCTGTGATCACTGTGATTGGCTGTCACAGCGATCACATGATTGGAATGCTCCCGATCGCAAGTATGTATGCTCCACTACCAGACTGGCCGTCACCTTTGCCGTGTCACCCGCCTCCTGGCTGATTGGCTGCTTTGCATGTGACACAGACGCTAGTCATTGACAAAGATACATTAGCTTCCTCCAGATAGCACTCTGTGCATTAAACCCATGTACTGCATCTTCTCTAACTCAGCCCCTCCCTGTTGTTGCAAGCCCCAATCGTTTGATAAGCTATGCATGCACCCCTTTAAGATACTTCAGAGTAGGCAAAGCAAGAGAACAAGATCTTTTACTGAGGTAGTGTGCAGATAACAGGCAACAGTTTTCAAAGATATCTTCACACAGTTTTCTTTACAAAGCTATCTAATGCCCTACAAAGTGACTGCTCCTTAGGCAACTGGCAAAGTTCATATAGCAATTCTTGTAAGGCAAAAGTTTCAGGCAATAAACCCACAAGAGGTAGTGCAAGTCCTTTACAGTCCATGATTTGGTAATAATCCAAAAAGCCAATAAGTCCACCGCTGGCACTTGTAAGAGTCTCTGGGCTCGCGACTGGGCTCCCATCACCCCCCTAAGGGGGTGATCACTCCAGCAGAGTAACAGGCTGTATTCTGGCAATATTCCCAGGCAGCCCCCCCAGGACATATGGTGAGCCCTTTTCATAAAGTATGACCTGTAGGGGCCGGTAACTTAACAGCGAGCTGCTGTATACAGTAAAACCTTGGATTGCGAGCATCATTCGTTCCGGAAACATGCTTTTAATCCAAAGCACTTGTATATCAAAGCAAATTTCCCCATAGGAAATAATGGAAACTCATATGATTCGTTCCACAACCATTTATTCATAAGTCTTTCTGTTTATAGTCCATATAAAAATATTATAGCAGTGTGATAGGTTGTGTAACCATAAAATGTGCATCCACAAATGGCCGCCTCCACAAGGGGACTAGAAGCAAAATTAAGCAGGAGCTACAGAGTATAAAAGAGAAGAGAGGCGCCTCTAAGTGTAGCAATGTGGTTACATTTAATGAAGGTACAACATTTAGCAACCCACATGGTTGATAATTAAAAGAGGCTCATCTAAGTATGCAGGCATCTGGGGTGAAGCTGTCCACATAGACCGTCCTGAAAGTAGAGCTTGAAGCGCTCGTGGAAGGGATGACGTTGATGGCGGTGCAGAGGATGGTCTATGTGGACAGCTTTACCCTGGATGCCTGCATACTTAGATGCGCCTCTTTTAATCATCAACCATGTGAGTTGCTAAATGTTGTACCTTCATGTAACCATATTGCTACACTTAGAGGCGCCTCTCCTGTTTTATACACAGTTGTGATGTGACGCTACTCTTATATCAAGACATCGCTTGTATATCAAGTCAAAATTTATTTAAAAACTTTGTTAGTCTTGCAAAACGCTCTCAAAACAAGTTACTCTCAAACCAAGGTTTTACTGTATATGCGTCCCTATGTCGTTCTATGGGCGTTCTCAAACAGCATCCCCAGAATAAATAAATCCACAAGAGATGCAAATCCTTTACAAACCATGATTTAGTAATAATCCAAAAAGGCAATAAGTCCATCGCTGGCACTTGTAAGTCCATAAGGGTCTCAGGGCTCCCATCACCCCCCTAAGGGGGTGATCACTCCAGCAGAATAACATGCTATATTCTGGCAATATTTCCAGGCAGCTCCCCCTCTGAACATCTGGTGAGCCTTTTTCAATAAGTATGACCTGTAGGGGCTGGTAACTTAACGACGAGCTTCTGTATATTTGCATCACTATGTTGTTCTGTGGGCATGCCCAAACAGCATCCCCAGAATAAATAAATCCACAAGAGATAGTGCAAGTCCTTTAGAGTTCATGATTTAGTAATAATACAAAAAGTCAATAAGTCCATCACTGGCACGTCTAAGTCCATAAGGGTCTCTGGGCTCCCATTACCCCCCTCTGGGGGAGCTGTGTGAAGTTGGCACCCCATGTTTGTAAAACCTGAATAAAAATATACCATTCGTTAGCGCCGCGTTTGCGCTGATTTGCGCCGCAAAAATGAGCGTTTGCGCCGGTTTTCCGAGTGGTCTACAAGTCTCCCCCTCGACGGACCTTTATAACGGTCTTATATCGTACAATAAGACGACCTCACTAGT